>CP042191.1:2060000-2573979 GCA_007735645.1 Venturia effusa | reverse complement strand
TAACCCTAACCCTAACCCTAACCCTAACCCTAACCCTAACCCTAACCCTAACCCTAACCCTAACCCTAACCCTAACCCTAACCCTAACCCTAACCCTAACCCTAACCCTAACCCTAACCCTAACCCTAACCCTATACCGCGTCTATATAGTTAACTACTTAGCTATATATAATATATAACCCGTAGATATACTAACTTATTAATACCGAAGTATCGTACTAGCGAATCTAACTACTATAATACGAAAGTCTACTAGCTATAACTATACGACTATATCTATATACTTAATTATCCGCTATTTCCTCGTCGATAGCCGGGTATATATCGTCCCTATTACCGCGAAGCTAGGTACGGGCCTTCTTCTTCGCCGGCTATTTATTATTATTCGATTCCTTATTATCTAAATTATCCTTACTAACCGTTAACGAAGACTTAAACTTATTAATAAAGGCCTTACCGTCGAGATATTATATAACGAAAACTAGATTTAATAGTAAAGTATCCTATAGTTTTACCTTAGTTATACTCTTTATTACTCTATCTACTTTTAGGTTACCCTTCTAGTAAATACTTAGTAAATCCTTCTTTATTAGCTTTCTAAATAGGGGCGGTACGATATACTTACTAATTAGATAGCGAAGTAGGGTACTTAAAGCCTATATTATCGCCTCCCCCTAGGTCGGAGTAGACTATAAACTAGACTTTAGTCGCTTTATACTAGATATTAGAATAGACTTATCTTTAGCCTTAGCCTTCTAAAGTATTCTCGATAGACCCTTTAGTTCTTTCCCGCGCTTCTAGGGTATTACTACCGTAGATAGAGGTATCTCGTCGATATTCTATAACTTATCGAGCGTAGCCTTCTAAATATTCTACGCTATCTACTCCTCTATCTCCTCTATATAGTAGCGCTATAAGAATTCTATTTCGGAGCTAGTATCTTATATATATTAGATATCGCCTATCCCCGACCGGAAATTAAAGAGGAGATAGTATACCTCCCTCTCTATTATCTACTCCTATTTATTCTCGGGTATATTCTACTTAAGCTATATCTTAAGAATCTACGCTCGTTTACGAGCTAAGTTTCGAACTCTATTAGAGAGTTCTTCGTTACTAGCGGTAGCTAATATAGATATAATTTTAGTATATAGCCGGTCTAATTCTATAGTATCTACGAAGACTTTAGGCGCGAACGAGGATACGTATTAGAGACTACCTAAAAAGATAGTTAAACTAACTCGTCTATAGATACCTTATATATCCGTCTTTAGGCGTATTACCGCCTAGCTCTTTTTCTCGCTAGGTTTATATTTAGCGCCGATAGTCTTAAAGAATAATAAGTAGTTTAAACTCGCCTAAAGGTTAGGTAAATATAATTTAAATATCCGATTATATACCTATAAATCGTGCGAGTTATCTAAGAAAAGACGTAGAATATAGACGTTATAGATTTAGCCTACGTAATAATAGCGTCCTACTACTTATTAGTCTTAAGATATATTAGTAGGCGGGTTAATAAGATATATAATATATATACCGCTAACGTAGAGGTTTAGGCCGATCCCGCTAACGGCGTATATATATAAGAGGAGTTACGGGTACGTAGTATTTATCTTCGTTTTATTAAAGCTATTAATAAGTAAGTTATAATTAGCGCGTAATAGCGCGGAGTCGAATAGCTTCGAATTTAGACTAGCTATAGATAGTAAATAGTAGACTAGACGTTAATTTATAGGAAAGCTAGTCTATAACGAGCCCTTCTCCGACTAACGAAAGTAATCGAAAGCCTACGTAAGTATTTTATATATACGGGGATAAGGCTATAATATTAATAAGTAGCTTATTCTTAATAGCCTTAGTATAATAAGCCGTAGGTTCGAGCTACGCTAGAATTAGAGTAGATCCTGTCGGCTTAGTAGGCGAGTTAAGTAGTATATCTAGTATCGACTTATCGCGAATAGTAGGTATAGAAATCTTATTAGCGCGAGCGTAGATAAGTAGCTTATATATTATCTAATACTCGGGTAGCTAACTAAGTTTATAGAGATATATCTTCTCGAGAGTATATAGAAGATCTATTTCCTCTAGTTCTTAGAATAACTACTTAGTCTCGAACTTATACTATAGCTTTTTATAGAATTCTACGTTAGCTATAGAGTATTAGGGAATACAATTATAGATAAGAGACGATTAGGAGTTACGTAAAGAACTTCTATATCTTAGTATACCCGGTAATTATATATAAATAAGGGTATTACTATAGGTAGGTAGTAGGTAATATAGGGAGTCTTCCTCGTATCTATCTATAAGAGAATATAGGGGGACTTACTCGGATAGTCTTCTTATAGGGGTAACTATATCTATTTCTCTATATCGGGGAAACTTTTCTATTCCTCTAAATACCTATTAATTACCTTAGCCTAGCGCTCTATTCGCTACTAATAGACCTAAGTATTTTTAGCGTAGGCGAGGAAATTTAGTTAGTTATCGCGGAGGCGTTCGAGTACCTTCGAGTTACGTAGTACGTACTTATCGGCTATTAGTATTTCTATAAGTAAGAGTAGAGAAAACGTCGTTCTTATACTATATATCCTATATACTATTCCGTTAACGCCTATAGCGCCTAATTAGCTATCCGAATAATCGCTCTCGAGAGGTATTCTAATACGCTTATAAGTAGGTTTAGTAATACTATCGAAGACTATCTACTACTATAGTATTAGCGTAGACTTCTTTATAGAACGTACTAGTTTTAGTAGTCTACGGGCGATAGAATATTCGATTTAGCTAGGCGGATAGAATAACGTATAATTATACCGAACTAGATTTTCGTCGAAGATTAGGAGAGTATATATTAGGATTCTAAAATATATAGTTTATCTAGTACGTATTTATTATATAAGTCTAATAAGGCGATTCTTAGGCGCGTCTCTATATTAAGTTTTCTAGTTTATAAGTAGGCTCGAACGTACTTAAGGTTATACGGCGACTATACTTCTACGGCGATACTTTTATTAGTTATAATAATATCCTTCTACTAAGGCTTATTTACTATAGCTCGAGTAGTATCGGACTAGATTAATACGAGATATCTAGCTATATCTCGTAAAAAGTAGTAGATAGAGATTACTATTATTAGATACTTCTTCTCCGCCTTTACCTAGTTAGTAGAAATAACGGTTTATAAGCTAGAGTTCCTATAGGCGTAGGCCTCGTCTATAATAAGATTTTCGAAGAGGCTACTTAGATTCTAAGGCTATATCTTCTAGATTATATACTACTTACGGCCGCCTAGCTATACCTCTTTAATCTTCGTCTTATATATATACTTAGATATTTCGTCTCGGTCGAGCTCGTACTAGTATTATCGCTTACGACGAGACTTAAAGTTACTAGGACTATAGCGAATAATCTACGTCTATAGAGTAGTAATAACGAGAACTAGCCGGGTATACTTCTTATTTACGAGGCGTATTATTTTCTTTATATTCTAAGAATACCTTATTATAGCCTTATTAACGCGGATAACTTCGATATTTATCCTACTAATAGTTCTATCGGCGTTCTCGAGATCTACTAGTATTATCGACTTCTTTCTATTAGTATAGTAGACTATAAGTCGAAATATTCGCGAAAGCTTAGTAGCTTCCTTATACTATTAAGTAACGAGAATATCTAGGACTTTAACTAGCTATAGATAGAACTTACCGATCTTTTAAGTACCTTTCTACGTTTAGTAGCGTCCCCGTCTTACGCGAACTACTTATAGATAGCTTATATACGGTCGTACTTATTGGCGTATTTCTAGATAATAGTTAGTATACTAGTTCGTCGAACTAAAGCCGGTATATTAGTAGTAGACGACGTATTATATACGACTAGGCGATACGAAGGAGACTCCTCGTATCGCTTAATAGCTATATATAGGAAGTACTTACTAAGAGAATTATTATAAGTATAGTAATAGTCTTCCCGAGACTAACGACCGCTACTAATATAACTCTATCTATAATAGACTACTATAACTTCTCCTATATAGTAACGATAGTATATACCTAAAACTAGAATAGGTAAGGCGTACCTTTCCGTATACCCTAAACGCGGATAGGTCGTTCTAGATTAATATTTAGCTTCTTATATACTTCGAGAAATCGAGTATACTTCTACTTAGTATTAGTAAAGAGGCTAGTAACTATTTTAACTTCTTAAGCCGCGACGTTATTAGATCTACTATTCCGATAGTTCTTTATAAGGGTAGTTCGTCTAAGGAGAACTTAGTCTTAGATATTAGTTCGTACTAGTTAGCTACTTTCTATTCCGCCTACTATTAGGCGAGTAGTTTACTCTATATAGAGAATATATCTTTAATAGCCTTCTCGACTAAGACTACTTATTAGTTAGAAATATCCGCGACGTATAGAGTTACGAAAGTATTTAGGTATAGAATCTTATAGATCCTAGATAATATCGTTTATATTCTAGAATTAGAAATTAATAGTTTTCTACGCTTAGAGGGATTCTATTTTACGTATATATCCTTAGCGGCTTTGTTCGCCTCTAACCGTTTCTTTAGTATAGTATTAGTATCGTCTCCCGATAAGCGTAGAAGAAAGGTATAATAGGTACTATTACCTAGTATATATATATCTAGACGGAACCCGAAAAGTTCGTTAAATTCCCGTTTATCTTCTATAGCTTACTAAAATATCGCGATAAATTCTTCTATCTTATACTAGCTATTCTATATAACTAGTAGTCTAGATAAAAGGTTATTAAATACCGTTTATATAGTAGTATTCTAGAACTTAGTAAGGAGTTCCTTCTTATACTTATCTTTAGCCTCTTTCTATTCCCTCTCTTTACGCGTAATATTTAGCTCGGTATCCCGGTCGAATATCTATATACTATTTTTACTATTACTATCTAAAATATCGTCCTAACCGTCGTCGATTCGTTATTACCTCTTAGCTCGCTTCGACTCCGCTTCTACTTTTACCCAATTAGATTTTTAGCGTATATTCTAGTATTTAGCGTTTCTAACTTTAACTAGTCGATTTTCTCGTTTAGTAAGCTCTTAAAGATAGCGACTACGGCGAGGTATTCGATTAAGTATATTCGCTTTTAACCGCTCGGCGGCGGCAATAAATTCTTTAGGTTTAGTATATACGATACTAGTAATCTATAAACGTATTAGTAGAGTATAGTATTAGAGTAGGCTAGCTCGTTATTATTTATACTTAGAGAGTTTCTAATAGACGCCGCTACGTAGTAGGTTACGAGGAGTCTCCTTATAACGCCCTATAGTATCGAGTTCTAGAGGTCTAGAGGTCTAAATATACTTACCTTATACCGTAAGGCGCGGATATCCGGATCGTTCTATTCGCGACTCTAGGTTTTATAATTTAAGTACTTCGCCCGCCTTATTAGAAACTATATTTAGTTTTACTAAACTTCTAACGACTAGCCGAGCCTAAAGAATTAGCTATCTTCTTTAAAATAGAAGATATATAGTAAGTCGTAGACTACTACGGCGTATACCTCTTTAATACTCTATATATTATTCTTTATATACTACTTCCTCCTCTTACTTAAGTAGAATCTACTAGGTCCCTCTAATCGACTTAATATTACTAGTACGGCGGGAAACTTAATAGTCTCGTTTACCCTACTAGGGCCCTTAAGATACTCTAGAGTACTAAATAAGGTCTAGAAGATTAATTTAATAGAGGGGGATTTTATAAATATATTAAGGCCGTAACGATCTAACTAGTAATAACGGGCGAATTCGTCTACCTTTATATAGATTCGGGGGTACGTAGCTATACTTATTAGTTATCTATCTATAACTACCGTACTAAAAGTAACGTCTACCGTATCTACCTTATTAATACTAGTATTCGAGACGAGCTAATTCGACGCGTAGCTAGTAGCCTATTTAAGTATAGCGTCTTAATACTCTTATAATTTAATAAGAACGTCTTCCTCTCGCGCTAACCTCCTTATAAAGTCCTCGTCGTCGTCGTTATATTTAGAATTAGTCTTCTATAACGACTACTATATATATTTAGTTATATTAAAATACTTATCTAGTCCCGTACTAGCGGTCGGTATACTAGCCTCTAAGGGTACGTCCGCCGGTATATTAGGGTATATAAATTAGGTATTAGGAATAATACGGGTACGCCGGTCTTTTCTAGCTCTAGATTTCTCTCTACCTAAGCGTTTCCGTTAGGTCCGCTAGTACTAGAGTCGTATAGACCTAATATACGAATTTAGGTTAGAGTATTATTATTATTAGAGTCTACTTAGCAATCTACGTAAACCTCTCTAGCGGGCTTAAGAGCTATAGGGGAGTCTCCTATAGATTAATCTATAAAATATCTACGGGAGCGTATTAAATACTTCGGTATATAGGGATAGGCTAGGCTACTAAGAAATAGTATAAGAAAATTACTATACGGTACCGGTATCGATAGTATATTCTAGTAGGTAGAATCGGCTAGAAGTCCGACTATACGGACTAAGTACTAGTAGGCTAATATAAAGGATATAAAAGGACTTCCGTACCGTCCTATATTAGGTAGTAATATTTGGGGTATACTTATATAGTAACCGTTCTTAAAGGTAAGTATAATTATTATATAAGTTTTTAAGTAGTATAGCCGTACGCGGATTTAAGCTAGCGATATTCGCGAGGAATACGGGTATAAGGGTTATTAAGTTAATAAAGAAGTTAATATTATATAAGAGGAAGATATATACGATATATAGACCTCTTATTAGCGTTCCTTTAATATAGGTCTCCTGCTCCCGCTTACGTAAGTAATTAATACCTAATCTATACTATACCGTATAGGTATCGGTCTTACGTACCGCTGTATTTATAGCTATATATATAGTAGTACAAAAATTAATAATATAGACGTAGGTATAATAATCGTACCTATCTTCTAGTAGATATATATCTACCTAACTTATTAGTATAGGGTCTACTTAGTATTACGGTCTCTCTAGCCTTATCTTTCCCTACGATTTTACGAATATAGGAGTCTATACCGTAACCTACTTATTGTAACTCGCTATCTATACGTAACCGAAGATTTAAGAAGCTAATATAACGTATATCGTTAGTATAAGATAGCTTAACGGCGGAATATTTAATTCTTCTTTTACGGCTAACGTTAAGACGGTATAAGGATAATAAATTTACGATTACTTATAATTTATAGTACGTTCTAAGCGATATAGTATACCGCTCCGTTATACTATATTCTAGAGGTTACCTAGCGGAGTACGAGGAGTAAAGATAAGCTAGTAACGATTTAGTCGTCTTACGCGCTAGTATCCGGTCGAGAAAACCTATAGTTAATATCGTTATAGATAGACGTATAGCCCGTATATATATACTAGCCTATAGCTAAGGTTAATATATATAAGAAGAATTAGATACTTAAGGGTTATACGGGAGTCTCCTCGTATTACTTATAGAAGGTTAATCGTACCGACTTAAAGCTACTCTTTTATTTAGGTTTAAGCGCTTATAGAAGACTAAATATCGCCTTTATCTAGTATAGATATAAGAATTTAAACGCCGACCGGACCTATCTATAAGACTAGGATTCCTTTTCTATACCGTTAACGGTCTTTTAATCTTACCTATACGCTATACTAATTCGTATACTCTAAATCCTTAATCCTCCTCTATAGTCTCGCCGGTATTACCTTAACCCTCGCTTAATAGCGGTAGTAGTACTACTAGATTATTATTAATAAAGCTATAATTCGCTAATAGTAACTTACGTAACTATATACGATTTATTAATTCCTCTATAGGATAACTATATCGCCCGTATAAGTCCTTAAGCTACGGAATAGTAAGGTTTTAGAATTTAGGATCTAAGGAGCTACGCTTTCTATTAATATTAGCTATACGGTACGCTATTATAACGCTCTACTTATAAAATAGGTAAGGCGCTACCGAAGGGAAGTCTTTAGAATTTTAGTACTTCGCCTACTAGGACCTACGGGGGCGCCTTTATTTCGCGGCCGTACTCTTACCTAATACCTTACTAGGCGGCGTAGATTTATCCGTACCGGATATCTTAGGTTTCTTAGGTATCCGCTTTATCTACTTTTTCTTATAGGCCGGTCTCGCCTCTATATCGACCTCTATTTTAGTAGCCTTAGTTACGTCGATTTCCTATTTAAAATCGTACGAGAGTATATTCTCGTTATAGCGGCGTAAGAACTCTAACTCTACCAAGTCCTTACTCGCCTCGACGTACTAGATAGGCCCTATACTAGAATAAAAGCTAAATAGTAGGTAATAGATCTTCGTCTTCTTAATTAATTTCTATTTAGATAGAATAACGCCTACGAGTAGGTCGCTAAGCTAGTAAAACTTATCTTTAGTAGCGTTACGGACCTTCTAAGTCGCCTTTAAATTATTTCGTAACTATCTTTACTCTACTAGCTAGGAGCGAAGGTTAAGAGTCTCTTTCTCGGTATAATTAGAAGTAGAAAACGAGGTTATATACCGAAGATAATTACGGAAGCCTTTTACTATCGGGTTATAGTAGATACTAACTATTTTAAGCTTAATACGCTAAGTAGCGTCCTCGTTACTCTCTCCCGCTTATAGGTATATACGGATTATCTCGTAGAACTACTTCGCGTCTAGGTTAGTCTTTAGATCGGGTAAATAAAGGTCGAAAGTACGGTTGTAAACCTAGTTATCGTAGGATCCCTATATAAAAATTCGGCGTATATAGACGTTGTATATTTATCTAACGTAGTAGTAACGTCCGACGGCCTACTAATTCTAGGACGAATTTACCGGAGGGTTAATAATAGCTATTATATACGTACCGCTAACGTAAAGGTTAAGCCCCGTCCTACTTATACTAAAAGTATAAGAGAGGAATTAGGATATCTATCTGTAATATATATATCGTTAAAGCGGTCGACTAGAGCGTCGCGATCGGCGCGGGAAAGATAGGCGTCGAATAATTCTAATCTTAGTTTAGCTATTAAGAGAATATAGTAGACTATTCTCTAATATATAGGGAACTCGGTCTAAAGTAATATCTTTTCGCCTTATCGAAAATAGTCGAAGGTCTAAGCTAAGATAGTATTAAACTAAGGGGATAAGTATAGGTAGGTTTTTAAAAGCTATAAGCCTATTAATTCTATATACGTAGAATCTTCTTTTAGGAGCGATAAGATTAGTTATTTACCTATAGGGTCGCCTTTAGTAAATTTCCGCCCTTAACTTTAGGTATTAGCGTAGTATTAGCTCGCTAGGCGGAGTATTTAGAATATTATCTAATATTTCTTTAGCTACTTAAGATAATTAGAATAGGTCCTCTTAAGGGTATCGAAGAAATCGTTACCTTCGAGCTCCTAAAAGAACTATTCCGTTTCGAACTTAGACTATAGCTTTAATATTAATATCTCCGGCCTATCGATATTAGTATATATAGAATCTATAGTAAAGAGGGATATAGGGAGGCTCCTAGTAACGGGTATTAGAGTAGAATATAGTAATTAAGTAATACTAGGGAGTCTCTCTTATATCTTCCTATAGCCCGAGTAATAATAGGCTACTTACCTAGATAGAGATTTATATCGGGATCGTAATCGTAGTTTTTATATTTAGGTAACTAGGCTATTTTAGTCCGAGGGAATCTAGTAAGTACTTAATTTTATCCCTATATATAAACTACTACTCGCCGCTACGACTGTCTCGCCTACTTATAGAACGTATTTCGGTTAGTCTCTAGACGCTATAAGAATTTCTCGTCTTTAAAGACGTATAGATAGTTCTTAGAACTCCTACTAGTAATAGTAGGGGGTATATCGTACTAGTAGTATAATATCGATAAGTAGTCGAATTTACGTCTATCGCCCCGGAATTAGCTCCCGATCTATTACCGTTAAGGGTATCCGAATACGCTCGTAAGCGTCGTATATCGAAACTTAGAAGACTTTAGCCTACTTAGGATAGAATTTAGTTTTCTTTATAGAGCGTATTATCTTTAGTAATTTCTTACCGATAGAGTACTCGAGGTTACTAGGCGGGTATAACGAGGTATAGTTATATCTAACTAGAATTTTATTAAATACTAGGGATATAGTAGCCTCTATATATAAGATATATAGCTTATCGAGTACGTATTTCTTATACGCGGCCGACGTCGTAAGTCTAAGCCTAGTCTCCCTATCTAATACTCTATCTACCGTATACGCTTTAACGTAATTATCGTCGTATAGGCTCTATACGTCTAAACCTTTATCGCTTAGTACGATCTTTATATCTCTAAACCGCGTAGTATTATTTAACTTACGGGCTTTATCCGACTAGTATAACGTAAGGTAGCCTTCTAGGTCCCGAGTCGAATAGTATATAGGGGTCGTAGTTATAAGAAATTTATACTTTACGCCGACCTACTAAGCGGTAATAACGGCCTATAAATATATATTATAGTAAGAGTAAGCTTTGTCGATAATAAGATTTTTAAATAGGCTACTTAGGTTACGGACCTATAGAGTATTAATCTTACGGTAGTTAAGTCTATCTAGGTCGCTAGCTTTAGTCTTCTACTTAAACGTAAAATTACTAATTTTACTACTACTTAATTTGTTTATATACCGAGATTAACGTTCGCGTTAAAGTACGCTAGGATCGTATTATATAATCTAAGTCTAAGGCGTTATAATAACTAATACTAGACGGGAATAATTTCTAGCCGCTATATTTACGATATTATTTATATCCTTACTATTTCGAGTAAGGGTAGTATTAATACGTATAATATCTATCGTTTTAAAATCTAGCGTACTATTCTTATCGTCTATAGCTACTATTACGTTCGCCTTCTTACGATTAGTATAATAGACGACGAGTTTAAAACTAGCCGAGAGCTTATAGACCTCTTTATACTATTAAGTTACTAAGGTACCTAGAATCTTAATTAGCTACGGTTTAGCGGGACCTCTTTCTATAGAGCGGATATTTTAGTATAGGCGTTACCGTCTACGGCGAATTAGTTATAGATAGCCTAGATTCTAAGATACTTTTCGTAATGTTCCTATATAACTAGTTAGCTAACGTTATATTTATAAGGGTTATAATATAGGCTCCGTTTTAGTTATTATAAGGGAGGTCTCGGCGTAAGAGGTATTCGCGTAGTCTCTATTAGAAGTTACGAGGAGTCTCCTAATATTATATAGTATAGAAGGCGAGGGGTAACTTATAGTTAGTATCGTAGCGAGTATAGTAATAGTTTTATCTAAGCTAACGATAGTAGCTAGAATTACGCCTATAATAATTCCTTATACTAAGAGTTTTCGTATAGCGATAAGGGCGTAAACCTAGAACTAAAATAGATAGGGGCTACTAGTTCGTATACCTAGTAATCGAATAGGCTATTCGGAGTTCTTATTTAAGATCTAGTAAGCCTTAATAAATGAGAAGTATTCCTAAGTAGAGTTAGTAAGGATATTAGTAACTAATTTAACGTTATTTATAGATCTTATATCTTACGTACTAGAAGGTTCTAGTACCCCCGAGGTATTTAGTATTACTCTAGCGATATATCTACCTTCCTTCTCTACTTACGCCGCGACCGAATTATTATTCGCGAGTACCGCCCTAATCTCGGGCTTAGCTTCTATAATATTCCCCTTATATAGGTGCTTAGATTTAACTTACTCTAAACTATAGTTAGGATATAAGACGCTAGTAAGTATAGTAAAAGCTTCGTCTAATCTAGGGTATAGTAATAATAGAGGGCCTTTATCTAGCGCGTTATTACTCTCGTAAGCTTTTACCGCCTTTTTATTTACGATAAGCTAGCTCTAGAGGAACTAGTCGGCGTCCTCTTTTATTATATAATAGATAAAAGTTAAGCTAGGTTTTAGTTCTAGTACGTACTTAGTAAGGGTCCGTCTAAGAAGTTCGTCGAATTTATCGTTATTCTCGCCGACGCTCGAGTAGACTTTAATAAACCTATTCTATTAATTCTTAGCGATTTTACTACTCTCGCCCTTTATAGTAGAGATAGTCTTTTAGAACTTAGGGTTCTAGAGTTCCGTAAGAAGGCTAGCCTATCTCTTCTCCTCGCTATCGTAGTATACCGCTAGGAGTTTACGTATTTTATTAGGTAATACTTCCTCTTCTTTATTATCGTTATATACGGTACTAGCGCTATTATAGGCTCGTATATATAGACCTCGACTAACTCGGTCGCGTACCTTTTATACTTTTATAGTATTAGTTCCTACCTCGCGAGTAAGGCGGTTCTTTAGGTTAGTTATTATAACGGTAACGAGTTCTATATTAGCTTATAGGTACTTCGACTTCTATAAATAGTTAGTAGTATAATATAATATCTTAGGAGATATAGGGGAGTCTCCTACGTAACGCCCGTATAGCGGCTTATAGAAGGGGGCTATAGCTTACTCTACTCTTTTTACGCGCGGTCTTTTATTATTATTACCTATACTATATCTAATAGTACTATATTTTGCGCGCTAGATAAGGAACTATATACGGTTTATTACGATTAAACTAGACTACTTTCTACTATAGAAGATACCGCCGGACTCGCGGAACGTATATTATAATAGGTTCTAGATCGCTACCGCGTAGGCCTCTAGCGGACCCTAAGAGTAACTACGCTTATACTTATCGCGCTTTTAACTTAGGATAAATTTTCTAGGCCCCTCGAGCCGATTATAGGTAGCTAAGATATTTATATATATAACGGATTCCGCTACCTTATCTAGCTTTCGATATCTATCGATAACCGCGATTAGCTCGGTTATTATCTTAACGATTAGAGAGGAATTTATTAAAATATAGAAGTATTCTAAAGTAATACTATAGAAGGGCGCGAGTATTTTCGGCTTCGTCTAAATACCCTTCTCGCTTATTATTAGTATATTATATTTAGCGGCTTAGAGAGCGACGTCTAATACCTATCCTACGTCTACCTCTTTTTTAGGGTCGAATTTAGTAGTATAGTTATCTTCCTATCTAAAAGGGTTAGCTATATCTTCTATAGTAATAATAGCTTCGTCTTCTAGAGCTACTTCCCGAAGGCGGTCCTCTATATCTCGGTCGTTAACGTATAATTAGGTTTTAGAATTCTCCCCGTCTAGGACCTCTTTAGTAAAACTAAATAGTAATACTTATAGAACTTATAGGTCGGTCTATAGTATATACGTATTCGTTAGTAGAGTTAACGGATAGGATAATAGTATCTATAATAGGTTTCGCGACGCGTCGTCGATATTCGGCGTAGTAGTACTACTAGAGGGTAGTAGCTATATCGTATAGCTAAATCCCGCGTAGGGGCCTCTAGGATTAGCTATAGTAGAATACTATAGTTTAGGTATTAGTTATATTGTTCGATAACTAGGAGAGATACTAGGAGTCTCCCGTATAATACGGAGGAGTTAGGTAGGGTAGATAAGGTAATAAGGGTTAACTATAAGGGTATAGTACTATTATAAATATACTATAAACTACGATAGTTTCGGAGAGAGTAAATATTTTTAACGATAATTCTTAGAGCTAGTATAATACTAAGAGTAATACGGATCGGACTTCTAGTAGTATAGGGTAGGTAATTTTAGGTTTAACTTTACTCTTTACGGTTTACTCCGTAATAGAGGCGTAGAATTTAGCGTTTTAGTAGATTAACTTATTAACTATATAGATATCGATAGACGTAAGAAAAGATATACGCTAGATCGTAGCGCGGAATAATATAAAGTATAAGAATATTATTATAGAGTTAGAGGTTATAAGGATATACCCTAGATTAAGTACGGACTATATACTAGCGTAGATCTAGAGTAGGTTCTATATTAAGGAGTTAGGTAGGGCTACTAGCTTACCTAACCTACGCGCGTAGAGTAGGTAACGATTATACGATACTTACCCGGCTAAATTAAAGTTAATATAAGAGCTATATTAGTAAGGATTACTATATTCTTAGCTTCGCTTATTTTTAATATTATATATATATAGTCTAAATAATAAAGTTACTATCTTTATTTAGGGGAGTCTTCTTAGTATCTCCTATATATAGTAGCCGATATTATAGTAGGGTAGTAGCTATATTTACCCGGTTGTTTTATACTTTAATCTATTTCCGTTTACTAATTAAATAAAAATTACTATTATATACCGCTATCTTTTAGTACCGGGCTAAAATAAGCCCGATTTAGTTCTTAATATTTATATATAGCCCCGATTAATAGCGTCGCTCTTTATAATAAAGTAGTTTCGTTAGTATAGTTATATATAGTATAGATTATTATATATCTATTAGGCGATACTAAGGAGTCTCCGTCGTATCGCCCTATATATCTTAGTTAGATTATAATAATAGCGTACCGGAAGACGAGTTAATAAAGGCGCTATATTTCTATATAGTATTCGCTCGTATCCTATAAAAGATACGGTAGTAATACTATATACCTTACGTAATATTTATATCGTGCTAAGGAGTTCTATACTTAAATTATACTATAGTCTCTATTCGTATCTAGATTTTATACTTCCGCTATAGAACGCTATTCTAGTATACTAGAGAGACGTTACGATTCTTAGTCGCTATTTAGGAACCTCGACTATACCGTAAAAGTAGTATAATATTATAATAACTGTTCTCGTAGTAACGTAGTTTACTATACCTATTTAATTATTCTAGTCTCCGTACGCCCGATAATCTTCTATTATACGCGTACTTATAGCTCTTTATATTACGCTTACTATCTAGATCCGTCCGCTTACTCTACGTTACCCTTCTCGTCCTTCGTTATATTAAGGATTACGACTAGCTTCTTTCTAGCGGGAGGTTATAGCTACTCGTTAGACGTACTATATATAGAATCTACTATATTATTCTTATTAGGCTTATCGTTATTAGAATTAATATTGGTAAGGTTAACGACTACGGTAGACTCTTTAGCTATACGTAGTATTAGCTTATCTCTACCGGTATTTTGATTTAGCTACGAAGAAAGTACTTCTACGAACTTAACTTACTATTTTTCGCTAAGTAGAATAATACCGTAAGGAGTAAGAAGATTCTTTAGTTCGTTAAGGGCTTAAGTATTATTAAATATAGCCTAGTCGATATAGTTAGCTTATATCTATAGTAATAATTAGTAAAGACGGCGGAGATTATATAGTAATTACTAGTAGTTTAATTAGCGCTATACCTCTTTCTTTACCGGTTACTCTACGGAGTTCAAAGTTATTTTTAGTAAAGCTTAGCTATTATTATACTAATATAGAGGTTATTAAGAGGTTAATAGAAAGGATTAAGGATTAGAGATATTACGGTAGCTAATAACGCTAGTACGAGTTAAGTAGGGTAGTAGGACTATATACGTAATATTAAGCGCGAGTAGTAACGGTAGCTTATTAAAGTAGTAGAATATATAATTAATTATATATAAAGATATAAGAAATTAACGAATAGGGAAAGGCGGCTTAATCGGTAATTTAGTATTAAAGTTATTAACGGAGTCTCTATATTTCTATACGCTTATTAGACCGTTGTCGCTACGAGGTTATAAATATTAGCTTAACTTTATAGATTATATATTACGTCGGGATTCTAGGTCTTTCGCCTATCCTTTATAAAGTCGTAACTAATAACTTTAAAACTTAACCTATAGAGTCCGTTTAGTAAACTTATAGGTAATAGGGGCTTATCGAATACCGAGACTATAATAACCTTATCGTATATTATAGTTAAGTATAGTAAGACTAGATATATAAAAGTTTTAATATAGTATTATTCTATTATTTAAATAAAGACTAAAGAATTATATCTAGTCTCGCTACGCCGGCTCGTCTAATACTAGGTTAGCTTCTAATTATTACTTCTCTTCTCCGCGTTCTTTCTAGTAGCTAATAGGTTACTTATACGACGAGAGTACTAGTAGTAGCGGACTTATATCTCTAGGTTAGTAGAAGGGCGCCGATAGTCTTATAATAGCGGGAGAGACGGTAGATACGGGATTTAATAAGAATTAAGCGGAATTTATTATCCTTATTCTTACGGTTACCGCGCTCTAGGTACTTACGGACTACGATAGCCTTCGCTTAATATTAGATTTAATAAAGCGAAATAGAATAAGACTACTAATATATACTTTCTTAATTAATATATAAAGGTCCTCTAGAATCTCTAGCGTAAGACCTAGAAGAGTCGTAACGTTAGTTATAAGAACTAATTATTAGTATATTACGTATATCGAGCGAGTACTTAGTTACTCTTTCGAGACGAACCGGAAGTACGTATTAAGGATTTTTTTTAGACGGGTCTACTTATACCGTTCGAACGTAGAATACGTAGGATCTTATTACCTAGAGGAGTATTAGTCTTTCTACTTTATCTTTTCGGAAGGATTTATATATACTAGTAATAACCTTAACCTAAGTAATACCGTAGGAGTTACGGAGTACGACGCCGATTCTACTACTAGCTATTAGTCTCCTACTCTCTTCCCTACTCCTCTATTATCTAATTATATATACTATAATAGGGTAGCGCCCTTCTTCGCGAGCTTATAGATCTAGTTAACGACTTATTCTAGTATAGTCTTTAACTATACTAGGGAGTACTATTATAGTTATATTAGTTTCTAAGATTATATCGGGAGATAGCGTAGGGATAGACCGGCTGTATAGAATAGAGGACGAAGAGATACCCTTTCCGTTAGAGTAAAGACGATCTATATTAAATATAATAGTAAGTTTATCGATTTATTATTATAGCGAAGAATTAATATAGGCGGCTAAGGTTAATATCTTAGTAAAGCCCGTACCTTAGGTCTAGATAAACTCGGGGAAAAATTTCTATATAATTTAAATATAGATATATATCTATAGGTTATATTTTCCGTCGTAAGGCTATATAGGTCTCTATCGTTCGGTCTATATAGTAGTATAATATTACTTAAGTATAAATATCGCTAAGCGTTTAGATTTTACGAGGACGGTAGTAGGGTAATACTTATTAGTAATCTACGGGGTACGAATATACGCTAATATATAGGAGCGTTGTTTAAATATATAATATAAGAGCTATTTAACGATAAATAAGGACGTACTTTTATATTTTTAGCGTCTCGTTAATCGAGTTCCTAATCGGGTATATTCTATATAGTTTTATAGCTACGCCGGTAATTTCGTATTTAAGTATTCTTAGAGATTATATCTCTAAATATTTATTGAAACTTTATTTAGATAAAACCGGGTTCTACTATCCCTCTATAATAACTACGATAATAAGGCTCCGACTCTTTTAAATCTAAAGCCTAGTATTAGTAATTAGAGTAGAAGGCTATCGGAGCTCGTATAGAACCGGACTTATAATACGTAAGATTTTACGGCTCTCTATACTTACGCGGAACAGACTCCGTATTTTAATTTAGATTTATATATAGATATAGACTTAAAATAAAGAAGTATACCGATAGCTTCTAGGTAACGAGCCTTCGTATAACGGGAATAGTCTCTATAGTATTCTTATAGGGTTAATATATACCGATTAACCTCTAGCTAATCGCTAAATACTAAAGTACCCCCTTCTAGGTCGTTTAAATCCTAGTAGTCGGACGACTTATCGGCTCTAGCGACGACGGGTTTACTAACGATAGCGTATTATATATTATAGGCGTTTATAATATTAAGCGCTTTTCCGTAGCGTAGATCTAAGGCTAGACTACGGGTATATATATCCGCCTAGATAGCGCCTATTATTAGACCTTTAGGGGTTTTCCGTCGATAGAAATATAGAGGACGTCGTATATTATAAGTAGTTATTTTTATTAAAGCGGGAAAGAGGTCCGCGCTAGCTATTCTAATCGATACGTAGGTAGGTTTCTATTACTTCGTTTTTAATATTAGTCTAGAACTCCTTAGCCTTATCTTCTAACGATAATTCGTATATAGTCGGTAGGTAGGGTAAACTAGAAAGGGTTATAATAGTAACGTAGAGATATACGGAGGAGACTCCTACGTATATTAGATAGGGCGTAAATACTTCTAGTACGGATAACCTACTAGCCCTACCTTATTTAGTAGTATCTTAATTATCTATAGATACCCTAATATTTGCCTCTAGTATTTAGGGTTATATAGAGGTATATAAAACGTACTAAGGGTTACGAAAAGGTCTCCTAATATCGGGTTATATTGACTCTTATAGTAAGGGAAGAGTAATATAGAGAGGGGCGATAGTAATAATAATAGGTATAGAGTCTATATATACGGACTAGGTATATAGTAGGTCTAGTCGGTACGGCCCGTATCTAATATAGAGGTTAAATAGGTTTCGATAGGGCGGAATATAGGGTTGTACGCTAGTATTCCGCGGTTCCTACGCCGTATATACCTTATAGGACGAGCGATAGGAGGCTCTTTCGCTTTACTCTATATAGCCGTAGATAAAAAGAAACTTAGGGAATAGGTAGTTTATATTTTTATTATATTAGAAAGAGAGTATTTATAGTATCGTTAAAGTAGCCTTCCGGGATAATTAGATATATTATACTTTTAGGACGGATAGGGTAATACTAGGAGACTCCTCGAAATACTTATAACTAAAGGTATAGTAGAGAAACTTAATAGAAATTATTTATCGCTATATATTAAGCTATTCTAAAAAGTAGTCGCCGGTATAATAATTTATATTAGACGTACCTCTATATAAGTTATAATATAGGTCTTCTACCTCGGTAGATACGCCGGCTTAATATATTTCTATCGATCTTAATTTTAGCCGATATAACTATCTAAACTATCCCTACTAATATATATCTCGACATATATAACTATTAAGACTATTTATAAGGGTTTTCGTATTAGCCTCTATAACTATCTAAAAATATCTCGTTAGTATCTATTTACCTTAGATAGCGGTCTAATATAGTTCTAGTATTCTTAGGACTATAGTCTATCTATATTCTTACTATCTATATAGATACTAGGTAAGTATCGAGAAGGGCTCTAGCTATATCTAAAATACCTATTATAGACTTTACGTCTAGCGACGTCGAGGCTCTCTCTAATAGCGATTTTACTAGTAGGCTCTAGGTAGGCCGGTCGCGCGAATAACGCGTTTAGAACCGTATTAAGCCTACTTAGCGGATATATCGACCTAGTCTAGCTAATTAGGATAAGAATAATAATTCGGTTCGGATATATTAATGGATTCTAAACGATAGTCTTAACGCTAGACGTATCTACCGTTATAATACTAATTCTACTAGCTATATCTAGTAAATACGACGTTATTCTACTAGAGTATATACTTTATCCTCTTAATAGGGCGGGCCTAGTTAAGATATTCGTTTTTCTTAGCTTAGTCCGAGTTATACCCTACGAGATTACCTCGGCGCTTATTAGGCTTATTCGATTTATAAGGGCGGGTATTAGAGTCTATCTCTATTTTAGGCTTCTTAGTCTTCGCTCTAGACGAATAATAAGTAGAGTTATTACGGCCGGCTACGTAGCTAATACTATTATACGCGCTTATAACTTACGTAACTAAAGAAGAATTAGGACGAGTAAATACTTTAGTAGAGTTTAAGGCTTGGAATCTAAGTCGAGATTTAGCTAGATACGCTAATATAAACTTATAGATAGTAACGATTAGGTCGGCGTAGTCGTCTTTCGCTATAAAGAACTACGAGTATCTATTTAAGAAGTCTTTTATCTCGTTTATAGTTAGGTTCTTAATTAGAGACGTCTTAGTTCTAGTCTATACGCGCGCGTCGGTCGCGGCGCGAAGTTTCTAATTTTTATAGTAAGTATATCCGCCTCTATAGCGAGCTATTATTAGTATAGACTAGAAGGGCCTATATTAGTCGTCTATTATATAGGCTAGGTATTAGGTCGGCTGGAAGATTCGGCGGGAGGGTATTATACGGGCTACGTAGTAGGTTTATAGGAGGATTTAGTAGATAAGGATTATACGGCCTATATAGTAGATCGGGATAAGAATTTATCGGGCGAGTACTACGCTACGTACGGCGTATTAGATATACTAGGGTATTCGGCGGGCGCGATCTTAGTATATAGTTCTATTATAGTAGTAGCGAGAGCTATATACTATCTAGATTCTTTTATAAAAGTAGGACTAACGGGGTCGTCTTTACTAGTATCGATTTATATAATATATTAACTAGTTTTAGTAGTACGGGCTTCTTCTTCCTCTATTACGCCGTTACGCGTATAGAAGATCTCGGTATAAGTTAAGGTAGTAAAGCTAAGATATATTAGATTAGGCGGTATATAAACGGAAGAACTAAAGGGGATACCGGGGAGTCTCCCTCGTAACCTATAATATTATAGATTACTAATACTCGCTTAAAGACTCGTAGAGCTATAGCTATCTCTAGAGCTATTCTAGACTAGGATCTAGTAGGGACTATCTATAGATAAAGTATTAGTAAGATATCTTAGAAGAGAGTATATCGGTCCTATCTACCGCGCGATAAAGGAGTTATTACGGGTACTATAAAAGAGATACGATTTAGACTCCCTTAGAACTAGAACTAGTTCTTAACTTATTACTTACTTAAGAGGTATCGATAGTAGATATCTACTCTAAGTTATAGGGTAGAGTTTAGTAGAATTTAATTAGATATATAATAATAGGGCCGAGGTAGTAGTCTACTTATAGATATATATAGCGCCCGGACCCTATATTAGTATAGATCTAAGTACTAGCGTAGATCTAGTCGGTAGGGTTATAGTAGGGCGTACGACGTTACTAAGGGTTATTAGATAGGTAGAAGAACTAACCTAGTTCTTAAGCGCTAGAAGTAAGGCGGTAACCTAGGTATAATAGTAGGAGTTAGTACTATAACCCGGCCGTCGGTACTAGATATAAAGCTATAACCCAGCTAAAACGACTAGGTTATACGATTCTAGAACTAGGGGCCAAAATATAGAAGCGGGGTAATAAGGGATATAAAAATTAATAAGGAAGCTATAGCTAGGTACGGTTATAGGAGCCTTTTCCTAATTATCGTATAATATATTCTTTCGTAGAATAGAATATACGGGAGAGATTACGAATCTATATAGTTATATACGATTTAATATCTAGATATTTCGATCTAATATAATTATTAAAAGTATAGCCTAGCCTTTCTTTAGGTAAGCTATACTTATCTACCCGGTACGCTCGTATTTAGATAGGACGTAATTATAGGCGGCTCTAGTATAAGGTTATAGAATACTACTAATTACGTAAATAAGTAAGATCTTATACGTAAGGGTTCGGGCGCGCTATTTACTACGCGATAATAGGCCGAGAATAAAGTTATATCTCGCTACGGTCGTAGAAGTCTTTTACGTAGTACTATAGACGGTACGTATAATTGTTTTATTAAAAGGGATATAGAAAGAGTAGTAGATCGGTAGTACCGGGTTATATCCGGATAGATTTCGATAGGATACGGTAGTTAAAGTACGACTTTAGCGTTTTTAGGGTACGCTATACGTAGCTACCTAATTCGAACGTATTTTATACGGTATATACTTTCGAACGGCTTTTAAAAGAAGATGTAGATAGCTATAGATAACGGGTATAATAAAGATTTATAGATGAAAATCGAACGCGATTTTTATAATAAGACGGTCGGCGCTATTATTATAGTATAGAAGGGGGTTATAGGGAGACTCCTTATATCTACCTAGAGGATCGTTACCTACTTATATTTAGTACTTAGTTATATTACTAGTATCGTCTTCTATAGTTATAACTAGCTTCTATCTTAGTATTATTAAAGATCTCGTATAGAAGGGTGTAAGGACGTAAGGTAGATTGTCTTCGTACGGGGATATATATAAATTATAGTAATTTAGGATCTAATTAACTAAGTAGAATATCGGCGTTAGTTTAATACTTTACTAGAGAGTATATTTAGTTATCCGTCTAACTTTTCGATCTTAGGAAATTATAAATATATTAGGTATTGATTTTTAGATACGTATTATTAGTATAGCTACGTATAGGTAAATATCCGAGGTTTCTACGTAATGCGATCGACTTAAGATAAGAGAAACATTAATTTTATTAGGTAGAAGCCTCTACTATATATAGTATATAGTTTTAGATCGTATAGGGGAGTCTTCTAACTATTTCCTAATCTAATTAGAGCTTTTATAATAGGCTCGGTATAGTATATATACTTCTCTAAGCCTCGTCGAGTCTCGTAGCCTTAATTACTTTACTACTACGTCTATATTAAGTAGGCTTAATACTAAAACTTTTCTCTCTATATAGCGAAGATAATCCTTGTTTTAATACTTCGTCTTAAAGGCGTTCTACGATACTACTCCCCTAAATATACTTTATCCGATATTCCGTGCCTACTATACTATATACTCCCTTTATATACTTTAAGATCCTTAACGCTTCGTACTAAAAGATACGTAATATTATTTAACTTCTTCTTTACTATACGTAGGATCTCCGGTAGTCTTTAACGAACGGAAAATATATAGTATTATTTAGTCTTTACTCTAGATACCTCCCGTAATAGTATCTATATAGTTAAAGATAACGCTTATCTCTTAGAGCTATTTCTTAGTAAAGGACTAGAGTTAACGACGAATACCTAACTAGTAAACGACGAATCTCTTTATCTTTTCGACGTAGATACTAGATATATCTACTTCCGGGGGAGGAATTATACCGGCGTATAATAAATCTTCCGGTACGACGATAACGAATATCTATTTCTAGACGACTATAAAAGTTCGTTAGAACGGGGTACCTAGATCTCTAATAGATCGATAGTTAAGAAGGTCGGGAATAGCGGTATTTTCGAAAGTATAGCGTATAGTAACCTTAGGTATAGATTCTCCCTATTTCTTAACGAACTACTCCGCCGCCTTATTTATATCTTCGGATAGACTAGTTCCTAGAAGAGTAACTAGGAATAAGGATTTAGCGTCTACTAGTATAATAAGTTAGTTAGTATTCTTAAGAACTAAGAAGAATTAGGTCCGCCTAAAGCCGAGTAGGCTAAACTATTTATATTTAAGTAGATCGGGAGTAAGCGGCCCGGCGAAGGCGTAGCGGATATAGAGGCTAGTTATAGTAGGTAGGAAATTAGCTGCTTTAGTATTAGCGGGATATTATCCGGATAATATAGGTTAATATATAGGGGGGGGCGTAGGTTAGGGTAGTATAATTTAGGCTTCTAACTTAGAAAGGTTTCTTAACTTAGGTATAAACTTACCGGTTAAAGGTAGTACTACCTTAGTTTATTATTATATTTAATTAGTTATATAGTAATATAGTCGAGGTAGTAAGGTACTTATAGATATATATAGCGCCCGGGCTATATATTAATATAGATCTTAGCCCTAAAGTAGATTTAATTAGTACTCTTTTAGTAGGGCGTAATACCTGGCGGTATATTATTTAATAAGTTATAGAAGTACTAACCCGGTTCTTTAATATAGGAAGCGAGGCTATAACCCGGTTTAGGTAGTAAAAGTTAATACTATAACCTAGACGTCGGCGTATAGTATAGTCCTATAACCCGCTTAACGTAGTAGTATTATAACGTAACTTAAATAGTAGTAATATAAGGGCTAGGGGACCTAAGATATAGAAATTACGGGAATAAAGTTACGTCGTAGTACGATCGTAGGAGTCTTTTATATATCGTCGTAGGTAGGGCGTATAGTTATTCTATTAAGGGAATATATACGATCGAGCGGGTCGTTAAGTACTAGTAGTATCCGACTAAATTTCGAAAGTTATCGATAAAGGGCGATTATATAAGTAGGGCCTAATCTTTCTTTAGCGATACTAAAAACTTCTTCGCGGCGCCCGGGTTTTAGAGGAAATATACTTCGAGGCGGCTTTTAGAGTATATAGAGAGCGGTATATAGCGTAAGAACGTAAGGAGTTATATATAATAGTTCGAACGTAGTATCTACTACTTAGTAGGACGCGGCGGTATATTAGGGTATAGAAAGATACGAGGGAGACTCTCTCGTATTACTCTAATAAGTTCGTAGGCTACTTATATCTAGTACTCGGTTCTATAGCTCGGCTTCTCTCCTATAACTACGGCTAGCCTCTTTAATAACGTTTATAAATATTAGGTATAGAGTAGTCTAGGACGTACGGTACTTTCTATTCGTAGCGGGAAGTTTATAGGGCGTAGAAATTTATAGTCTAATAAACTAGGAGTATTTCGGCGGAAACTAGGTACTCTAGCGAGGAGTATATATATATATATATTCCCCTAACGGTTCGAGGTAGAGAATTCGGGAATACTTTATAAGTTAGACTCTAAATACGTATTATTAGAGTAAGCGCTAATATATAAGTACCTAAGGATACTATATACTTATATCGACTTAAGGGAGAAAGAAATATTAGTTTATTAGGTATAAATATCTACTATATAGAGTATATAATTCTATATTTTATATAGGAGTCCTCGGAATATCTCCTATATTAATTTTCTTAGATTATACTTAATATTAAATTTCTATAAGTAGTATCTAAACCTATTACCTTAAGTACCGTACCGCTATTTTTATACCGAGCGTATTTCGTACTAATTTTTATCGTAGTCTATTAATAAGTATTCTCTAATTAGCTATTCTTTTTAAGACTATTCTATAATTCGGCTTCCCCGCTCCCGTTAGACTAATATCCTATATCCGCCGTACTATATATTCTACTAATATAGTTTAAGATCCTCTACGACTTAGTTTCCTTTAGGCGGCGTATCGTACGTATTTATCTTCGCTTTCTATTAGATCTCGGGTATCCTTTAAAGCGCGGAAGAGCTAGAATATTATTTCGTTCTTACTCTAAGTTCCTCCCTTAACGGTATCTACGTAGCCGAAGTCGACGGCTATTTCTTAGAGTTATTTCTTAGTAAACGCCTAGAGCTAGCGACGAAATAGCCCCTAGTAAATAACTAATTTCCTTACTCTTTAGATAATAAAGCTATAGATACCTACTTCTAGAGGGGGGGTTATACCTAGAAACTATAGATCTTCCGGTACGACTAGGACGAATATCTATTTCTTAATAGGTATAAAAAACTAGTAGTATAAGTAACTATCTAGTCTAGTAGTTTAGTACTTAAGGAGATCTAGGATAGTAATAGTATTTTCGAAAATATAACGCTTAACGACCTTAGGTAGAGTTAGTCCCTATCTTATTACGAAGTATTTCGCCTCTAAGTTTACGTTATTCGTTTCGCCGGTTCCTAGTAGAGTAGAAAGAGATACGGACTAAGCGTCGTCGGGCGTAAGAAGTTAATTAGTATTCTTTAGAACTAGGAAGAATCCGGTCTACCTAAGGCCGCGTCTACCGAACTAATTATATTCGAGTAGATCGGGAGTATTAGGCCTAGCGAAAGCGTAGTAGATACGGGGGGTAGTTATTATAGGTAGGGAGTTATCTACTTTCGTATTAGCGAGATATAGGTAATATTAGCTAAGGTCTAGATAATATACTTTAATATATAGCGAGGAGTTAGGCCTTAATAGATACGTTTAAAACTCCCAACGTAGTAAGGTTTCTCTTTATAAGGGGGGGGGGGACTTACTAGTAGGAGGTATAGCTACCTTAGGTTATTATTAAGTTTAAGCGGTAGTTATAGAAGGGTTATAGCTTTATACGCCTAGTAGGGGGTAGGGTACTATCTAAGTCGGGTAATATAGAGAAGGTATCTAAGTTAGTCGTCTAGGTTAGTTCTTAGTATAAAGTAACTTTAAGTTTATAGAGGATTATATAAAGATACGAGTTACTTAGTAGTTAACGCGTTAGTATACGACTATATAGAAAAGATTATTAATTAAATACTTAAAGGGGCTATAACGTATATAGTAGTATCCGGGGTAATAAGATAATAAGCTATTATATTATACTCTTATATAAAGTAAATATATTAATAGGGAGTCCGTTTCGTATCGCTCTTAGTATTTATATTAACTTTCGGTTTATAAGGGCTCCGGTATAGAGGGTATAGAAATAGGTAGATAGTCTATATAAATTTGCGACGGTAGTATACTCTTACTATTTTTTAATATATACTTTCTACTAGTCTATTAATACGCGGATATAGAATATCTATTAATAACTTATAATTTATAGGTTATTTATAATAGGATAGCCGCGGGTTAATCGGGACTATAGTATAGGCGGTAGACGATATATTTAGACTCTTTCTCGTAATTAAGGATACTATTAGTAGGATATATACCCGATATAATATAGTATCTATAGTTATACTACTATATAGTATAAGCGACTCGTTATACGACGATATTATAGGAGTACGGGGACGCGTTATAAATCGCTTAGGGTTCGCTATAGAGAGCCGATTTAGAGTAGTAACTATATAGAGGAATAAGGGTAGGAGGAGTAATCCGACGTAAAGGGTTAGGAGGTTATTATCTAAATATATAGTAATCTAATACGTCTTAGGTAGGCGGCGTTGTTTTTGTCCGGGTACGAATAGTTAGATAGTAGTAATAGCGGTAGTTAAGGGTGGATTTCTACGATAGTAGTATACGTATAACGGGATTATTTTAATTATAATCTTTAACGCGGGTTCGTATATAGTAGCCTTATATAATACGATATTATTAGGCCGCGGGGCGGTAATAGTAAATTAATAATATATAGTAGTATAGGTAGACGATAGTTATATTAGGAAGGGATAGATTCCTTAGTAGAATAAGAGTTAGTAGCTCTACTTCGTATAGCGAAGAAATATAAGCGCTAGTATAGGAGATATAATACGACGTAGGTTTCGCGCGATAATAGGTCTCGTCGTACCTATTGTAGGAGTTATATATACGGGAATAGTAGTACTATAGAAACGATAGTAAAGTTCTTAAGAATGTATAGTTATAGTTAGATATTACTTCGAGTACTAATACTAATATATACGATAGGGTTTACGCGTTATAGGCTCTACTTAGCTAGAGAGGACTAATTTCTTACTTTATTAATACTAATATTTACCGAGGGCTAACTTTTAAATAGATTATAGGGTATTAGGCTTCGCTATACGACCGGCGTTTAACTCTACGCCTTATTATATAGCGGTACTTATTGTTTATATTAAGGTTTCTCTAATAAATAGTTGCGCGGTTGGTTATAAGTATCTCGATCGCTTTAGGTCTCCCTATACTATTCTTATACGTATAACGGATCTATCTAGAGAATCGGTTAGTAAGAGGGTAATATTTAGAATTTAGTAAAAGGGTATTATAAGGGAGTCTCTCTCGTATCGCTTATTAGTAGGTAGATAGTATCTAGTTAAGGATTACTATAGTAGGGATAACTACGATTAGAATTTCTATAACTAGAATTACTATTTAAGGGAAGATTTAGCTTCCGCGTAAACCTTCTTTATAGTCGTTAATCGGTACTCTCGATTAACGATTTTATTAACCTAGGTCTTCCTAGTTATAATCGTAAAAATATTATCTATTCTTTTATTAGCGGTTTAATCGAAACGAACCCTAGCGGTAGTATAGAGGGTGTTTAGTACGAGCTTAGTATTACGATATACGTAGGATTTATCGCTAAAGTCGAGGTCGCTATAGGTAGTACTATATTTTAGATCGGCGAAGATAGCTACGATAGAGAAGTAAATATAGTAGGGAGTAAGGTCTAGTAGTAACCGTCGTAGGTACTAGTCTATCTTAAAGACGGGTATAAGGAACTTAATTCGCTTAGCCTAGTTATTTAGGGAATTTAGTTACTCTCTAGCGAAGACGAAGAGTTTTTCTCTTTCGTAGTTAGGTATAATAAGAATATGTTTTAGGGCGAGCTAGCGGATAGAGTAGTTAATAAAATAGTTCGCGTATTCGAGACTAAGGTATTTATTAATAAGTTAGTAGAGTAACTTTATATAATCCCTCTAACTAGTAGAATCCTAGGATCGCGTAGTTAGGGGTTTACCGATACGACGCTTAAAGAGGTTAGTAAACTCGGTACCGTCTCTAGTCTAATTAAAGAGACTAAATACGCGGTTAACCTAGAGTCTATCGGTATAGTATATATCCTTATTTCGGTTAGACCGTACTAATATAGATTATTAGTAGATTAACTCCTCGGCGTCCTAGTAACTAATTATAAGAAATATAAGAGAAGAATAGATACTATATATACTATTCCGTTTATTATCTATCGATTGGCGGTACTATTTATCTAGAGCTTTATACTTTATATCCTAAATTTAGTCGATAGTAAGGGGTCTTCCTCTCGACTAGGTAAGGTCCTTTTTCGCCTAGACTTTATCGCTAATATAGTATTCGTAGATATTAGTATAGAGCTAGGCGGCGTATTTAGTAACCGTAATACTAGTATATATCTTATATAACTCTTTCTCTAAGAGAGTCTATTTAAAAAGTAATATACTATAGGATATAAGTAGGTTAGTAATAGTAAGGTCGAGATTATTCTTCGAGCTTATACGGGATATAGTCCCTATACTATCTTTAAGGGTACTACCGAAACTACTAGTAGCGTTAAATACGATACGAGAAAATAGAGGACGACGGAAGTAAGGGATACCGGAATTCTAGTATATTAGACGGTTAGGAAGCTATATACTTCCGTTCTTTAAGATAATCCTCTCTATATCGAGACTAATAACGACTCTATTATTAGATTAGTTATCTTCCTCGTCGCTTTTTAACGCGTCGATACGGTCTACCTCGTTACCTAAGTCTAGCTTAGTTTCGGAATCGTCGTTTAATTCGTTCTAGTCTAATAGCGGTACGACGTTAAGGTCGTCGTTAGACCTAGTATTAGATAAGTCTACTATCCGATTCCTCGCAATATACCTCTTCGTAGCGGAGTACTTACGTTTTAATCGCTATTAGCGGCGAAAAAGCTAGTAATACTTACGGGAGTCTCTATCGAATAGGAATTAGAGGATATAAATATAGGTCGCGATAATAGGTACTTAGGTAAGTTCGATTTATATTTACTTAGCGGTAGTTTTAAGATACTTTTAATAATTAGCTTTCTTCTTTTTTCGTTCTTCTTATTATTATATATAGAGGTAACGAGGATCTCTAGAAGTACGAGGATCTTATTAATCTAGGCGTAGTAGAAGTCTATAAAGTTCTTAGACTCGAGTATAAAGTAGCTCTAATAGGTTATATCGTCCGGTATAGGTATAGGGTTTAGGATATTATAGGACGGATACGATTCGGCTTAAATAGACTATAGTCTAGTATATAGATTAGTACGGGATATAGGAGCGGGGTAGAAGAATATTATACGGGAGGTTAGCGAGCTTTTCGAGTAGGGCTAGTATTATACGAAACTCTATCCGAGTAGCGTATATTTTCGGCCTAACTCTAGTCTAAATATAGTATTTAGTATTTATTATAATTTCGAGTTAACGCTTATAGAATTCGATCGGGGATATAGAAAATTTACTACTAAGCTTATAGAACTATTTAATAAGAGTATCGCTTAATCTAGCGGCGAGAAGGTCGGAGTTAGCGAATAGAAGGTAGTTCTTTAATATAGAAGACGAGAATACCTCTTTAATAATATTATACGCCTTTCTATAGGCGAGTTTCTACTTATAGAGGTTACTTACCTTAGTAGTAAATACGATATTCCCTAGGTCGGCGGCGCCCGCGATATAGTATAGGTCTATTTTAAGGGAGCCTTCTAATACTTTCGGGTTAACGTTAACGTCGAAGGTCGCGGCCTAGGCTATTAAATATTCTTTCTTATATAGTAGCGTAATCGGCTAGGAGTTAGACGTTTCTTATATAGTAATATATTTATATACTAAGTTAACCTAGGTATCGTATTTATCGAAGTACTCGTAGTTAAAGTAGGTAGTAAGTTAGTATATAAAGTTTCGCGCGGCCCCCTACGGCGTAAGTAGCTAAGTAGACGACTTATTAAGGAGCTTAATACTATAGACTATAACGATAAGGATAGGTTCTTTAAACCTACGGCCGTAATTCTATACGCGCTTAAGGATTTTAGACTAGAGGTTAGTAAGATAGTTCTTAGGTATAGATATCTTATATTTAGCGCGCGGTTATCGTAACTTCGTAAACGCCTCTTTTATAACTTTAGCGTAGGCGAATATATTTTACCCGTTATCTAGGTAGTACTATATAATATTATCTAAGGTAGCGATAGTAAGAGCGGGATAAGGATAGCGTCTAGCTATTATATAAACTCAGTATTAGTAGGGAGAACATTATTATAGACTAGTAGATTAGGAAAAATTAGGTAGATATTAAAGCCGTAGCCTCTAGAGGCGGCGCCGTAGCCGAACCGGAAATATTTATAGTTCTATATCTTAATACCTCCGAAGGTAGCCTTAGCGTCCTCTTTCTACGTAGCGAAAAATAAGGGCGTATAGGTAATAGTTATACCCCCTTTAAGTCCGGCTAGTAAGATAAGACGTACTATAAAACTATCTACGTTATAAGGGAAACGATAGGATATTTTATACGCGTATTAGTTAGGTAAAGTATAGATAGGCGATTCCGCGTTAAGGAGGTCGCTCTAGTAAAAATCGATTCGTTCGTATACTAGCTTTTTATAAAGAAGTATTACCTAGTCGATATCGTATAGGCCTCTCTGTCTACTACGGCTAAGGAGTTAGCGGGTACTATAAGGAGTATTAGGGGTATACTCGTCTTATAAGGAAGTACGAAGAGTAGTATTAATTTAGTTCGTAAGAGAAGATATAGGTACTCTAGGCGGGTATAGGCGGTATTATACTATATTATTAGTATTAGTCGAGGTAGAGTTATAGGGGGGTTACGAGGGAGACTCCTTAGTAACTTTCTATAGCCGAACTTACTATAAGCGTATCGCCCCTATATTACTTAGAGGATTAGATTAATAACGACTTCGTTGAGGAGCGGGTCCTTACGAGAATCTATTACGCGAACCGTCTAGGGTTATAGTATTCTTTTAACTTCGATATTATTATTATCAGGTCGTTCTTATATTACTTACTCTACTTTAGAATCTAGTAGCTAGCGAGAGGAAGCTAAAGGTCTCTAGATAGATAGCGTATAGTAACTAGAGGGTAGACGAGGAGCTAAAATACGAAAAGAGGGCGTTAGTAAGGGGGGGGAATAGTCTTAGAGACCTTTAGATAGAATCGCTCTACGTCGGGGAGGAGTAAGGGCGGGGAATACTCCGTTATAATATAGAGGGGTTTTAGTAATACCGTCGACTATTATCGAGCGCGGCTCGGGTATATTATAGTCTTTAAGGCTAAATAATAGTTCGTCGACGGGATAGATAATAGTAGTAGGGGTAGCTAATCTTTATTAGTCGTATAGTAGGAGGGTAATACTTAGATATAAGGGCGTAGGGGACGTAGGGGATAGCTATAGTAATAATTATACTAAATCCCTATATAATAACGGCGAGTAGATAGTTGTACTTCGGCTAGGTATTAGGGAGGTAGCCGATATTAATAGGGTAAGCGGTAGATAGGTATTATTCGGGGCTGTAGAAGCTAGAGTTAGTAGCTTTACTAGGGTAGAATTAGTAAGAATAAGTCTAGGGTTAATATCTTTATCGCGACCTACTAATAACGCGGATAGTTTAGAATTATATAGATAAGCGGTTTCTAGTAGAGATATAGGTAGAGTAGGAGTAGACTATTCTATAGCTAGGTACGAGCTATCTAGGTACGGAGCTATAGTAACTAGATAGGTTTACGTAGATAACTAGAGACGGGCGATCTCTTCGTTAAGAGTATTAGTTACTACGTTAATAGCTACTTACTATTCTTTCTTCCGTTTACGGCTCGCCGCTCGTAGGAGAGTATTTCGTTCTCTTTTCGCGTTCGCCTTTTCGAGATCGATACGTACCTAGGTAGTAGGAGACGGGGGTAGTAGAAGCTAACTTTATTTCTTCGTACGGTATTTTTATTATCGAGACTTAGGGGAAAGAGCTCCCCTATCTAGGTTAGTAGGAGGTCTACCTATTCTAGCTATTAGAGGTAGAGGAGGTTACGAGGGAGACTCCCTCGTATTACTCGTAGAAAAAGATACGTAGGGTTAGAGAGGGTAAAATTATAAGTATAGAAGGGAAAACCTAGGTACGGGATATAAGCGCGAAGCGGGGAGGACGGATACAACTTAATACTAGTTTTTAGGCTTTCGTAATACCTTAGCGAGGATAAGGGCGAAAGAGGACTAATTTAAGCTATTTATACGTAATATCGTAGGTAATAGTTTACTTACGTCTACGAATTTATAGATATCTAAAGTATAGATAGAAGATATTTTACGAGGAGAGGGGATTTTCGTAACCGGTTTATAAGGACGGTAGTAGTAAGGATTTTTTTTATAATAGGCTTTATACGTCGCGTATAATATAGCTTTTATAACGAGATCTAGTATTAAGGGGGGTAAGAATAATTATTATCGATTATAGGTATATAGAAATATAAGGCTACGTATATTATTAGGGGGGATTCGTAATATATTTACGAGGATAGGCGAAGTATCTAGTAGACGGTATAAGGGGTCGAGATATATATTAAAGTTATATATTCTATTAATATATATATAATATTACTACTATTATTAATAGGTACGATAAATAGTTAATAGTTGTTTAGTAAGAATATTAGGGATAAGAGCGGGCTAAAGAAGGCGTTAGAGGCGAGTTTTATAATAGCTAGGTAAGAACATCCGGACGGATAAGGTATTTTACGGTAGAGGGCTTTTTACGCGATAACTTACGTAATATATAGTAAATAGGGAGGAGAGAATTATAATAGACTCTATATTATCTAGGAGTTTAACTTTAATAAGGAGGGGTAGTAGTATTAGTAGTATTCGGACTTTCGTAATAGATCGGCGAGGATAGGCGAAAGAATATACGATTTCATGGGGAATATAGATACGTAATAACTTAGAGAGAGTATAATATATTAAGGAGAGGAGGGAATATTATATTTATATTGCCCTAACTAGAGTATTAGACGATAGTAGGTAACAATATTATAAGTATAGAACTTTCGTAACTAGTTTATAAGGATAGGAGCGACCTTAGCTAGGGGAGATAACCGCGAGCTTTAGAAACGTAGTAAAGTACGGAAAGTAGGGTCGTAGTAGATAAAGGATAATAATAGGGATAAGAGTAGGGATAAACTATATTAAGGAGCGACTAACGATAGAGATAGGTAATCTTAGAATAATTAGAGTTTTAGTATTCTTTAACTCGCGACGCACGGATATTTTACGCTAGAAGTAGGTAGTAAACCCTAACCCGGAGGCGTATATAATTTTCAATATAAAGATACTCTAGATACTAAAGTATATAAGATATAAAAGAACTTTAGATATAAGTAGACTTTATACATAAAGGAATTTAGATATAAAAGGACTTTAAATATAATAGGACTTTAGATATAAGAAGCCTTTATAGTTATTAAGACTTTAGATATAATAGAAGCCTAATATAATAAATGTTTAGATATAAGAGAGGTTTAAATATAAAAGAACTTTAGATATAAGTAGATTCTATATAAGAAGAATCTTTAATATAGAAGAACTTTATATATAGAAAGACTTTCGATATAAAGGTAGTTTAGATATTAGAATATATAACATATAATAGGTCTTTAAATATAAGTATTACGTAGACTTTATATATAAAATAGTTCTTGATATATAATACCTTTGTATATAGAAAGACTTTTAATATATAAGTACTTTAGATAATAAATACCTAATAAATAAGAGAACTAGAGATAATAATATAAAATACTTAAGATATAAAAGAAATTCAGATATTAAAAATTTCTAAAACGAGATATAAAAATCTTTTAGATATAGATAAGATATATATATATATCTTAGAATTAAATTATCTTTCTAAATAAAAAATCGCTTTAATATAGAAAGTCTTATATATAGAAACTTCTTTTATATAGAAGAGCTTTTTTTATACTAAACTTAAAAGACCTTATATCTAAAGAAATTTAAGGTAGAGACGAAATTTAGCTATATTAAAGTTATAAATTTATAAAAATATATTTAAATTATATCTATCTATACCTACTATCCGATATCTATACCTTCTATCCGAAATCTATACCTTCCATCCGATATCTATTGATTTTATAAATTCTATATATTCTAGGATATTCCTATACGTTCTATAATATTTCTACGCGATTTCTACCGTACTTTTATAGACGTACTATTACCTACTATAGAAAGAGTTTAAGTATAGAGAGACCTTAGATATAAAAGCTCTTTAGATATAATTTAACTATTATTAAATATAAATATTAGCTAGTTAATTATTCTTAATAGAAAGGACTTAGAGTATTAGAAATCGAGTATAAGATAACTTTAGAGATAAGAAACTATTTTATATAATACTTCTTTAGATATACTATTACCTTAAATATTACTTCCTTTTATATATTTTAGTACTATATAATAAGTATCTATCCTAACTTTATTTCTATTGCCTAGACAACCCTTTATACTATTTTATTTTCTATCTATATATTATTTCTTTTAATATTAAATTCCCTTACTATAAAGCTCTTATTCGACTACTATAGACCTAAAGAAAAAGATAGTTAAGAGGTCTTTTAACTAGATAGTCTCTATATATCCGATCGATTTCGCTACTACTGCCGTAGCGGTTTATTAAATAGAGTATTCGAGCTATTAAACTTTACTTCTCTACTACGCGATAGTACGAATAACTAACTACTTAGTTTAGAATCGCTATAAACTCGCGGATATACTAAGAGAACTTATTAAGTTAATCGGCTTATTTCTTTACCTCTATAAGCGGGAGCGACTAGCTACTAAACTCGAAGACGCGCGAATATATATAGAAGATAACTACTACTTTCTCTACTACTTTATACCCGCTAAATAATAGAAATTTATTAAGCTTCTTAACGCTAGAATCGCTACCTCTTACCTTACTTCTCTAGCGGATACTAAGATCTTTATCGATTCTCTACTTTAGTTCTCTCGCTATAAGTATACTAGTCCTACGTCTATTACGAGCTATATAGATAATATACCGGTATAAATATCTACTAGTAATATAGATAATAGTATAGCTATTAATCTCTTAACTCCTACTACGTTCGTTATAGATCGTATATATCTCCGAGCTTAGGCTAAGCTGTACGGTATAAAATTTATACCTAACTAGAATATCGACGCGGTAAAACTTAGGAAATTACGGCGCGTAACTTATAAGCGTCGCTCGGATTTATAGGCCTATTCTTCTAATAATTACGTTAAAAATCTTATTAGTTTAATGTCTCGGCGATAGGGAGTTAAAGTATTTACTTATATTATAGAAGACTTTAGTACCTCCCCTTACTTTTATAGTTTCGATAGCTATTCTAGAGTAAATTAGTTTAGACTTCTACGACAAAGCTATCTACGACTCCTACTCCTCGGAACTAGTCCTATATATCTTATATAAATTACTATTAACGATTAGTCTTAGGTCGCCTTCGACTAGGTCTTAAAATTCCTATACCTTAAACCTAGACTCGACTACCTAGCGGCTTTTAAGTACGAGCGAATTCGAGAGGTCCTAATATTTAGATAGATATAGTTTAATAATAACGTATTATTTAAAGATACCTATTTTAGAACCGCTACGTTAGGTAAAGACTTCTATTAGAATTTTAATCGGTATATAGTAAGCCTTACGACTCGTAAGGATTAGTCCTCGCTAGCCCTATTAGACGTTACGGTATATTCGTACGATTAATATCTAGATATTAAGCTATAGCTTCCTAAGAGAGATCCCTTATCTATACTTATTCGTAGGGACGAAGATAGACCGTATATACTCGGTAAAGCTAGGTACCCTTTACGCGATATAGCTAACGAAGTAGAGTTAATAACTAATAGCTAAGTTAGTAAGTTAGACGGTATAACGTACTATTAGTAGCCTACGGCGTAACTCGGTAATATACCCTCGATTAGTAACCTTTAAGATAAGACGGTTAGAGGGATCGGATACTAGATAGTAGTATATATTAGCGTTTTAATTTTTAGTCCGCCTCTTTATAATATATTATGTTTAGAGGGGTCGGATACTAGGTAGTAATATATCTTAGCTTTTATATCTTTAGTCCGTCTCTTTTAGTAAATAAGGCGAAAAGTTCTTCTTATATTTATATACCGCCGTAATAAAGATACCTTTATATTCTCTATTTAATACTAGTGTAGTCTAGTATTCCCGTATATACGATTACTATATTTAATTATTGAAATACGCCCGAGTCTTATTATATTAATATTAAAAGTAAAATATAGAATAGACGCGCGGTATTCCCCGTACTAAATATATAAATATAAGATATAATAATACTTTTACCTATATTTTAATATATTTATACGAGAAGTAATAGATTCTTTAGACGCTCCGTATTTCTAGTATTACGTATATATATATAAGAGGTAATAGTATCTCCGCTTATTTTAATATATATACGAGAAGGAATAGAGTTTCCGTATATTATATTTAGTATCTTACTAGTCTTATTAGTATCTCCTATTTATATTTAATACTAATAGCTTAATTACTTTATTATATTAGATACTAAACGACGTACGGTAGATACTATTTATTAACTCTTTTAGTACTACCCGGTATATAGTTTATTCCGTTTTACGAGCGTCTAAATCGAATTCGATTATAGCTTATCTTTCTTCTTATTATAACGACGGACTATCTTAATATCCGATACGATAAATATCTAGCTTCTATCCGTCGTTTTCTTCCTACGATTTAGCGAGAGAACTATCCGCTTCTACCTATTTACTACTAGCTTTATCTATCTTACGGTTAGAAGATCGTATACTCTAAGTATTCTCTCTACTCCTATCTACGTATAATAATATTCCTCTATCTAATAAGGATTTTAGGTCTCTTCGACGTCCTTAAGCTTAGCGGTATACTATTCTATCCTAGCCTCTAGTCTATCCTAGCCGTAGCTCTACTCGGTATACTCTACCTTATACTATATCTAGGTAATACTCGTAGATAACGTCTCGATATAGAACCTCTAGATACCTCCTAATAATAATCCTACCGTCGTAATAGTAGAATAAGGGTATACTAGCGGGATATATATAATCTATAATATATCTTATATAATATAGATACTATATTTTATACTATCCTTACTATATTCTAGACTACCTCTTAAGCTAAGGTTATCTATTATCGAATCCCTATTCTTCTCCGTACTACTATTAAAAAACTATATCTTCTTACCCCTAAATAGTATTTAAAGTCCGCCGAGCGTATCTATATATCTCTTAGTATAATATAGTTACAACTATATAGATTTATCGTTACCTATATAATGTTCGAAGATAACGCCTTTAGGTATAAGATTAGCGGATATCTAGGGAGTATACCCTTCTTCGTCTAAGTTAAGGCTCTAGAGTTCCGGAGGAATACGTATAAATTCTTCTAGAGAAGGGACTAGTATATTAGTAATATAGCTATACGTTAGCGTAGCTTCTATAGGGTTTAGGACCGTATATATTACGCGAAATACTTCGTACCTATTACTAGTCGGGATACTATTTATTACGACGTATAACTATACGTTATTAGAACTACTTATCTATACTCTATATAGTATTCTTATATATAGCTAGATATATTATACTATATATACTATTACTTTAGCTAGAGTAAGATATACGTCCTAGTATCGATCCTACGGTAGGTTCGAAATATAAGGACGATTATAACTATATTTACCGTAATACTCCTATACTTCGTAATTCGGAGGGGGGTTTAGGACCTAATTACTACTTACTAGAGTAGCTATACTTAGATTCTCTTTAAAATTAATATCGCGGGAGCGAAGGAAGTCTTTTATACGTTAGCTACTATTATCTTTCGTCGCCTTAGTATAATCTATAGGAATAGCGGATAAGGACGCGTATTCTAATAGCCGGATTAGTAGCGTCGTAGTAATTCGATCTATAATAGACGTACGCGCGTTTTTAAGGATCCGCCTTCCTCCTTCTATCTACTACTATATTGTACGAATATAGGTAAGAAATAGGGGGTATAATCGACGCGCGAAATAAGCCTTTAGGTTAATAAGTAATTTTATTATAAAGGCTAGTCTAGGGAACTTTATAATAGTAGACTATTCGTATAAGTAGATAAGTACTAACTAGATATTAATACTAATATATCGGAATATTAGACTTATAAATACGCCTACGTCTAAACGGTACTATTACGTCTCGGCCTTTCTACCTAATACTTCTTCTAGTAACTTACCGGCTATAAATCGGAGTATCTAATTCGCGCGATTTATACTACGCTCTATACGACGATATATTTTTAGTAGTAGACTTTTCTATTTATTTATTTTAGAAACTAGATATTTAATCTAGTCTTTAAAGACTCTACCGGCGGCCTCTTCCGTTTCCGCCTTCTTCGGTACTATATATAATATTCGTATTTATAGGCTTCTCTTATTTATATATAGGCGGTAAGCTTAGCCTTCGTTACCCTCGTCGCCGTAATTACTATATCCGAAGTTAGAAGACGTATACTACTCTATCTCTTTCGTATTACTATCCCCGTATTAGGGTTCCGTAGCCTCTCCGCTATAACTATAGTCTTATTAGCGATAAGACGTATAGGAGTTATATCCTCTATTATTATCGGGTATATCGTTAATTTCTATTCTACTATATATTAGACTTCTCGGGTACGCTCGAGGATTTATAGGCCGCCTAGTAGTATTAAATTAGTAGTAGTACGGGCTATAGATAAAGTAGAAACTAATAGGGTTAGAGTATATCGAGGTATTTAGAGTTAGGTTAGAGTAAATAAATTAGGACGATAGAATTTAGGGAGTCGAAATCTAAGTAATACGCGATATAGTCTAGTATCGGCCCTAGTTTTCGAAAATCCTAGTCGTACCTTAGGTATAGACTCTACGCCTATCTTTTTAACGACTATTATAATTTCCTAGCTCTTTAAATATAAGTCGCCGCGCCCGGTAATATCCTTATTAAGATTAGATATACTACTTCCTCGGGTACGTCTTACGCCTTAAACGTATTATCGAAAAGAACGACGCCTAAGGGAGCCCTCGTCTATATATATAATTCTAGGGCTATAACTAGATATAAGTAGAGACTACTCGGCGTAGTAAATTATAAGGAGGGGGTATCGTAACCTCCCTTCTTATATTAGTATATAAGAATCTAGTTAGTAATAGTACTCGGTTATCTTCTTATATTTATATAAGAAAATAGACGTATATATCCGCGATAGCTAGTAATATTTATATATTAGAGTCTATAGCTACTCGATACTTACCTAATAGCTATTAACTACCTATTACTATAGTTACCTAGTAATAGTATTCTAAGACGATTAAAAATATTTCTACTTCTTTACTCTCTTTTCTAGGTTTTCCTCTACCGGGCCTATCTTACTAACTACCTTTATATACTTCCCTACTATCTTAATCTCTAGTATTATTCCTCCGCTATACCCTCGTACGTTCTTATTAATCTTATCTAGTTAGGATTATATACTCTCTTATAGCTCCTATTAATAGTAATAGGTATTATAGTACCGTAGACCTCCCCCTAACTTACTAAATACTACTCTAATACTACCGGAGAATACTCTACTAAGATATTCTATTATAGCCTAGAGGCTAATAGTCTCTTAACGCTACTTAGTCTAGACGCTAGCGGTAATAGTAGCCTCTCTATCCTTAATATTAGATATAGTACTAGTTATTTTCTTAAGGTCGCGGTATAGCGTACTACTAGTTAGCTTATTAGTCTTAATAATACTATCGGTATACTCTACGAGGCTACTTTTAGCCGTATTATACCTAACGTAGTATAGAAAATAGTAGATATTATAGAACTTCTAACCTTACCCCTTCTAGCCCTCCGCTCTTATATTAATTTAGGTCTAGACGAGTACTTTAATATCGTTACCTATTCCTACGTCCTAGTATATTTCGCTAGTCTTAAGGCCGAGGTATTAAATTACTTTAGTAAGATAGTTCGTCTAGGTAGAGGCCGGCTCGTCTTTACCGCGGATAGTAATCTATCTTACTTTAGTTCTATTAGTCGTATCTAGCTACCTACTATACTTACTCTATAACTAAATTAGTTCTCGGTCGAGTATATCGTACCTAACTTCGTACTTACTACTATTAAGCGTAATACCTAAGCTATAGCTACTAATATATATAGTTTTAGTATCGTTACTATTCGTAAATCTACTAGCCTCTCTATCGCTATAACCGTTCTACGAGGGGGCCCTTATAGACTAGGTTACCTATCTCTTACTATTTACGATCCGTCTAGTAATAGTACCTATACGTAGATCGAGGCCCTTAACTACTATATTTAGAATAACTATACCTTACCTCTAACTATTCCGCTCTCTACTAATCGTCGTACTAACGACTAGATCTACTAGAACCTCTTCGATATTAACGGAGATACTCTTAAGAAGTAGATATAGACCTCTTAGGCTAAATTTAAGGCGGTCTAGAGGGTACGGGCGAGAGTCGTTCCGTAATCTATAATATCTATACTATCTAGATATACTATATACTCTCTAAGAACTAAGACGCGAGGTACGCTCTACGTTAGATATCTATTATAGAAAGAAAGGTCTTTCTCTTTAGTATATTTAAACTTATACCTTAATTTTACTCCTTTTTAACTTAGTATCTACTAGTTTACGCCTACGATCTCCTATCTATAGCCTATATTTATAGCTCGGACTTACTACTTTTAAACTATTTAATTATAGAGATATATTTCGGCCTTATTATTTCCGGCGGCTTAGTCTTTAGATTTCTTATTTCCGAGTTTATATTTTTATAGTAAGGTTCTAGAAGATAGACTTTAATAGTCCTATTAGTATATAGCCCGTCTTTAGATCTTTATATCTACCCTACTTTTGTAGGTATATACGTATAGATCGGTATTCGTTTACTCGTAAGAATATATATATACTATACTTTCGTAACCCTATATCCCGTACTTATATAGCTCGTAAGTAGTAAATAGATCTACTATTATAGTTACCTATTAATACTTTAGGGTACCGGTATTATAATAGATTCTAATTAGCGCGTTAAGTAGAAGAAGAATAAATTATATATATAGTAATTAAATAACTACGTTACTATAGCTATCGCTTCGGTACGTAGGTCTACTAAAGGTAGTTTAAGATTTTAAAGTTCCCTTACGTAGCTACGGCGTCTTTAATACCCGTATAGAGGTAGACCGTATACCTAGTATCGTAGTACTTTAAATAATAACCTATTTAACCGCGATATATAATCTTTACGTCTATATTCTCTTACCTTAGTATTATTCTATACGTCGTCTAGTATCGTATTTACGTTTTATACTTTTAAATATAAAAATATTATTTCGTCGTATTTTTTACCTACTATAGTTTTTTCTCTCGTTTTTTTCTCCCCTCGCTTATCGCTATATAGCGCTATTATAGATTATAAGAGTAGGATACTTATAAGAAATAATCCCTTATCTTAAAGAGAACTAGCTTATCGCTTAGGTAATAGACTAAATATAAGCTCTAATATTAGGGAGGTTCTACCTACTTTATTTTCTATATCTATAAGTTACGTAGGTTATCGCGTAGTCGCCCCTCCTATCTCTATATTCTAAGTACTATATTACCGTTCTTAATACTATCTTTAAATACTAACTACTCGAGGTCTACCTAGTTCTCCTAGCCTACTACTATATCCTTATATTAACCGTACTCGTCTTATAGCTACTATAGCTACTACGCTTACTACGACCCGTCGAGGCGCGAATACGATAGGTACTAAGCTATTATCCGTTAACTCGACCGCGATATAAGGTCCTACCTCTATAGCTTATAATATCCGTTACCTAGATATCCGATACTAAGTACTCCTATACCCTCTCGTAATTAACTCCTTTCCTAACTTAGATAGTTACGGGGTTAGATTCCTTTCCCTACCTCGAGAACTACGCGATAAGATCTATAAATTATATCTTAGTTATAGGACTAGTTATCGTTTTCTATTTAAGTCGCGTAAAGCTAGTCGTCGACGTACCGCTAAAGGTAATTCGCTAAGGGTATCGGGCGGTTTCTCTATAGTATATTAGATACCGCGGTAGCTAGACGCTATACTAGATCTATAGTATTCTTCTCTAATAAGCTCGTAGTCGTCTAGGCTATATTATAATAACGGTAGTAAGGACGTCCGTAGAAGCGAATACGAAGAGAAAGTCGGTTACGAAGAGCGCGAGGAGATAGTTCTTACTTATATTATAAGTTACGAGAATAACCTTACTCTCGGTCTTCTACGGACCTACTACTAGTTCTATAAAGAGACTAATAGTCTTTTTACTACCTATAACGAGTTTACTATTAAAGTATTAAATATCCGATCCGATTACTAGGTATTCCTCTAGCTATAGGTACCGCCTTACTCTCTAATATTAGCTTATATAAAGTACTTACGAGTACGGTATAATAATTTATTTCGCTCTAGGCCTCTTAGACGCTTTAGGACTAAACTATCTTCTATAAATATTTAGTCTTTACCTCGAGCTCTTTCTAGGTAATATTAGAGGCTATAAGCTACGTACTCGACTAAATACGTTTAAGAATACTCTTAAATAGTTTAGACGAGTAAAGGTTTCGGAGATATCTCTCTTTAATATTTATATTAGGGGTATACCGGAAATAGATATAGCGATAGACTCGTAGTACCCTATAATAATTAAGAAAATAAAAAGTAAGCTTTTATCCTCTATCTACTAAGTACTAATTATAATACTTACGTCGAACTAGTCGTAGGATAGTAGTAGTACCTATCTTCGTCTATCTAGATAGAATTCGATACTTTCTCTATTCCGTACTATACTAAGAATACTTTAAGTTCTCTAGAGATTACCTCCGGTCTTAATAAAGGGCGTTAGATCTAGCTATTAACTATAACGACTAATATACTACTAAACGTATATAATACTATTAACTAAGTCTTCTTAGGAGCCGTTAACCTAGACCGTCCTATCTATTATAATATTAAGAGGAGTACGGCGAAGTAGGGAGGAAATATACTTATAAAGCGGTATATTTCTTATAACGTTATATCTACTAGTACGAGGATAAGTACGGGAAACTATATAGGAGAAATAGAGTAGTCTTTATTTAGTAGGAATATAAAAGCGAAAGATATAATATTCGGATCAAAATTATAGTTATATATTTTTCGGTTCCTACGCTAATTTTTAGCTTAGACGAAATATAAAATAAATATTAATTTCGTATTTTTATTTTACTATAATAATATATTCGTATAACTTCCCTCTCTTCCTTATACGCGTCCGCCTCTTCTTATAAACCCCCGATAATAATTAATCGTATATCTTATAGCTCTTATAAAGAGCTTCGTAACCCCTTCCTCTACCCGTAATACTTCTCCGTATATATCCGAATATAGACGATCGTCGTTATAGCGTATTCCTATAGATAAAACTCTTACGGGAGCTACGCTAGTATATCTTATATTTTATCGTTAGCCTAGGATCGGTAGTTATAGTTAATTTCGTCGAAAGTACTAATAGTCGCGGCGAATACGGCGTTATATATATAGACCGCGTTAGAGTTAAGAGAGTCGAAGATAGAGAAGAGAAGGATACTAATACTAGAGGCGTTTAGGAGAATAGAGTAGTTAGGCCTTACGGTACTAAAGAGGAGGAATTAAAGTACTTTAATAAGATCGTACTATAGCTCTATATAAGTAGAGATATATTCGAAGATTTATCGTTTATCTTATTCCGTTTAATTAAGTTTCTACGTTTAAGCGGTCGCGATTTTATTACCGGCGCTAGAGTCGCTATAATATAATAGCGAGTTACGAAATACGAGACTCTTCTCTACGTTAACGCGAATATTACTAACTATCTATAGAGTCTAGATATTATAGTAGGTAAGTTAAATAGCGCTACTATTAGCTATTAGCGTAGACGTAGTATACCCGTAATATCGGCTATATTCCCCCGTCTTCGCGACGTTAATATTATCTAAGTAGGAGGAAATTAGTTATAGTTTCTTAAACTATATAAGTATTACTAGTACGTACGTACAGTAAAGGATATAGAATTACCCGGATCTAAGTATATAAAAACTATACCGACTACTATTTAAGTAAGAGAGGTACTAGCGTACGATATTAGAAGCCTATAGCCTAGTATATATATAGTAAGTTACGACTTCTAAACCGTATTAATTATAGAAACTATACTAACCTATTCTAGTTTAGTCTACTTACCGGCCTAAAGCTTAGCTTCTACCTACGTTATTAGCCTACCGGAGATTTAAAAACTAAGATACTAGAGGTCGACTACTAGGATGTTATAATAATAATAGTAGTAGTTAGAGATAACTATAGAATTATAGATCGGAACGCCGAATAGCGGTAGGATCTTTACCGGTATATATCCGCGGTTATAGATCTAATAAGGGCGTATACGAGCTATAACGCCTCGGCCGCGTACTAGTATAGTAGTAGAAATATAATTCTATTTACTTAACGCGGAATACTTCGGCCTAAGGTAGTTATAAAGATCGATCGCGATAATACTACGGACGTATTTTAGATAAGTTAAGTATAGCGGAGGTAGCGAGCTCGATTAGTTAAGACTCTTATATTAATATATAGTTCCTTCTTTAGTATAGTACAATATTTCGACTTTTATATATACGATATTCGTTTTTAGTATTATCTTATCGGAGTATATATCTTATTAATTCTTATAATTTTTAAGGGGGCGGTTTTTAGGGAGTAAATTTCTAGAGAGTATATTTTTGGGAGCGGCCTTTTAAGGATCGATATTAGGGTATTAACTTTTCGGTATTTTATATCTTTACCTTAAAGTAATCTACCCGTTCTTCGATCCGGTCTTACTTATTCGTATTATTTTATACTCGTTAAAATATAACTAGTAGTTTACTCTACTCTAAATATTATTAGCTTAATATATATATATAAGGAGCTAATTATATACTCGCTCGACTTTAACGTACGTCGCTTTAATAAGTACGCGTAATACTTAGTTTTACTTATTTTATCGTATTAATATAATAAGTACTTCGACGTATAATAATCGTCGGTTATTCGATAGTAGATAATCTATAACTTACGCCTATTCTTTAATATTTCTATATAATATAATCTAGTAAAAGCTTTCGTATAAATATAACGATAGAGCTTAATTTAGCTCGTTACTATTTCTACTAACTTTCTAATATCTATATTAGAAGGTTTCTAACTATAGTCCTCTAAGGGTCTTATCTTCTCTTTATAAAAGGCGTTACTAATACGTATCGACCCGAGTAGACGAAGGAACTTCCTACTATATTCTTCGGTATAAAGTAATACTCGCGATAGAAAGAATACCCGATTCTAGCGTATACGAGCTAGTCGATACTAGTAGAAGGCTACGTAATAGACCGCTATTCGGCCTATAAACTTACGGAGGTATAGTTATAATAGCTTAATCGTTAGCTATAGCTAATAGGTACTTTTTTTATATAGAATATATTATAATCGCGAGGGAGGGAGGGACCTTCTACGTTATACGTTATAGTAGATTATAGGTAGGAGAGAGGAGATAGATACTTTAGGGTAACGTTCGATTCGGTATTACCTCTTAGATATAAAGCGGCGGTCTAACGTCGGCCGGTCGTATTTACTACTATATAGTAAACGACGACGTTCTTTCTAGAGCTATACGACGGTTTTACTCTACGACGTTCTATATTTTTACTTTACTTATATTAACTACTATATTCCGAAGGAAACCTCTAGTATATAATTATACGTCTAACGTAGTATCCGTTAAGCCGATCTATATATATTAAAGCGTAGAGAGTATATAGCTATAGATAGACTTAATAGTACGGAAGTTATCTATCTCTTTAAAAGATTAAGAATTCTATAAGTTAAGATAGATTAGGTAGGTACTTAGGAAATCGGCTAACTTTAGTACGCCCGTTACTAGATATTTACCTTCTATTTTCCTTAGTCTTTCTACGACCCTATTAATTCTACTATCTAATTTTTACGTATTAAGACGAGATACTTAGTTCCCGAGTTTATTTCTATTATTACTCTATTTTAGTCTTCTTCTTACCTATCTACCCGTCCTATTATATTATATTAATATAAGAAGCCCGTTCCCGACTATAATACTTCTTATCGTAGATTATCGTACTCGTTATACTCGTCTATCTATTATATTTTAATATATCTATATTAGAAGCTAAATATCGAAATTAGTTTTTATTATTATAGAGTTTTTATCTTTATCCTACTCGTCTATCTCTTAGAATTTACGTATCGATATACTAGATTTAGTCTCTAAGCTCCTTCGCGCTACCGTTATCTCGCCTTACTTATAACTTTATACTATTATCTTATTAATCCGGCTAGATAAGGGATTAAGTATTATATTATTAGTTCGAGACGGCGCGCGGTAAGCCTAGGCGCGGGTCTAAGTTAGCTATCTATAGTCCCGTTAGTTTATTATTATTAAAGACGCGTCCTAAATATCTCTTTCCTTTCTACTACTATAGCTCTCCTCTAATCGACCTTAACCCCCTCTATCTAAATATTAGCTCTATTACTCCTATATCGTATAGAGTAGGCGCGGGTCTAAGTCGACTAGTTATATTCGACTCTCTATCTTTTACTACTACTTCTCTCCGTTAATCGACCTTATTACCCTCTAGTCCGATATTAACTTTATTACTCTTATATTCTTAAATCGACCGATATATCGATATAGGAACGCTCGCCCGAGCTACTAGGTTTTTTAGATCTACTACTTAAACTATAACGAAAGATATATAAATATATCGCCCCGGAGGTAGTAGAGCTTATAGTAAATCCTATACTCGTACTTCGATCGAGTCGGTTAGTAGTAATAGAGGTAGAAAAGATAACGGTATACGACTTTAATAATACGTATTACGATATAGCTAGGCTTATCTTACTTAGTCTATAAATCGCTAGCGAGCTATTAGTTACGCTCTAGTCGCGAAATACTATAAAGGTTATAGCTTACAACTTCGAGTTTAAAGTTTTAAAGAATATTCTAAGCCTATACGTTAAATTTAAGCTAGTAGTCTACCTCTCTACCGTTATATCCCTACCTAAGTTAAAGGCTCTCGACTTTAAATAGGTACTTATAAATATAGACGCGGCGTCTATTATCTTTCTCCTTAGGCTAGGCTTAAAGTTACTAAATCGCGGAGTCGAGCGAAAGTAGGGTAGTAAGTAATCTAGTAAGGATAAACGGCTTAGACTCCGCCGCCTAGAACTAGAATTAGTTAAGGGTAAGGATACTCTACGCGCGGAAAAGATATAGATCTTTATATTCTAAGAAGGAGTACTACTACTAGCTAACGTCTTCGAAAATCCTATTCTAAAGAAGGAGGAGTTACGAGAAGTCTTTATTATAGCGGTCTAGGACTTATAGCCCGTAAGCGATCGTCTAGAGGTTTATACTATCTAACTTACTATATTACTCCTAATATACTACTAATAATATATTCGATAGAAATAGGACGAAGCCGTTATAGTATCCTTCTATAATACTAATCGTCCTAACTATTCTATAAAGGTTATAATAATCTAGCCCGCGATACTCGACGCCCTCTATACTTAGCGCCCTACGCCGAATATCTATAGACGTAGTCTTAAGGCCGTAGAGATATATAAGTACCTTTTAAGGGTTATTAAGCCGGCTAACCGGGTAGACGCTTATAATATAGGTTTAATAATCTAGTAGGCTAGTATTTTCCCTACTTCTAGTATACTTAGTTATTAGGACGCCCTACGTATCTTTTTAGGTCGTAGCGGCTAGTAGTATATATATACGCGCTTAGTACTTATTATCTTTTCTTTTTAGTCCCTTAATTATTACTTTCTCTTCTTTTCTTTTAGGACGAAACGAGATAGGTTCGACGACTCTATAATATACTATTAGCGTATTCTATATATTAGTCCGGATATAAATTAATGAATTAGTCTAAATTTAATTATATATAGTTATATCTATAATATAACTTATTCTATTCTTCGATTTTATAATAAGCTTCGCTTAGTATAATTCCTTTAGTAGTAGGTTAGCTCGCCCGCTACTAAAGATTCGGCTTCTATCTCTATTAATCTACTTAGTACCCCTTTAATATCCCTTCTTAACCTCGTATACTACTACGAAGGGGGTAGGATCTATATCTACTCTTATTACGGCTATATTTTAATCCTAGTCTTATCCGTCTACTAATTATATTATAATATTTCTGGATAGGAAGCCCGATCTCGGATTACTTTATATTACTACTATATTTATATATTTATTATACTCGTCTACCTATTAGATTATCTCCTATTAATATAAAAAGTCTAGTCTCTATAGTTATTTACGTTACTATAATATTATCGTATTTATACTACCCTTTTATATACTATCTTATAATATATCTTTATAAAAAGTCTAGTCTCGATATTAATTCTATTATATTCGTCTTTCTCGTCTAGCTCTAATATTTTAATATATTAATATAAGAGGCTTAGTCCGACTATTTATTTATATCGCCGGTTTACGACTCCGCGTCCGCTATTAGTAGGCCGCGACCGAAACGTATAAATAGGAAACGAAATTATATATCTACTCGAAAGCGTAACGTAGAATCGTAGAGGTATACGCTACGGAGAGTCTAATAAAAATAGAGGACTAACCGCTTCTACTACGCTTAAAGCTAGTTATAAATTCTTAAGCCTAATAGTACCCGACGTAATAATTATTAATAGTTCCGTTATTTCGGAGTATACGCCTATAGTACCTATAGATAGTAGTAGTATAGATAATATACCTATAGCTCTCCTAAATAATCGGGGAGAAATAGGAGATAGTAACGTTCTAATACTAAGAGAATAAGAAGCTATAGGTAGACTAACGCCTCTTATCGTTACTATACTAATAATACTTCTAGAAACTAGAGCGAATTAATAAAGAAAACTTCGGCTTAAAGCTTAAGATTTACTTTCTTAAGAAGAATCTTAAACGGACTAGTAGTAAATAGAATTAATAAATAATTCGCGAAAATATAGACCTTAAGACGAGTATAGTTATTATAGAACGCGACTTAAAAGGTATTATAAGTAGCTTTAAAGGGCCGAACAAGAACTAGACTAATATATATAGTAATAGTACGACTACGCGAATAAGATAAGACGGCGATATATAGACGAAGGTTAAAAGAAAAAGCTAGATCGTTTATAAAAGCTCGTAGACGAGAGGGTCCGCTAGATAGAAGAGCTTTAGACTTAGCTAGATTTAGTAGAGAAGTAATAAAAGAATAATACCGAGATAGAAAAATTAAGGGATAAGCTAGACGAGCTTAGTTAGGAGCTAAAAGAGAAGGACTAAGAACTCGATACGTAGGACGAAGAGATTAAAGATCTAATCTCTAAATTACGCGCCGCCGAAAATAGTTTAGATAATAACTCTAAAGATAAAGACTAAAAGATTAAGTAATAGACGGATCGTATCGAAGAGCTAGAAGCTAAACTATAGAGGCTATTAAGATAACTAAAGAATACTAATAGTCTATAGAAGGAGCTCGACGAGTTAACCTGTAAGTATACCGCTAAACTAGAAGAGCTCCGTACTTAAGCCGATAATATAGAGCGAGATAAGCGTAATTAGCTTCGATAATTTAAATTACGACTATAATCCTATACGCGCGAAAAGAATACGGAGCTAGAGGTATTATAACGTAGATTATAGACCCTAGAGAAAGAGAGAGTTAATAAGCTAGAGTTCTTTAAGCTACGTCTAAAATTAGTAGAGTTAAAAGGCGATAATTAATTATAGCTTATATAGTAAGCTGCCTAGGACGCTTACGATTAGTTAAAAAGAGTTATATAGAAGAAAGATAATAATCTAGAGACGCTACGTATCTAAATTACCTCGTTCGAAGATATTCGGGATAAGCTCGAGAACTACTAAAAATAGCTTTAAGATTACGCGGAGGATATTAGAAAGTAATACGTAGAAGAGAGCTACTAGGAAGAAGCTATATCTTAATTACGGAAGTCGCTTACTAAAAAGAAGCGAGAAATCCGAACGCTAAAGAATACTAGCTAAGATCGTAGTTATATAATTAAGTAACTAGAGAAGCTACGTACTTAGATTAATAAACGCGACCGTAAGCTAAATATTCTAAAAGAGACTATTAACGCCTAAGCGGCCTTATTATAGAAGTTCGGTTAAGTTCGTACTAATATAGTAGAGCGGAACGCTAATATATATCTACTAGCGAGAAGATTTAGTAGACGAAGTCTTCTCTAAGTAAACGTAATCGTTAATTAGATACTCTTCGTAAGGCTCTCAAGAATCGTAATAGTAAGCTAGAGATTCTTCGATAAGTAAATAAAGAGCTATATACTTAGCTTAAAGAGCTCTAATTAATTATATATTATCGAGATCGGGACCTTTAAGAGCTTCGGGAAACCGTTAGTAACTAAGAGTCTAAACTTAAGACTTTATAGTATACTACTAACGAGCGACTACGTAACCTCTATAACGTATAGCGTACGGCTAAAGAATAGTTCCGTAATCTATAAAGTCTTTAAGCCGAGATACTTAAATCGAAATAGAATTAATAAAATCTTAAAGATAAGATTATAGTTTTAGAGGGTAGTCTCGACGAGGTAGATAGTAAGAAATAGAATCTCGAATCGAGAATTAAGACTATAGAGAAAAAGATTAAGGACTTCTTTATTCTATAGACTAAATTTAGGCTAATCGAGAAAGATCTTCGAATAGTACGGCGTAAGATAAGACTTAAGAAATAGACTAACTTACTAGAATATAACTATAATAGCGCGGACGAGGAATAAATATCTCTTTAGTCTACTATTAAGAAACTCTATAGAGACCTTAAGTCTAAGTAGGACCGCGCCTTCTCTATAGATACCGAAAATCTTTATTTCTAGCGCGAGGAAAAAGAAGCTATCTTTATATTAGCTCTAGAAAAAGCTAAAGCGAGGTATTACTAGACTATCTAGAAGAAGACTCGTAAGTACTCTACTAAGTTAGAAGAGCTATATAATATTCTTAAGACGTCTACTCTAGAGGTCGAGTCCCTCCGATATCGTCTCTCGAGTACCGAACGAGAGCTTTTATCTCTATCTACTCTATAGAAAAAGCTACGTTCTACTAAGGGCTAACTTCGCGATATATAGTCGGATAGTACTAAATAGATTTATACTAAAGAATAAGAGGCCTAAGAAGAGATTAGTATTCTATAAGTTAATATTATAGATAAAGAAAAGAGATATACGAGTAAGCTCCGAGGACTATCGAAGTAGATCTAATATTTAAGAAGTATAATTAGTAGAGAAGGGCGCTTTAGAGAGTAGCTTATATAGTAAAAGAAGTAGTTCTTAATATAGGTAGATATATATAGTACTTAGTATATCGATACGTCTATATATCTATACTCTCCGTTCTTTTTACGCTTCTAAGTTTCCTTCTATATAAGCTTCGCTAATAGACCTATAGTAATCGAGCTAACCTTAACCTTATTACGGATATAGGAATTATACTAGATCGGACTATCCGCGAACGTAAACTAACCTTAAAGACGGTAGCTTAAGTAGTTATCTTCTTAGCGAGAGCGAAAAGGTTAGCTAGTATTTAGAAAGAAAAATTAAAGATCTAGAAGAGTCTAGTTCGAAAATTAGAAGTAGTTCGTAGTAAGGTAAGGACGACGATAAGAGCGAGACTATCGGGCTATAGCGGATATAGATATACTAGAATTCTATTCTAATATACTATATTAAAGGAACTAGTAAGGATAATTACCGTATAAATTAAAACGCTAGCTATAAGGACTATCCTGTTATACCGGGTATAGTCTAGAATCCTATTTTAATATACTAAATTAAAGAAACTAGTAAAGATAACCGCTATAGGAATAGAAACGCTAGTTCTTAAAGTACTCGGCTACTACTCCGCCGACTACTAACGCCCCTAGTACGGTTTCGCCCGTATACTCTTCTATCGTATTTAGTTCTAAACGGGGTTATATTAACGTAGGGTAACGCCTATTACTTAGGTATTATATTCTTCCTTATTAAAGGTCTATCCTATTATTACCTCGCGCCGACCTACTACTAGATCTAGTATATCGCCTCCTTATAGATTAGGTATATAATCGTTAATCTCTATAATATACTTATCTACTAGATTATAATATCGACCTAAAAGTACTTATCTTAGCCCGATTCGCCGCGTATAAGGCTAAGATTACGTACGTAGAATACGGCCTCGTAACTAGATATATAGTACGGCCTAGTACTATTATTCTATTCGGCTTATAGATAGTAAAATACTATTAGCTAAAGTAGTACGAGTATATCTATTAGACTAACGGCTACTTATATCGTTACTTCCGTATAGAATCTAAGATTAAGTATTACGGGTATACTATTTAGGAAAACGCGATAATACTCCTACTAATACCTATATATTTCTCCTCTCGTATATTACCGCTACCGCTATTTATCTAGGACGAGTTATTAGGGGAGCGGGTATCTAAAGAGTCTCTTAAGCTATTCTACGAAGTTCTCGGTACCGTTATTCTCGAACTTAATTATAGACTTAGTAGTAATATCGGCGGTATCGAAATAGGCGATACCGTTATAGTAGAAGAGTACTCTAAGAACGATAGTAGTAGTCTAAGAGGGGATATTTATAGATAAAAAGACGAAGAGCTCGGGATATACTATAGGACCTACGACTAGAAATTATAGGGGCCGATTTAGGCTACGGGCGCGTATCTCTCGTATCTCGTCGGTATATATTTCTCTTTATAGATAATCGCGGAAGTTATTACGTTAGTCGCCTTATATACCTATCTATTAACCTCTAAGAAGCTCTCTAGCGAATAGTTTATAACGCTTTATACCGAGGGACTAGATTCGCGTCTCCGTAAGTATATCTATAGAGAGAGCCTACGTCTTATTATTAAGCTATATCTAGATCTAAAGATTAAGAGTATAGCTATTACCTCTCTAATCTAGTAATACGTTAAGGCGATTAATTTCCTCTAGGCGGTTATATATAAGTAAAGGGTCGACGGTAGACTAGTTAGTAGATAAATCTAGATATATAGTAATAATAGTATACTATACGATAATTATCTTTAATATAGTATCGGTTAGGAATACGCGTATCCGTAAAGCGATACCTTCTTACTAAAGATACTACTAGCTAATCTACGTAAAGTATTATAGAACTTAGATAACCTACTCTTCGAGAATATTACGAACTACCGTTACCTAGGTTAATAAACTAGTAATCTCCTTCTAGGTTACTATAGAGGTTAGCTTATTAAAGTCGAAGGGAGTATACCCGCTTTCGCGAAGGCTAGGGATAGAATTAGTAATATTAATAGGTAGAGAAGGCGTAGATTTCGTTTATATTTTCGTACCTCTACCTTCTCCTAGAACGCTATCGCGCCTATTATAAAGAGATTACGCGGTATTACGGACTAACTACTCGGTATAACTATTTCGTTATTATAGGTTAATTACTATATAATAGTTAATACTAAGGGTAAGGGCGAGGCGAGGAAGGGCTTTTATTTAGGTAATAAGAGGACGGAATAAATATTCTTTATTACGCTAGGTAACTAAGGTAGTATTACTTATTTACTAAGATAAAGTAATACTAGGTTAGTAGAGGGCTATAATAATAGTATATATTAATATATTATTAGAACTAATCGCGGTAGAATATCTACCCGACTACCTACGATATTATATTCGTACCTCGTACGTACGCTACTATAAATAGTAAGATAGTACCTACTAGGGACGTCGTGTAAGGCGTATAAGTTAGTACTATAGTATTATATATAATACTTATTTTTTAAAAATACCCGCGTAACTTTAATAGTAAGGGAGTAAGAGGGTTTATCTAGTTCCTAATAAGCTTTTAATATTAGAATAAGAAGATAGCTCGTTTATATAGACGTAAGACTAGGTATAAAGCCCCGTCTTTCGCTAGTACTCTTATAGTATAGGTAGGAGATAGACTATAGTAAAGAGTTTACTAGTATATATAAAAGATTATACGTAGGACTAGAGATATATATACCGAGCTTATCGTATAAGTATAAGGAAAGATTTAACTAACTAACTTTTAATATATATATAATATTACCGAGCTTATTATATAAATATAAGGAAAGATTTAACTAGTTAACTTTTAATATATATATAAGATAGTCTATATATCTTAAGCTTAGTTTTATAACCCGTTAGTAGGACTATAATAAAAGCGGTAGCTATATATTCGTATTAGTATCGGTATTAGAATAAGATATATATATACGGACTTTAGCGTTACTATAGTAGATATTAAACGAAAGCTTTAGGCTATATAACCTTTTTCTTTTAATATATATAGAGAGTTAGTATACGATAATTAAGTTAGAAGGGAGTCTACGCGGATATACGATTATAGAAAATATTAGGCTGGGATTCGAGAATAATAAGATCTACCTAGAGTTATTAGTATATAGGGATATAATATATCCGATAGATTTAGTTTATTATACTATTAGGTTACGCTAATTAATATATATCTTAACGACGAGGTATTAGATTCTAATATAATAGAAGCCGAAACTAATAGAGACTATAGAGTTTATTTATTATCTTCTATTCGCTATACTAAAACGTATATATTGACTCGCTTACAGTATAGCTATTTTCGGTCCTAGGGAACGACTTAGGAGCTACTCTCGCGTATAATATAGTCTAGGGTACGTTTCCTAGCGTTGTATTCTAGTAATCTATAGGTAGGATAGAGGTACCTTACTATATAAGTACGATTAGTTAACGGAACCTCCCCTATATAACCTATTAACGTATAAACCTTCTTTTCTTTAGGGTTATCTTCCCGAAGAGCCTCTACTACTATTTCGCGGAAATATTAAAGTTTTATAGCTTCGTCTATACTAACTAGATTAGGTAAGAATATAATTAATATTAGAGGTAGCCGATCTCTTATTATAATCCCTATTACCGGCGCTTTTATATACGTTTTCTTATTATAAAACGCTTCGTACCGAGGGTCCTCTTTAATAGGCTTCTATAAAAGGAACTTATCTATAGCGTATTATAGAGTTTTATAGGATTTAGCGATAGATTCTAAATTTTAGGCGTATAGGTTAGACGGTATCCTAACCTATACCTAGACGTAATTATAGTATCGAATAATAGCGTTAGGATCCGTACTCGGTCGGAGGCTAGGATTATCTAATAGCTATATATACTTATAGTATTTCGTTACCTAGTATATCGTAAATATTATCTAAGGTAGGCGCTTAAATATAGCTAGAAAGGTATTAAGGACGTAGAACGGTTTATTCTTACTAAAGAAATCTCTATATTCGCTGAGTATAAGGGTATAGATAGTATCTTATAAGTAGTCTCTATAGTACTCCGACTATAACCCCTATAGAGAGCGTAGAGCGAGGCGGACTATAGACGCTATTTTTCCTATAGCCTAGATCTTAGGTACGGTAATTATATCTACCTACTACTAGGCCGCCTATAGCTATATACCGACGAAGAGCTATATATCGATAGTATTAGACGTTTTTAGTTTATAAAGTATAAATATAGAATATCTTACGGCTTCGTTCTTTATACTAAAGATAATAGATTTATTAAGGCGATACTATATAGAGTCGAGTAGATAGAATTGGTATATCCGAATATTATCTTAATCTTCCTATATTAGTACGGTATACTTTACGAACCCTCTCTTTAATATTATCTTTATAACGTTAAAGAAAGTTTTCTCTAAATTTATTTAATAGGTATTCTATAGCGCGTTCGCTAGGTCTAGGAGCTAAAGAGTATAACGATTTAGAGTCGAGTATAAACTCGTTAATATCTAAGTATAGTAAGGGAAGTATTTTTCGAATGTCCCTAGTATAGGCTATTAGTATAGGATCGAAGGTAAAAGGTAGGGTTATAAGGGGAGAATACTTAGTTATATATTTATCTAGCTACCGTAATACGTATATAGTTACTAAGGTCCTTATAATATATAGTAATACTTTAATATAGAAGGTCTTAAGGTAGGAGGTATTGTATTAGGAGGAGTAATTAGGGGGATAAGTTTCTCGTATAATATTAGCTACTACGCTAATAGTAAGTATTCGCCTCGTTTATAAACGTAACTAACTTTCCTAACTATACTATACTAATAAATCTATAGAATACTTGATATAAAGTAGGGCGTAATATATATATATATATCTATAAAAGTACTTAAATAAATCTCTATCTTTAACCTTCGGTTTAGTATCTAGAAGGTAGCCGGTATATTCTAAAGTATTACTATTTCTAGTAGGCGTCGAGAAAGCTATCTAAGTTAGGTCTCGCTAAGGTATATATTTATTACCTACGTATATATCTTAATTTACTACCCCGTAGTACGAGTAAATACTATATACGGACTAATTTAAATTATATTAAAAACGCGTAAATAAATACTAACCTAAAGACCTCCTTTCTACTTTCTATAATAAATAGATATTCCGCTATAGTCTTACCTCGTCTAATAGTTATATTATTTTATTAGTATTATTACTACCCGATTCTATTATACTACCGACTACGTATACTTAGGTTCGTAATTAGGTATTAACGGACGCCTTAGATCTTCTAGAACGAAACGAATAGTATATAGACGGAAGAGGCTTTAGGCCGTCTAGCTAAAGACCTATAGCTTACGATAGAATATTACGGAACGGAGTATCTATAGATACGGTCGGATAAAGGTATTAGCCGATAAGGATATAGTAATACTACTCCGCGCGATAATTAATAACGAGAGTATATTATACTTTACGCGATAGTAATAATTTATATACTATACTAACCTATAATAAGGGTCTAGGTATAGTTCCCTAGAATATAAGGCCGAATAAACGAATAATACTCGCGCGATAGAGAGCGGGGTACGAGATCGAGTCGCTACGATAAGTACCGCTAATAACTTAGTTATAAAGCGTTTTATCGAGGTAGCTACGTAGGATATCGGAACTACTAACGTTTATCTAGATAAAATTACCTCTTAATCTATTCCTCTATCTTATTATTCTTCTTAGACTTACGCCGCTCGTCCGCCTCGTTATTAGATAGTCTTACTTACTAGATAATAGGATACTACCGGTCTTCGTCTATAACTAGTATTAGCGATTATTATTTTAACGATAACCTCCTTATATTAGATATATTATCTTTATCGCTAGGTTAGAACTTAGAGATTATTCCCTTACTAAAAATAAAAGGCGAGACTCGATATTATATATAATTACCTCTATCGTATAACGGCCTATATAAAGAGTACGATCGAGGTAGCGTAGAAGGTTACGCTTATCGCGCTAGACGTTAAGATACTTAACGGTAGATTACTCTTTCTAGAACTCGGTCTAAGCTATATTCCGCTTAAGACTTTATAGATACCGGCCTACTCGTCCGAGCTAACGTATAGGTACTTTATAGTAGAGGAGAATATTAGTATCTATAATCGTCTTCCTAATTAGTTCGAATTCGGGTTAATAGAGATAATATCCTTATAATCGTTACGCGGAACTATCGTTACGCTACTCGATAGTTAGAAGAGTCTAGGTAAGATAATCGTAGTCGGATATATAGTAAATAATAACTTCTAATAGTACGAGGAGGTTAGTATTTACTTCGAGGGTCTAGAAGTAATTAATATTTCGCTCGTCGATAACGCGATTTATAGTACGTATAATAATTAAAGCTTAGCGGCTATTACTAGCGACTATAGTATAATAACCTACGGGCTATATAACGGCGGTAACGATATAGCTTATATAGCGCTAGCTTTCTTAGAAATAGCGAGGCGGATAACGTCGCTCTTAGATATTAGGGAGGTTAATCTAGTATCGGGCTAAATCGGGGACTAAGGACTTAAAGATTTAAGTATAGTATTTCGAGTATTAATCTATCGTATTCGTATAGGTCTTCTAATATATATACGGTATTTATTTATACGTATACGATATAAATACGATTATCTACCCTTGCCCGGTTTTGGTTCGATTTTAGATAGACGAAGTTTAATCGTATTCTAATAGAAATAATATTCCTTATATAAATATATTAAGATTAATATAACTATAGAATTATCGTATATTCTTAATATAGAATACGGGGCGTAAGAGTATCGAACCTTACTTCCGCGCTATAATAAATTATAGAGTATATATCTTATATCGGTTAGGAAAGGTAATAACCGAACTAGATAGTAACCCTTCTTATATCTATATATTAAGATTAACATGATAGTAAAATTATCGTTTATATAACGTATACGAATATATAATTTTATTCGTATAAATATGTTACGATCAATAAGACGAAGAACTATTAAGTATTTTTAGTTAGGTATATAACTTAATAAATATAGAACGTTTCTTATATAGATATATCAAGATTAATATAATAAAAAGATAGTCGTTTGTCGTTAATTAGGAAGATAACTAGATATAGAGGCTTACTTCTAATTAATAACGAATTATATAGGGCGTATACCTTATACTTATATAAAGATAATATTTAGTAGCTAAGCCGGATAGTAATATTCCTCGTATAAATATATTAAGTTCAATGTAGTAAAATAAATATTATATACTATTAGTGGAGAGTATAGCTTATACGGATATAGAAAACTAACCTAGTATAGTAATCGAATATATAGAGTATATCTTATATATATATACGGTATAGGGAGATCGTTAAGAAGCCGCCTTAATCTAATATATAGGTTAATATCTTTAGTAGAAGGGACGGCAGTTACGACCCTAAGACGGTATTACTAAGTATATATAGTAGTAGACTATCCCCCTTAACGGGCCTAGTAGTAAAGGCCTAGAAATAGAAGTATATTCTAGTATTAGGGTAGGTTAGATTATTAGATACCTAAGGCGTCGAAGTTTATTAATATAAGGAAAACCTCGCGTCGACTTTTATTTTATACCTATAATTTCTCTTCTATTTCTAAGTATCTACTAGATAAGAATAGTAGATAGAATAAAGAAGAGTAAGGAATTAACTATACTATTAAGATAGATATTCCGCGCGACTCCTCTTTCCTTCCTCTAAACTAATATCGTACGTAGTATAAGACGAAGAAGGCTAGACTAAATCGATATAGTCGGGACGGTATAGCTACTATATTTATTCTTAGTAGATATACGTAACCCTAAGTAGAGATCCGATAGCTTATAACTAATAGCGCTACTAGGACTAGCCTATAATACTAAAGTTAATACGACCGCGAAGAAGAGTAATCGCGTTATACGTAACGCTAATCTAACCCTCGTACTATATAAAGAAGAATAGACCTTCCCTCCGCCCTCTATAACCGCCGCGAATACCCTCTTCTAAGATATACTAACCCTAGGACCTCCTAACGGTCTCTTTAGAAGTTCCTCTATAACCGAAACGGGATAGTCTCTCTAAGGTCTAAAGCCGTTCCGACGTACCCTAACCCCAGCTACTACTAGTATACTCTCTAGAATTTCCTCTACTACCGAACGGACGGTATTCTAGACGTATCGACCTAGTCTTATTCCTACTCGCTATTTCTACTAGCCGCGCCTTTAAAGATATATTAACTAACGCGATTACTAGCGAATAGCCTCTATCTTTAAGTGGTAGTAGTAGCGCTATATTACCCTACCCCTACGATTCTATTATAGCGGATATTAAAGACTCGATTAACGAGTAGTAACGCGCTACCCGTAGAGATTCGATAAATACTATACCCTATAACCTAGGTAAAGCGCTCCCTAACTATTAATCTACTCTTACTATCCCGCTCTCGTCCTAGCCTCGTTAAGAAGAGGATAAAATTATATTAAGCGTAGAATAAGCTAAGAGCGGTAACGATAACTAAGCCTCCGGTCTCTATAGTACTAGAGAAGCCGGTATTAGTAGATTACCCGCTCTATATATAGAGTTATAGATAGAGGAGTTAGAGGAAGCCTCTATCCGAGTATCTAATATCGAAGATAATCTCTTAGATCTAAGTAGTAAGGTTTAGAGAGAGTTACTAGAACCGGAACGGGAGCGATCGCCTACTACTAATACTATTACTATAAGCGCTTTAGATACGGCCCGTAAGTTAGAATATAAGTCGTAGACGATTATAACTAATAACGTATAGCGGTACTAAAGATAACTAAGAAGAGGAAGATAGCGGTTAAGAAGGAATTGGCCGAGCCTAGTACTAGAACGCTACGTTCGAAATATACTACGAGTATAGAGTCGGCTATCGATAATAGTACCGCCTAGAGCTCGGATACGGACATAGAATTATAGTAATAACGTAGGTATTATACCGAGTTAGATACGTAGTTCGGTTATCTATTTTACTATATACCGGAAAGATACCTTTATAGGTAGTTAGGATATATCGGCGGACTATAGAGCTAGACGTCTATAGAATTAGTAGTCTTTATAATAGCCCCTTATCTAATCCCTAAATATCGTTATCTTCTTATATAATAATCTATACTCTAGATAATAAAGAGGGTCTCCTAAATTCTATATATATATACTACCTAGGTAACGTAGTATTAATATAATATTATTAACGTTATTAAGGGTCTAATTTATAGCGCCTTAAAGTTTATTATTTATTCTTATCCTCTTATTCCTCTACCTATTCTATAAATAGTATATAATACCTTCGCGTATATACCTTATAGCGGCTACCTATTATAGCTTCGATATACTACCTTCGCTATACGGTCGCTAAAGACGATAAGGAAGTCGGTCGTCGTATAGAGCGCGAATACGAAGACGAGCTTCTAGCGATAGGAGAGGTAAGACTTCTAAATATCGATTTATAGTTTTAAGACTAATATACTATATAGTTTACCAACGTTATCGATCGTATTCTCGCCCTTTCTAGCGGTAGGGAGGCGCTTTATTAGGATATCTATAAGAGTAAGTACCTATAATATTATTTCTCGATACTAGAACCGGTCTAATTAGTTAAAAGTCGTATATAAAGATACGAAATATATAACGCTAGTACGCTCTACGCGTTTCGCTACGGAGGAGAGCTTTCTTTAGGCGTAATATACGAAGATATTAGACGTAGACGAGATATTAAGGCTTAAGGCTATCCGCGTAGAGAAGGAGAAGAAAAGTAAGAATATAGACTCTAAGAAATATATAGTACTAGAATATAATACCCCGGTAGTAATACCTAATAGAAAGTGAATTAAATAGTAGAAGGATATAGACGAGAGTAGTAAGAAGAAGGAGGGAAGATACTTATCTTCTACCTCGACGAAGAAGTCTAACGAGAAGGCCTAGAGTAACTAGACTATATCGAATAGTAAGCTAACGAAGAATACGAAGTTAGGTACTCGTAGGTCTCCGGCTTAGGCGTTGTTACTAGTACTTAGAGAATATCAGGCGGCGTTAAGTCTAGTAAACGAAGGGTCTCGAGTACGAGTATACTTACTAGTAACCGAAGGATCTTATCTATATTAGCCGAGAAGGGTTCTAAGGTAAAGAATAAGGGTTCCGATACGAAGAAGAAGGATAAAGATACTAGAGTTAGAAAGACGGAAAACTAGAAGGTCGCTTCTAAGTAGAAGCGTACTTAGGCTAGAAAGAGAGAGGAGACTTAAGTATAGAAGAGGAGATCTAGTCTCTCGAAGCTAAGCGTACTAGTAAAACCGAATTCTAACCGAAGATAGCGATTAAGGGCGCCTCTTCCCTATTTAATAAGGCGAGATTCTAAGCCTACTTATAAAAGGCCGCGGCTAAAACTAGGAGGAGACTCTAAGCCCGAATTTAGGAGTTAACTAAGGTAAGCGAATATATCTAATAATTAGATAGACGCTTAGGCGGCGACGTTTTAAGGGCTTCTAGGACGTAATAGTAAAGGTACTAGTACTTCTAGATACGCCGTATTCTAGGTAATAACTTATAAGATTAGGTTCTAGGTAGAGGTAGTCGCGGTCTCTACTAAGCCGCGTACTACGAATTATATAGATAGTTTTAGAACGTTATAGTACCGTACCTAATTAAAATTATAGCCTAAAAATATAGTATTATAATTCGGGATTAATACCGCTCTATAACTATACTATATTATCTACGAATATCAATTACTAGGGAACCTAAGGTAGTATCGGCGACCTAAGAACTAATATCCTAAACTTAACGCCTTAAATATTAATACCCTAAAAATTGATATCGTAAACTAGAATACCTTAACTATATATTTTATATACTTTATAAAGTCGAGAATACTATATATAGTAGATATATCGTACCCTTAATAACTACCGGCGTATAGGTACTTAAGCTTAAATATCCTAGTACGTAGTTTTACGTATAGTAAGTAGTACGATATAGCTTCTAAGTAAACGCGAATCTTCTAGTAGTAATATATAAAGAGTACTACTCTAGAATAGTATCTAAATTATACCACCTCTTCTAGTATATCTAAGTAGATATAAGTAGTACGGTAGAACCGGGTAATACGTAATTAGCTTCTAATATTAATATAAGGAAAGATACGCTTAAGAAAATTAAGAGTACTAAACGTTTATTTTATACCTATATAGATTATAATTAGCGTAGAAATTCGTAATAACTTAAAATATATATCTTTTAATATTAATATAAGAAGAGTAATATATATCGGTATCGAGTAATAAACTAACTCCGCTCTATATACCTATAGTATATTTACGTAAAAAGTCTCGTACGGTAATATAGGCGTAGGTTATAAGTAGTACGATATAGTTATATAATAGCTACCTTAATTTTAGAAATAATTTTAACGGACCGATACTTATAACTATTATCTATATATATAATACCTTTCCTTATATAAATATATAAAGCTAGACTATAGGGAGCGAAATACTTATAGAAGTTAGAGTATAGTAAATATTCGTTAGATATCTTTCGCTATTAATATAAGATATTAAAATTATCTACTCTCTCCGGTTATTTCTTTAGTTGCGTCTTCTATCCTATACGTATACGTATAGAGGGTAATGGTAGTAACTACTCCTACTCGACTACGCCGGTCTTTCTAGTCGATACGTATTTCGGGCCTAAGCTCGTAGCCTCGTTATAATAAATATAGACTACTACCTCTTAGGGGGGCGAGTCTTTAGTACTTTCCTAAATATTACGATAGTACGATAATAGTTATCCTTCTTCGTAATCTATATTTATATATCGTCGAGTATATTAGAGAGTCTATCCTTAAACTCTACTTTACTCTCTTTATAATTCTATTTCTCGTATATTAGTTAACCCGGGTCTATTTAGGCTTAATCTTATACTAATATATCTATCTCGGCTCCTAATCGCTTAGATTTCCGTATATCTAGAGGCTAGTTAGGGGAGTAGGTACGATAAGTTTAGTCGATACTCTATAGTTTCTCCCCCCTATTATATAAATCGGCTACACTATAGTTGTTCGTAGTTATAGTAGATATTGGTTATAGAATACAACTTTCTTCTATATACTAACGTAGGGGGGTAGTTATTATAGGTACCTTTCTATTAGGCGGTTTATCCTTTTAGACTTCTAGTCCCGTTAATAGGCTATCGGCGTAGAGCTAGACGTACTTAGGATTCCGTAGAGCTTAGGAGCTACTATATTATATTAGAATAGCGTAACCCGTACTCGCCTTAGGCTTTAACTTTAACTTTAGCTTCGACTATAGCTTTACGGCTAGAATTATATTTAAGCTATTAGAGTCCGAGTATAGATAGAGGGCGCTAGTAGTTATTTTAGTAGCTTTCTCTATTCCTACTAATAATATACTTTTAATAGTACTCTCTAAGTAATAATTTAATAACGCCTTATACGACTAGGATAATTTAGGAGTAGTATCTTCTAGCTACGTTCTAGTATTTAGGTTTTTACTACGGTAATTATAAATCTTCTCCTTCTTAATAACTATATTGTCGCTAGTACGTATCTTTACTAGTATACTATTCTCTACTAGTAGTATATTACGATCCTTACTTTTATACTAGGTAGGTATCTATTATACGTTAGACTTAAGATACGCTATCTCTAGTACGAGTAAGGTCTTAGAGCTCGTCCGTAAGGGGTCTACTTTCTTTCGGTTTAAGAATAGGTCTATAGAGGAATACTAGAATCGGGTAGTTTAAGAGGAATTATAGCGGACGTAGGACGGTTAGGCGGGTTAATAATCGGAATATTACTTTACTCTATATCGAGTACTAGATATAGTATACCTTAGCTCTTATATTTCTTATTAGCGGGCGCTACGGCGGTAGAGACCCGTTTCCTCTTCTTTGTACTAGGATTAGTATCGGTTTTAGTATAATTTTAGTACTAGGCTACTTAATAGGGATAGGAGTATCTTATAGGTCTATATTATATATATTGAAATCGGGTATAGGGTAAATAGCTAGGTAGTTCGTATCGAATAGGAGTTAGGATATAAAGTTAGATATATTATCCGAGAATAGGTCTAGTAGTAGGAATATATCTAAGTAATATAAGTTTATTTAAGGCTACGGAAGGTATATACTACGTATAGGTATATATTATAGAAGATACTAGTCCTCTATTACCGGCTACTATATAGTTAGAGATTAGGGTTTAGAGTCGAAGATCTCGAAGTCGTATATTATCTATTTTCTACTATTAATACTTAGTCGAGAAGTCGATATAAGTAGATATATTAAGGGGTTATAAACTAATATTACGATCGTCCTTAACTACTATACGATACTCGAGAACAACGTATTATAGAGGATACGATAAATAATAGGATCTAGATCGAGAAACTAGAATAATTCTATAAGTAGAGTCTTTAATTCCTACGACGACTTTTAGTTATACCGAATAGTAGAGTTGTTATAATAAGGCGTACGTTAATATACGATATAGGCTTAGAGTTATACGCTATACTAGTAATTCCGCCGCGTCTTTTCTCTAATATATTATATATAGAATTAAGTTAGATCGCGGCTATTAAATTGTTTAGTATAAATAGGAGATATACTATAGTAGTTACGAGCTAATTCTATATATAGGTAGGTATAGTAGCGCCTCAGTTAGAAAGTTATACGTCTACCTATAGCTACCTACGCTAAATAATTAGTTAGCCTAGATATCGATACGTTTACCTACCCTCTTCGGCTTAACTATATATAAATATTATCCTTTAGATAATACGGTTATAGAGATAGATACGGATACTTTCGTACTACCTCCTATATTAGTACGATAGAGTATTAAGCGGAAGATATCGAGTTTATAACTATTAGTCCCTCCTAAAAAGCGAAGGTCGATAATACTACTAGGGTATAATAAGAACCTACCCCGTCTTAATAGTAGCTACTAGGCTTTACGGATACTATACTAGGGGGAAACGTCTAATACGAGGTATAGGGCCGATTCGTAAGAACTTATAGTATCTTCTATATAAATCCGACTAATATATATAGATATAGTAATTAATAGTATATACGGAGCGATTTCTTAAGGACTATAAGGCTGTCGATTATAACTAGTAGAATACTACTAGACTCTTCTATACCTTTACGGATATCTATCTATTAAAAAGACGGCCCTACTCTACTTCTCTCTCTTTACCCCCGACTCTAGCGTTGATAGGGAGAGGAAATATAACTAGAGGCCCTATAACGGAAAGAGGAGAGGTCTATACGGATAGCGTCCGAGCCTAGGATAAGAGTAGAGATAGGGATAAGAGATAAAACGACGATAGTTTAGAATATAGAATAAACGATAGAGATTTCGATAATAGGTCTATTTAAGAAGGTAGAGATAATTTATATCTATAGAAGATATATACCGGAGCTAGACTATACTAGAGAAGGAAGTTAAAGAGAAAGTAGTATCTACGTTAATCCTAATTTCCGCCCGCGGCCGTATAAATTTCTAAGAGGACGATAATAAATTACGAAAATCGTAAAGAACGAGCTTATAATAGAATAGATCTAGTATATATAACGAACTAGGCGAGATAAGCGGCCTTAAGGAGGAGGAGGCCGGTAGTAATAATAGAGGTAGGGATATTATCGATAGTAACGATTACGTAGGAGGCGATAAGGAAGTAGATAATAAGGAAGAGGGCGCTAAGAATAATAAACTTCTAATTAGAAGACGACCGACTAGAGGTACGGCGTCGTTATATATAGTAAGGATTATTTACCGAGAAATACCCTATAAGAATAGTAGTAGCGAGGTACGAGGGCGACTAGGAAGACTAAAGAAGCTATAGAACGTAGATTTCTTCCTACGTAGCTCGCTCGAATAGGACTAGTAATAACTTATACGGGATAACTTTTATCGAGATATTAGTAATCTAACGACGGAGAGTAAAGGGCTAAAACTAGACCCGAAATTAGTAGTTAATATTACTAATTTCTTTTTAGCGATATAATAGGACGGGGCGTAGTTAAGAGGCTACGAGACTTAGGCGAATACTATCTATTATATAATAAGAGAGTTAGCGATACCTAGATCGCCGCTATAGCGTACGAACTATTATAGAATACTAGTATACCTAAGCTCTTTTAACGTATATATATATTATATACGGACGCCTAGCTCTCGAAGCTAACTTTACTAATTATATATAGGGTTATTAAGGTAAAGAGCTATCTTACTCTCCTCTCTAGATATAAGAGAGCGTTATAAGGTTACCGTCTAGGGAGGATACTAAGTTAGTAGGATTCTATAAATCGAAGATACTTAAGCCTAGTAGAAAGGGTAAGGACTAGAGGACGCCGCTAGCTAAATATTTTACGTAGAGTCTAAAGATAAAGGAAAGTCGAAATTCTAGAAAACGTATTATAAAGCTAGGGTAGTAAGGACCTTATAAAGATATTTAGCGAAGAGATATTATATATATTACCTCTAAAAGTAATAGTAAAGTAAGTCTCTATTCGGACCTTAATACTTAAGCTAATATTTCGTAGACTATACCGCTAGAGATCGTAGTTAATACGGTAAGTATTTAAAATTCTAGAAAAGTATAGTAGTAGTATCCTACGTACTATCTATAGGTACCTTAAGAGAAAAATCTATCCTTATATTAGAGTTAAGGAAAGGTAGAGAGAGGGGTAGAAATAGGAACGTTAGCGAGTATCGAGTTTACGGGAGAAGGCGGGCTAGAAAAGCCTTTATTATAGTACTTAAAGGATATAAGTAGAGGAGATACCGGTCTAGGTACTAAAGGTACTACGGAAAGCGAGGATAAGAGTAATAGTAGTAGTAGTAATAACGAGAGTAATAGCGGAGACGAAATAGTTACGGGTAGGGATACCGAAGCGTTAGTAGAGGATAACTCTATCGTAGGGAGTAACGTACCGATAGTAGAGGCTAGTAATAGGAGTAGGGATAAGGTAGATATAGACGAGGGTCGTACTAAGAGTAGCGGTAACTAGATAGCAGGAGGTACTAGGGAGGGCGATATTAAGTCTAAGACCAAGTATTAAGGTAATACCGAGGGTAGAGATAATTCTACTAAAGATAAGCTAGACGATTATATTATAGGAGGAGGGGGCGAAGGAGATAGCGGGGTAAAGGTAGGGTCCCTAAGGGGTCGGGTATAGGGGTCCCTAGGACCCCCCGCCCCGACCTTCCCCCCGATAGAACCCGCCCCGATTAATAGGGTCGGGTTCTTAGCTAAAAAACGTAACTTTTTCGTACGGTTTTATTTATTACGGACGACCTATAGGTATTTTATATTATATAATCTTATAGACTTATAGAATAGGTATTTCTCTATAATTCTAGCTATTTAGATCTTAATAATACCTAGGTTAAGTATTAAAATATGTGACTTAAAAAACCCGACTTCCCCCCGATTAGCGGGTCGGGGGTAAAAGCTCCCCCCGACCCGAAAACCCGCCCCCCCCCTATTTCTACCCCCCCCGCGGTGGGTCGGGGGGGTACCCCCAAAACCCGACCCGACCCGACCCCTTAGGGACCCTAGGTAAAGGATAGAGATAAGTCTACTAAAGGTAAATTAGACGGTTATATTATAGGAGGAGGGCGGAGGAGATAACGAGGTAGAGGATATAGACGAACCCGATCTCGTATCTACTATTAAGACAGCTAGGCTCGCTAATAAGCTAATATTAGTTAAGGAAGAGAAAGAGAGTAACGAAGATAACGAATACAATAGCGATAGTAATACTTAGGAGGTAGTAATAGCGATACTAGCGGAGAAGATAACGACGTAAATAGTATTTATAAATTAATATTATAATATAGCTACTTAATATAGACTCGCCCCTATAGTATACTTTTCTTACGTACGTAATATTTCGGTATATTTATCTTATCGAGGATATAGTTGGGGTTATAGTAGTATTAATATAGACTATACTACCGTCTATCTTTTATTATATAGATATAAGGAGATACGCCGAACGTCCGCTCTCGAGCTAAAGGGAAGAGGAGGGTAAGTAGATTAATAAGACTAGTATAAATCGCTAGTTAGAGGGTAGGCTTAATAGGGTATAGGCGTAAATAGGGTTATAAATAGCTTATTAAAGGGTATTAGTTATAAGATTAGAGTATTTCGTAACTCGCCGTCCGGGGAAGGTTCTATACGATTCTATTTATAAATAATCTAGTATCTAAATAGTAAGGTACTTATACTACTATATCTATAGTATTCCCTTTCGACGCTTTCGAAAATAGTTATACGGCTTACGTAGACGCGCGTAGCTAGTAAGTCTACTTATATATAACTAGAGAGAAGTACTCTTAGTTACTAACGGTATTATAGTAGTATATACGAGACGCCGTATTTAAAAGATAACTTAGAGAATCTTATAGAGTTAGAGTAAGTCTTTTCTAACCCGAATATGTAGTATATTAAGGCTACGTTTAGCCGGGCTAATAATATACCGCGACGATAGAGTAGTAAATACTAAGACTTAAGTCCTCTATAGGCCTAATAATAAGAGAAAGACTAATTAAGAAGATCGCCTTAGAAATCGTTAGAGAAATAGATATAATAGATATAGAGTTTAGGTTCTAAAGGTCGGTAATCGAACTACTATACTACGCCGTCGAAGAATACGTCTATTAGATTATTCGATAGGCGTATATATTAGCTAGTAAAGACGGCTAGGCTAGAATTAGTTCGTCTTAGGTAGGATCCCTAATAGAATAAGATATACTAATATCGGATAGGATACGACGACTAGCGTTTCATAAAGACTATCGTAGAGGATTACTAGCGTAGATAATAAAGTTAGTTAGGTTTCTCGGCTCTAGTATCGGATATTAGGTCTAATACGTAGTTAATAATTTAGATAAACGCTTACTATAGGAAATAAGTTCTTATAGTTTACCGAGCTATTATATCTAGTTAAGAACTACCGAACTTATTGTATTAATATAAGAAGACTATAAGCCTATTCCCCTAGATATAGGTCTAAAGAAATAACGAGGTTTTTATTTAGACGCTTAAGGTAAATACTTATTACCTTTCTAATTTCCTATTCGGTATTATAGATAGACGAACTAATTCGCGTAAAGCGTAGCCCCTTATACTACCTATAAAGTAGTCCTAGCTAGCTATACTCCTATAAGGAGGTTACTCGTATAGATTTTACTAAATATAATTATTTTAATATATTAATACAAAAAGTCCGTCTATATCTAGGCGCCGATATATTTCATCCTAAAGATATAGTAAACTATAGGTTATAATAATTAGATAGTATCGATTAACTCGACGTATTCAAATATAAGCCCGTCTAGTTTAAGACGGATTATTTTAATATATAAATATATTAAGCTATAGCTTAAAAATATAATTTAGTACCTTTCCTTAGTACTTCGGAATATAGGATACAACGAAGTATATATCTATAGCGGTGACTTATATATAATATATTACCGCTAATATATTTTACCGATTAACTATAAATTATTAATTATAATATAGCGGAGTAGGGGTTACTATTCGCCCGATATCTATAGACTAGTAGCGAAGAACGAACTTTATTACTAGGATACTACTTACTATATCCTAGTACTTTTGTTAAGGGTACTCTAGGAATAGGGCTTATTTAGAAACTAATTACTCCTTAAAATAACTCGTTATTTATCTATACTTATCTACTCTCCGTAGTAATAGGTAAATCCGTCTTCTTTATACGTCGCGCTTCTATAACTCTAAACTCCTATACCTTATAATATTAGCCGATATATAAAGTAGCTAATAATAATTATATACTTAATACTAATAAGATATCGTCGTACTATAGCGAATCTAAAGACGCTAAAGAAGAAAGACTAGATAGATAAAGATTTAGTACCGCGGTCGTAGTACTAGCTTACTCTAATAGAAGAGGTAAGTACCTATATTCTATAGCGCGAAGAGACTAATAACTAACTTCTTCTAGTACCGCGATTTAGCGCGCGCGGTCTAGTAGTAGTTAGAGCCTAGAGCCCTTCTAGATAGCGTTAAGGTAATTTAGAGGGTAGAAGAGCTTATCTACTTAGAGGCTATAATACTTTATCCTAAAGTCGCCTATAAGATTCGAGAGAGCCCGAAGAAGGGCGTATAAGGCGGCCTATTAAAGGCTACTAGTAAAGCGTTAAAGGTACCGCTACGAGGGTTTAACGACGTCTATAATCTAGTATAAGAGATAGATAACTTAGGCTCGCCGTAGTTAGTCTATAAGACGATCTAAGTAAATATACCCGTTCCTTATACTAGTAATAGAAGCCGGTCTCTATCTTCTAAAGGCCGTTTATTAGTACCTACTTATCTAAAACTCTCGAAAGAGGATAAGGATAAGAAATCGATAGGTAAGTCTAAATAGGCTAAAGCCGAGTTTAGGTTTAACCTAGATAATATAGATAACTCTAAGAGGGTTACGCGTAAGGCGAAAGAGAAAGAGAAGGATAATAATTTTATTATTCTAGATAATAGTAGCGGAGAGGAAGAGGAGATAAGAGAGATAGGACTTAAGAAAGTAGAGAAGGTATTTAGTATAATAAAGAAGAGCTAGATCTAGTTAACGAAAGTTAAGGTAAGCCCTTTTAGTAAGGCGTTACGTATACTAGAGGTATACGACTTAATAATCCGATTTACTAAGCTTCTTAAGAATAAGGTAGTTAGGGGAAAGAGTAGCCGCGGATAGAGTAAGAAGATCTCCTTCTCTAGAGATAACGTCGTAAGGATTACGTAGAAGATTTTCGTTAACTAGTTCGGCTTAAATATACTCTCTCGTATTAGAAATCTCGAAATAAGCTATAATAATTCTAAGGTCTTCGAACGTTAAGATAAGATAAATAAGGTATAGAGGGCGCTTAACGAGCTAAATATATATCTAGTCGTAAGAGGTTTAGCGAGCGTAATACTACGCTTAGTAGTAGTAGAGAAGATAAAATCTAACGAATTACGAAAGCTAGAGCTCGACTATATCTTTAAGATATTAAGTATATACGAGTAGACGTAGAATATTATTAGAATAGCTAGGGTTAATAATAGAGAGATTATTAACCTACTCTAATCGAGAAATAGATAGCTAGGATTCCTAGAGACGACGCGTATTATATCTAATATAGCGTTATAAAGTACTAAATTAAGGAATAAATCGCTATAGAGTCGACTATCGAAGCGTAGAATAAAGGGCTAAAAGGGTTAGAATACGGTCGAGTTACCTATAATAGATTAAGGATATCGTTACGAGAGCGCGGCTAAGGTATTAATAGCTAAGACTTTTAGGTATACTCTTACTAAATAGAATAATCTAATAGCTTACGTAGCTATAGTACGACCTATAATCTTAGGTCCGTATAGCCTTAGTAAGGAATACTAATACTAATAAAGAAGGCGGATATCCGATAGTAAGTCTCGACCTAATACTTATTAAAGCGCTACTAATAATTCTATTAGGCTTTAAACTTTTAGCGTATAGAAGATAGAAGCTATTATAGAGGCTCTATAAGAGGCCGAGTATTCCGGTACCCTAGAGGCTATTACGGAAGTTCTCGAAATACGTATCCTTATACTAATAAAGGAGAATCGCCGCTTAGAGTTAATACCTTAGATAAAATCCTCTTCCCTCTTAGCGTCGAGCTAACTTACGTAGCTAGAGGCTAAAGTACTAGTACCTAATAATACTAAGGAGCTACTTACGGAAGGCTAGGGGATAGTAGACTTATAGAATATAATTATAGTCGCGGGCGTAAGCTATAATACTAATAACGAGAACGGCGTTAAGGAGGATAGTATTAAGGAGGACGGCGTTAAGGAGGACGGCGTTAAGAAGGACGGCGTTAAGAAGAACGGTATTAAAAAGAACGGTAGCTAGGAGGACGATTTTTAGTTAGAGTATAGGGATAATAGTACTATTACCGCGATAAGCGATAGTAGTAATAGATCCGAGCCTATAGCTAAGGTTATAGATAATAAAATCGATATCGCTCCTATCGAGCTAAGTAATAGGGATCGAAGTAAGGAAGGTAAAAGTGATAAGGAGATACTAGATATTTCCTAGTAGGTAGCTAGAGCTAGTAGCTCGGAGAGGCCGATATTATTATAAAGATAGAGTTCGGAGTACTTAATCTTAGGTAGGCCTACGTAGGTTATAGGTACGTATATTATATAACTACCTAGTAGGTACTTACTACTAGTAGTACTTTTAAGTCGCGCGTTTCTATATCTTAGCTTACGCTCTCTATTAATAGAATAAATATAGATACTACTATATTAAACCGCTGTCTACGCTAACGATAATAGCTATTTATACTAGGTAGGAGCTACCGCCCGTAAGAATCGTAGGAGAGCTTATTATATCTATATTAGAAGCCTCTTAAGGTATAGTATATTAAAGTCGTAAGCTCTAAGACGAGAAAGGGTCTAGTAGGCTCGTAAGTAGGTTAAATTCTTAAGATACCCCTAGGTTAAATCGTAAGTTTAGTATTATAGTTATAGAGGGAATACTCTCGAGATAGCCTCGAGTTCGGTCCTAAGTTTAGACCTATATTAAAGCCGTAGTTTCGGCCGTAGTTAAAGCCGTAATTTAAGCCGTAACTTATATATATATATACTCTCCTTTTTTCTAAGCGTCTCTTTTCGAAGCGTCTCTTTTCGAGGCGTCTCTTTCGAGGCGTCTCTTTTCGAGGCGTCTCTTTCGAGGCGTTTCTATTCGAGGTTTTAATAGGGTAATAGGGGTAATAACGCTAATAGGCCGCCTTAGCTAATAATAATTAGATCTATAGCGATAGAGTACTAATAGTAATTATAAGCTAATACGTAACGTTCTACCCGCCGCTAGAGGTCTAGCTCCCGCCTCGAATATAATTAATAGGAAGTAAAAGCTAAGAAAAGGTTATAGGGGTACCTTAGGTATCTAACTAGCTACGCGGGTAATAGAATAAGCGAGACTATCGAGCTACTTTCCTAACTAATTTAATAAATACGAGAAATACTAGCTACTTAACTACGGCCGAAATAAAAATCTAAAGAGATAGATCTCTTTAGATTACTTACTCTAATATCTTCTTAAAGACTTAGAAATAAGTACCTATTAGTAATAGTATAATTATACCTAGAAATAATTAATTTTAGTAAGAGAATAGCTCTAGCTATATAGTCTCGCTTATTTTATTACTCGCGTACTAGCTCGTAAGCTCGCTAGAATAATATAATAGATAAGGTTTCTTATTATTAAATTCTTTCCTACTTATATTTAAAGGGAATAGAGAGTTACGCGATTATAGCTATTAGTAGATAATAGAGATAGCTTATTAGTTCGTACGGTTACGCCTACGTACGAGTAGGTATAGCTTTAGTAATAAGTATTAAGTATAGCTACGCTATTACTTACTATATAATATAAGGGTACTATACTCGCGGGATTATACTCTTAATTCTCTATAAAAATTATATACCTAAAAATTATATAGGTATAATCGGTATAGCTAGCTAAATACTAAGAATTAGTACCTAACGTCTATTTAGTCGAGTTAGTATTAAAAAGGCTAAACTAGTATACCCTAATCCTATACCTAACGTAGCCGTAGGCTACTTCTACCTATTATAAGAGCTAAAGGCGGGTAATATCTTAAGATTCGGTTACGGAGGCTCTATATAATAGATATTTTAGCCTTTTATCTATATCTCTCTAGTTATTTTCGATAACTTCTCTAGAATAGTCGAGAGCTTATTATAAGTATTCGAAATAAAAGACGTATCCTATATAGTATATTAGCCGATACTATAGGAAAATTAGACAGCCGGAGACATACTATATTTAAGAGCTATAGTATTAGTTATATCGTCGAAGTAAATAGAATATTACTATACCGAGGAGGGGTAACGTCTAAGGTTTTTATCTTAAGGGGTTATCTAATTAGGGAGGGTAGAAGAGAGGTCTATTAGGTTAACTACCCTTATCTTTATCTTCTTAGATAGTTAGGAAGTAGTTAGCTCGGGGCGTTAAGGAGAGGAGCTAGTTAGGTTAATAACTATTTACCTTCTCTTCCTCGATTAAGGGATTATAGGTATAGTAGGTAGCGGATTTAGTAGCGGACGTAGATTATTACGTCGATAATACCTAAATCCTTTCGTATCTAGAAGTAGGTCGAACCCGGTCTCTCGTAGTAGAGGGTAGGCTTAGGTTATAGGTATAGTAGCTATTCCTAGGGTAGAATTTAGAGCTATAGGAAATTAATTAGTTAGGGAGCTCGGCCGTAGTAGCGATTAGATACGACGCGTAATAGTACTCGTAGTAGAGAGTAGGCTTAGGTTATAGAGGCTAGTCCTAGGGTAGTATTTAGAGCTATAGAGAAATTAATAGGTTAGGGAGCTCGGTTATAGCGGCGATTAGATTCGTCGCGTAATAGTACTCGTAGTAGAGTAGAGGCTTAGGTTATAGAGGCTAGTCCTAGGGTAGTATTTAGAGCTATAGGGAAATTAATAGATTAGGAAGCTCGGTCGTAGCGGCGATTAGATTCGTCGCGTAATAGTACTTATAGTAGAGTAGAGGCTTAGGTCGTAGAGGCTAGTTCTAGAGTAGAAGTTAGAGCTAGAGGGAAGTCGCGTAGTTAGATAGGTCGATCGTTACTACCCTAATTAAGGTCGTCGGGTAATAGTATTCGTAGTAGTCCGTAGTCGCGACGAAAATTTTCTAATTTACGGCTAGAATCTTCTAGTTATCGCTATATATATTCCCGTATAAATCTTCGTCGCCGGTTAATAGTACTTAGTAGAGAAGATAATATTATTATAGAGAGTATAATATTATTATCTTTATTAATATAGAGTAAATATCGTAGAATAAGGTAGATCCTATCGAGGTATTTCCATTATATAATTCTAAGTATTAAGTTATTTTCTTATATTTATATAATAAAATTAGAGGTATATATAGGCGGGTTAGTACGCGGGGTAATTATTATTATATATAGATATATTAAGATAACGAGGATTCTAAATCTAGGGTAGAAGTCGCGTCGCGTCGCGACCCTACCTTAGTATATCTAGTTCCTAGCCCCCGCTACTAAGCGGATATAAAATTAACGATTTCCTCGCGTACGCGTTAAACGATAAAATATTCTATTTTAGGATATTAGCGTTACTATAGAGCTAGGAGTAATAGCTTATCTACTAAGCGAGGATTATATATACGCCTCTAACGATATTATAGTCTATAAGAAGAAGTCTATAAGTTAGAGTTTCGCGTATCGCGTCGGTAGTTCTAATTATTATATAGATCCTATCTACTTAGAAAACCTCCGCTATAGCTCCCCTATCCAATACCTAACCTCCTCTTCTATTCGATACGTATCCTCTTCCTCTATTCTATATAGAGGCGAAGGAATTTACGTAGATTCCGACGAATCGTTAGGATCGGACGCGTTAATAGCCTTAGACGAATCCGTCGTAGCTAATTTAAGGAGATAGCGCCTAGAACGGCTACTCGACGGGGTTCGAGATAGAAAACGACTAGATATTACTTCTCCGGTTAAATAGGCTCTTTACTAGAATATAATTATATCGAACGGACTAGGTAGCCGGGACTTAGATATTAGTTTCGACGCTACCGCGTAGAGAGAAATAGAAAGAGAGTTAGACTTCAAGATCTTTAAAAGAGTTAAAAACCTTAACTATCTAAAACCCGATACTATAACGATAGAGAGCTAAAGAAGAGCTATCTATAGTAACTTACGAGCTTCTTCTCGAAGCTAGATAACGCGAAACGTAATCGCCTATATTCGGTTACGCGTTCGGGAAATACCTTAGAATTAGGTATAGTACTACGGAGAAAGATACTTAGTAATATAGAAAGAGCTCTATCGCGTAGTAAGTTTACTAGCGAGGTTATAGTAGAAAGTAGTATTAATCGGAGCGACATTATTACCTATCTATAGATTAACGTATTTAGAGTAGTAGTATACTTTAAGAAATTATTTAGAGAAATTAGTACGATCGATAACCTATATCGTATCGCGAGGTAGAGGCTTAGTAGTATAGTTAGATAGTATACGAATATTACTTATAAAGACTAAGGTATATACTAACGAGTCGAGACGAGCGTATTATAATTTATATATAATATCTCTTATACTAGATTCTATACCGGATAGCTTAGAGGATTAAATAAATATATCGCCTATCGGCTAGGTAAGGGCGACGTTCTAGTAGGAGGGGTTTATTAATATAAAAGCTATATAGGTAATATAGGATATTGGCCTCCGCTAATTAAAGTCTAAAGTTACGAAGGGTTAGAGACGTAGGTATAAACTAGAGAAATAGTAGCGTAATCTTCTCGTACGGTAATTATTAGGATAGTATTTTGTATTAATTAAAGGGAGGATATATACCGGAATAATAGCGCTGAATTAGGACGAACGTAACTTATTTTATAGGCTACCTCCTAGTTATCTACGCTAAATCCGAATAACGGTCGATTCGGATACTAGGAAATTATATATATATATTAAAGATATATTATAATAAATATAATATATATAGCGTTATAAGATACGAGCCGAGTCGTTTTAACTAGCTCGATTCTTTCTCGACTATTATAGTTATATTGCTAGGATTTATAAGATACTTTACTAATATAAGTACTAAACTCGAGTACTAATTTCGGGAACTAAAATATACTAAAGCTATTCTAGTTATTACTATAGAGATAGAGGAACTTAATCGCGGCATTCGATAGTAATAAAATAAAATACTTATACTTTAAGAACTATTATTATAACGACTAACGAAGTCCTCCTCGCTATAATAGATATACCTTACGTCGTTACGTCCTATAAGTCGGACTTTAAACGAGTTCTAATATAGCTAAACGTAGCCACTAGTATAATACGTAGTAGGGATAGAGTTATTAGCGCGGGACCGTAAGTAAATACTATATTCTAGAGGGAAATAGAGGACTAAGTTTTTGCGATTTAGTAAAAACGCTTACCCGTCCCCGACTAGGTCGTACGCTCTCTATCTAATACTATTCGTACCCGAATTAAATATTAGTAATAGTATATCCGATAAGTAGATAGTAATAGGGCTAGCGACGAGAGATACCTTACCTTTATCTATTTCCTTCGGAGGATCTAGCTACCCTTAAAGGTACTCTCGGAAATAAGATAATCTAGTTCTTTACCTATAAACCTACCTATAGAGAGAAATATCTACGACGTATTAATTAATACTAAAGAGGAGGAGAATAAAAAGTTTATAGATTTTAATACTAGTATCGAAGACGATATAGACGGCGAATAGATACTCGATTAAAGCGTAGTCGTAGACGATAAAGAGATTCGGAGTACGGGGTCCTCGGAAGATATATTTTCGATAATTAAGCTCTTTATATCTTTATAGAAGCTAGTTAATACCGTTTATAAAGATTAGCTATTAGTAATAGAGAAGAAGATAGATATACTAACCGTAGTTATTAAAACGAATTAGCTAATAGGAATAATAGTAAATATAGAGTATTAAACGACTATATATCTAAACGTCCTAGTAGAACGATAGTCTAGTTATTAGCCTATACTTAATCTTATCGATCTCGGCGCCGAGAAGCTAAGCGATAGTTATAGAGTTCCTAGTATTTAAGTAAATTTATCGGGTAAAACTAAGTAAAAAATCTAATCTATACGTATATCGCGACTATACTAGTAAATAGGCGTTATAAAGAGATAGGCTAGCCCGCTACTAGGTAAGTCTTAAGCGTATTAGAATAGAAATATACTAACGAAGTCGATAGATTTTACTATCCTTCTACGCTATCTAACGCTAGTCGCTATAATATAGGCGAGTATCTCGATAATATTCCTAGTATCTATACTTTAAGTAAATACCTAAATCGTAGAAGTTTACGTTTCTATTAGAAGTATAAGGACTTCGGGGTCGATAAACTAACTAACTTTCTCTACTATAGAGTTCGGTTCGGACTTACTCCTTCTTAGGTAGTTACCGCTAATTTCTATACTCGATTAGCTACTTTAGGAGCTATAAACCGTATAGCCCTCCTAATAGAAGAGGCGAGGCGTTGTAGAGAAGGTATTAGAGTATCTAATAGAAGAGTCTAGGTATATATACGATATAGTAACGGAGTAGTATAAATACTAGAAAATTATATAATAGCCTAGAGTAGGGATACGGATCTAGATTAGTACGCGACGTCTAGCCGACTATATAGACTTCTTAGGTATATAGACTCCGGAAAGTATAGCCTTATTTACGAAAATACGCGACCCGTATATATCCCTAGGTAATTCTAATAATATATCTACTAAAGGAGGACCTCGGAAGATCGCGAGATATCTAAATTTCTAGCGAGCTAGTAGAGGAGGTAGAGTAATAATAGGCTAGCGAAAGCGATAGTCGAGAGAGGGCGGTAGTACTATATACGATATAAACGGCCTAATAATAGTTAAGAACTAGAGGAATAGTCTCTCTAAGCTTATAAACGATAATAGTATTATACGCCGACGTTGTTACCGACCGTAGTATTATAAATACTCTTAGAACTAGAGAGTTTTAGTCGCGAGATATTAGGGCGTAATAAGGCTACTTTTCTTATAATCTATATATACTATCTTATAGTTCTCGCCGGTATACGAAAGTCGACTACGTAGCCGCTTTACTACGAAGCTACGACGGTACTTAGACTAAATAGTCGCCCGGTAGATAATCTGAATACGGTATAGTTAATATTTAGGTATAGGGAAAGGTAACTAAAGATTAGGTTATCTAGGGCGGTCTTACTATACCTAAGATAGATTAGCCTAAGATAGATACGCTATAAAGAGTATCGGGACCTATAGCGTAACGGAGAGAATATAACGAATAGTCTACCTAACTTCCGCGCTATACCGTAGGCCGAGAGCGCCGCTATTATTACTATATACGCGAAGGATTAATCTCTCGGATACTTAGCTTCCGTAGGTAAAGCCTTATCTACGATTTAGAGACGGGTACGGTTTCTCTACTTCCGATTTATAGATAAGGCGCAACGACTCTAGAAGGATATATAGAGTATAGTAGTCGATAGTACGTAGTATCGGAATATTAGAATAGAGTTTCGGATATAGTACTAGCGGTTAATAGAGTACTATAAAGGTAAAGATATATCGCGATTATAGTCTATTCTATAGAAGTAGGATAAGTAGGGAAAGTTCTCGTCGTTAGTTAATACCGAGTCTTTGATATAATAATAAAAGGGTTAGTATATTTAAATAGTTAACTTAGCTACGACTACGCTACCTTAGATATTACTTCTCTTCTAAGCGCGTAATTAGAAGAGGGGTCGGGTTTTATTATATTAGTATAAAGAAAGATATTATAACGGTATATAGTTATCTAACGCGCTAATAAATACGTATATTAGATAGTATTATCGTATAATACTCGTACGATATATCGAGACGGGTATATAAAAGGAATAGGGTCGAAATAGATTCTTCGGTCGCGTCGATAAGTTCTTATATTAAGTTACTCTACTAGGGCGATTGTTGTAATTTATTCGAAGAGGTATATAATTAAAAAATAGTTCGTAGCCGTAACTACGGTTCGTATCTAGTTGTTTTAAACTTCTTATATTAAAGATATTTATAAAGGTAACAATATTACCGCTAGCCTATATATATTTCTAAATCGCTACTAATAAAAGTTACTATTTAATCTATTGTGTAGGTAATTTAGAAGATATAATTATAAAATAACTTCTAGGGTCGTATTAACGAATAAGGTGCGTCGCTTTCCTAAAAATAGTAGGCCTATATTTTTATATTAATATAGAAGAAATAGACGTAAAATATTTTACCTCGTAGGCCGATACGTTAATAAGCTATTCCGTTGTTTTAGAATTTCGTAACGATTCTTATATCAATATAAGATAATTAAACTTAGAATATATTATCTAAGATCCTCTCGTAGTAATATAAGCTATATAAATATAAAATATTTTACCTCTTATACCGGATTATTAACGAGCTATTTTATTAGTTCGGAACTACGATTACTATTCTTATATTAATATAAGATAATTAACTTTAGAATATTTTATCTAAACTCTTCTTATATTAAGATAGGATACTTAAATATAAAATATTCTACCTCTTACGCCGACGCAATTATTAGCTATTCCGTTGTTTTACGACTCCGATTACGATTCTTATATAAAAAATATTATAATCGAACTTATATCGTTAACTTAGAATATTTTAACTAGGATCTTCTTATATTAATATAAGATATATAAATATAAAATATTCTACGTCTTATACTAACGTATTTACGAGCTATTTTAATAATAAAACTTTAACAACTCTTCTTATACCAATATAAGATATAGATATATAAATATTTTACTTCGTAGGCCGATATATCTACGAGTCTATTCGACGATTAAGAGGTTTACTAGGTCTTCTTATATTAATATAAGATAATCGAACTTAGAAAACCTTATCTAGTCTTTTTATATCTATATAAAGTATATAGATATAAAATATTTTACGTTATACGCCGACGTATTTATAAGCTAATTCGATAGTTACGAGCTTAAACAACTCTTCTTATATTAATATAAGGTAATCAAATTAGAATATTTTATCTAGTATATTAGCCTATTTATATACGAAAACGCGTCGAGTAAGGTACCTATTCGATTATCTTATACTAAATAATAGAAGGTCAAAATCACGATTAGTCCTTTATATTAATACTAAAGAGTAAGTTAGAAGCCCTTACTCTACCTATATAACTAAAGGGTAGTTATAACGCGAGTAGGGCTAATATAGGCCGGATAGGCTTTCTAAAAATAATTAGGTACGAACAATATTTTCTATCTTACTTTAAAAGGTACTTAGGCCTTTACGTCCCTTATATATTAGTACTTCTTATCGTATATAGAGCCCTCGTACTAGTCGTTATATATATATATCTACTCCTAAATATATTACGCTCGATCTACTATAGTATCCTCTTCGTCCCTAATTATCTCTAATATAATCGCCTCCCCGTCGGGGTCGCTAGTTAGCTTATTATATATTTTACTAGGAATATCAAGATCTTCGAGGTAAATAATAGGCGGTTATATATTAGGGTCGTATTTATCGGACTACTCGTAAATAATATTTAGGGAGTAGGTAGCGCTAGGTTATATCTACGTCGGTACGTCTATTATTAGGCGTTAATAGAGCTAGTAGGTAGTTCTATATCGGCTTTATACTTCTCGTTTTATTGTTCTACGTCTAAGGGACTATTATATAACTCTTCTTTAACTTTACGCTTCTTCTTATCTCGTTGTTCTACGTAGGATAGGTAGGTAGGTAACTCTACGTCGGCTTTACGTTTCTTAGACTTATATTCGGTAGTCTAGGGGTTACTATTCTAAATTAATATATATCGTCTTAGTTTATAGCATTATATACCCTATAGATTTCTATTCTATTTTTAATAACTATAGGTCGGTGGGGTTAATAAGTCGGGTTATAGCGGTATTATTTATTTCCTTACGAAATATTACTAGTAATAGAATCTTTACGAATAGAACCGGCTAAACTTCGGCTTTTATAGCCTACTAACTAATCTAAATACTTATTCTACTACGTACTATATATAGTAGCTATTTATTAAGATATCGGTAACCCTATAAATAAACTTTTAAGGAACGTCTATATATAGATTTAGAAAGGCGGGCCTTATTAAGAGGACTTAAGAGTAATACTATAGTAGGTAAGTATAGTAAGCTCGAATATAATATAAAGGGCTAGGGAGTAGTAGTAAAAGTAACCGGGTTATAAGACGCTTATAAGTTATTCTAGGAGATATTTTCTAGAGTCTAGTAAGTTAGTTTCTAGACTTTCGAGATACGTAGCTAAAAGTATACGCGCCTAATAAGAAATTAGAGATTATATACTTCTCGCCTATATATACGCTTAAAACTCCGTATTGTAGTACTTTTAATTTACGTTCCTAAGTCCTATAGATATATCCGTAACTAGAGCTATACGTAGAATTAACGAAAATACCTAAGTTTCCTTACTATCTATTAGACTATTCTAGGATTACTAGCCGTTCTTTATTATAGCTTCGTACTTTATATAAACGATTAGACCTTTATTCTATTACTATCTTCCCTAATTTAGGGTATTATTCCTCTCTCTAGCGCGGTCTAACTAGTAATACTATCTTCTTAATAATCTTAACTAACCCTCTCTCTACTATCTCCTATACTTAGCGCTATATAACTTAGTAGTTAAGAATAGCTAGTATATAAAGTATAGGTATCCCGTATAATAGAGGTCTATTCGAATTTAATTGTATTAGCGTAGCTAGTACCGATATAACGGGTCTAGAGCGCTTCGAGTATTATTAGACGAAGTTTATTAGCTATATTAGTAGGAAAGGTAGTAATATAGAATTAGTTTCGTAGGTTTAGCGTTTAGCGTCGCGGTCGAATATTAAGGACGTATCTAGAGCGGTTTAAGGGGTTACTAGGTACTAAGCTTATCGGCTAGGTACGGAGAAGATATACTTATAGGACGGATTCTATAGGAGTAGCGGTTAACGTTACGGTTATAGAATAAAGACGCTTCTAGAGCGCTATAAGGTATTATTATATACGAAGTTTATAGAGTAGGTTTAATAAATCGGTTATATAGAGTAGTATTTAACGACGCGGTCGTTAATTAATACTATATAAGTACCTATTTAGAGTACCGTTAATAGTATAGTATAGTTATCGCTCCGATTAGAATAGTTATTAAGTTTCGGCGTTATACTTAAGCTATTCTCCTAAAGGAGGCTGCAAGTCGCTATATAGTACGATTATAGGCTAAGGTAAGTTCGGTATACGTTCTTATCTTTATAGATAATAACCGAGCTAGGTAGAGTAGAGAAAGCTAAGACGCTAAAGAGGTATAATAGAAGAGGTTTATAGTATTAATATATATTTATATATATTATATTTATACTCGCTATAATAGTAGGTAAAATAGATAATAACGATAGACCTAAGATAGGAATTAGTAAAAGTAGTAATCGGATATATAACGTATAGGGAACGAGATAAAGTAGTTTCTAGAATCTACGATTATTAGAGGTCGGCCCTATATTAGCGTCTCGTACTTCTATATACTTTATAATTAGGGCTAGTATATTAACGGGTACCTTTCTAATTTAGAATTTTATATAGTTATAGGACTAAGATTAAAATTCTATATTATTTAAGATATTCTAGCTAAGCCAACGCTTTTCTATTATTCTTCGTATATAACTCGTATCTATAGGAGGGTCTTCCTCTCTTCTTACGAAAGAATATACTTATATATATCCTAGTAATAGTAGAGCTGCGATATTAGCTAAATAATATCTATTCTAGCGTATATCTTAAGATTCTCTAACGTAGCCCCGTATCTATAACTCCGGCTCGAGTCTAATAGATCTTAGATAGTCCTTATCTATATAAATCTCGCTAATTTAATTCCTTTTATACCTTACTAAACGTTATCTCTATAAGACGCGTATCCTAAGGCGGGTATACGGATATTATATTCCTACCGCCTCTTCTTTATTCCTTTACTAACTAAGCGCTATCTAGAGTTTATACCTAGAATAAATTAATACTTTAGACTATATCTAAAACTCTTTGGGGCCGTTAAATAGTAGAGTAGAGATATTCGTAATATAGTAAGTATCGATATATCTAGTTTTTAGGTATAACCTAAGTCTTTTAGAAGAGGAGTAGATTCGAAATATAACTAGATTAGAGGGAATCTGAAATCCTAAAAATAGCTAGTTAGTACTAGGAGTAGATAGATATTAACTTAGTATATATATAAGGGGGACCGTATAATCCGGCCTCGAGGTTAGTAAGATAGGAGATATAGCTTTATATATCGAACTACGGGTATCTCTTAAGGTCTCGTCGTTCTAAGTATAGTCTCTACTTAGGATACGAGGTAGACGTTATATTCTACTATTTACGTAACTTATTCTACTAGTAGCGAGAGTATCTACGCTAATAGTATATATAATATATTTAGAAAGTTCGGTTTTCGAATAAAGGAGGCTGGTAGGCGCGATTAGATATAAGACGAATATATACGCATCCTACTCTATATAAAGAAAGTTATTAATAGGTAGGTATTACAGGGTATATCTCTTAAAACTACTATTATATAGTATACTCTAAGTAGATAATTATAGTTAGTCTAACCCTAGTCCTAAGCGAAACCCATAACGTCGAAAATCGTAGATAGAAAGTTTTCTCTCTATTACCGTATACTATCGCAAGAAATCGTCTCTTATATATAGTATAAGAATAGCGCTAAAGAGAGGTCAAACTACCTTACTAATACGGTCGACTATTTCTACTTTAAGTCTATCCCTATCTTAGTAGTAATTAGTTCTTAATAAGCCCTTTACCTAGTACTATCCCGGAGGAAGGTAGCGGCGTATACGTTATATTAAGTTTATAAATAATTATATAGAATTAATAGATTTATCCTAGGACCTAGTTAGGGAACTTTCCGAAGAAGATATTAATAAGACGCTATATAGCTCCTTCGTAGGAAAGGACTTTAATTAAGGCTCGTCTAGGAAGAGATAATGATTATACGGATATAGGAGACGGGTTAAGAAAAGAGAGAGAAGAAGTCTAATAGAGATATAGAGTCCGAACGCTAGTAATTTACCTAAATCCTTCGAAGAGCTAAGTAACGTTATAGAAGGGACGAATAGATAGGCGGATAGTAATAGAGGTTCTCCGACTCGGGAGCGCTCTAATAGAAATAAATAATAATATTAAGTTAGATAATTCTAGAGACTCGGATAACGCGGACGATAATAACGATAATAAGGTCTTAGGAAGTAATAATTAGATATCGATCGAAGGCGAGATCGAATTTTAAAACGAGTATTAAAGCTACTAAGAAGTTAGTTAGTCTTCTAAGTAGGACGAGCTTTAATAGCTATTCTAAGGCGGAGTATACGATTAAAGAGAATAATTACTATCGAAGTATTTAGGCTTACTTATAATCTCGACAACTTACGATAAGCTCCTAGAAACTACTAGAGCTAAGGGCGAACGTATAGAGTTAGCGGTAAAGGGTTCCCGATTAATAACGGTAAGGACCGTAACCAGTTTATAGATACAAATAAGCTACGGTAGATAGAAAGGGAACAGCCCCTAACGAACTAGAAGCGTAATATATATATCTATAAAAGCTATAAGGATAGTATAGGTCTCTAGGTATAAGTAGACTTAGATAGTCTTTATATCTAGTATAAGTCCCTACGTAGGTATAAATCCCTTTAGAAATAGGTACCTATACGGTATAGGAAGGAATATAAGAGCTATTTAAAGAATAACTTACGTATATAGGTAGAAGGTAAGTATAGGATAGTTTAGGAGAATATCTAGATTCGGGATCTTCTACTTTAGGTAGATAAATTCGTAGATTTTCTAGAATATTAGATATACTACGTAGCGCCTAAGATATACTTTAAGATCGGAGTAATAACTACTAGAATAACGAGGATATATCGTTATTCTATAACGATAATATTACCCGCTTATCGTATTACGATATCGTCTAATAATAGGTAGTATATACCTAGATAGTAGGATATAGCGGAGTTAGATACTAGGGTAAAGAGGAAGGAGACGGGTATAGAGTATATATTAGTTATAAATATAGTTTAACGTATACGGTATAACTACGGCTATAGTATAATTCTTCTCTAGGTTAATAGTCGTATTATAAAAACCTAGGCTCTTAAATTTAGGAGTAGTTTCTAGATAATTAATAGTAAGATATACGAAGTCTAAATAGAAGACTAATTCTCTTTATTAGAGTTATAAGAAAGATAAAGTCGTTAGAGTCGACCTTAGATATTACGAATATAGTTAACGCTACGGTTATTATATCGGTCGGGAGATAATATTAAAACCCTCTATAGTAGGTACTAGAAAGAACGGGGACTTATAAGACGTTAGGCGAGGTATTCCTTTAGAAAACTTACTACCTATAAAAGATCTACTCGTAGTTAGTAGATAAATATTTTAGTAGCGAAAATAGTAGCCTACTAACGAAGTTAATTAGGTATATTATCGGGCTTCTCGGGACGCGGGATATATAGGGCTAATCCTACCGAAGAGATCGTAGATCTAGAAGGCGGGCTTACGGTACTTATAACTTTACTATATATATAAGACTATAGGTGATACGGCGACTATCTTTTATTTCGGAGAAGACTCGCTCGTATAGCTTACTATAGATATAGCGACGTAGAATACGAGTCGAAGAGGAGGTATCTCTAATATATAAACCTTCGCGGCTTTAATCGAGTAATAGAGTAGTACGAAAGAAAGAGTACTATCTATATAGAGAGGAGAGGTCGGCTATTCGGTTATAGTACGCGTTTAGAGGCGAGAATAACTTAAGAGCTCTTTATCGCATATTTAGACGAACTAGAGAAACGTATAGACTCGATAGTAGAGTATAACGAAGTAGTAGAGAACGACGACGTAGTAGAGTCTAGTATAGATAGCTAGAGCGAAGAAACTATAATACTATCTTCTATATAGTCGATTCCTACAGATGTCTAGGCCGAGTATATAATTAATAACTATAATAAGTATATTACGATCGTCGAGACTACTACTATTACTAGTAGTAAGTAGGGAATTCCGTAGAAGCGTTCGGTATTTATAGTAATAAATATCCTTAAGATTAAGGTTTTCTCGAACGTAGACCCGTATAGATATTCGGTACTATCCCGTGCGTTTAATAGTAGTATTACTATAATATAGAATACGGAAGTAGATAGGAGTATTAACGCGGTAGAAGACGACTTAGATAGTAATTCGGATAGTAATATAGTAGGAACGAAGTATATAGTAATACCGGGATACTAAGGGAAGAGGATAAACTACTAAAGAGTATAGGGATTAGCGTAATAAATTCGGTCTAAAAATAGGGATTCGGTAGAATAAGGTTAAGACGGATTAGGAAAAATTTAAGTTAAAAGTTCCAACCGATTAGCTTAAGTAGATTAAGAGAGTAAAGAACCTCCTAGGCTAGCTAAAGAAGAGTAGTATTATCTATAACCTCGACGCGAGGCTAGAGGTATATATTAAGTAGCTATAATAATTAGTAAAGAGTAGGGAGAGTAATAGGGGAAAAGAAAAAGGTATTTAATATTATATTATACCTTATCTACTATTAACTTCGGCGCGATTAGGCTAAGTCGCTAGTCCGGTAAGAGACGGAGACTCGAAGATAGTATACTAGTATATAACGAAATCGTATTCTACTACTCTAGCGTTACTAGAGCTATTAGCGGCGAAAAGTTAGTAATACTTATCGATAGTAATAGAATAGGAATTAGAGGATATAAATTAGGTCGCGACTAGGTACTTCGGTAAGTTCGATTTTCGATACTTAGGGGTAGTTTTAAGACGCTTTCGATAATTATTTTCTTATATATATCTTCTTATTATTATACGTAATTTAATAAGAATCTCTAGAAGTACGAGGTACTTATTAATCTAGGCGGTTTAAGTTTATATTTAACTCGAGTCTTAAGTAGCTCTAGTAGATTATATCGTCCGGTATAGGTAATTTAGGATATTATAGGACCCTACGATTCGGCTTAAGGAAGGTATTAAAATAATACGAGGAATACTAGAGGGGCGGGGGATATTATACGGGAGGTCGGCGAGCTTCTCGAGTTAGGGCTAGTATTTAGAAACTCTTAGGGTAGTATATATTTTCGGGTTACCTCTAGTCTTAATATAGTATTTAGTATTTATTATAATTTCGAGTTAAGCTATAGAATTCGATTAGGGATATAGAAAATATACTACTATTATAGAACTATTTAATAATATATCGCTTAATTTGGTAGCGAGAAATCGGAGTTAGCGAATAGAAGGTAGTTTAATATCTAAGACGAGAATACCTCTTAATAATATATACGCCTTTTATAGGCGAGTTAAGTTTAAGTAGTACTTATATCTTATTACGACTCTTAGAATAGGCGCCGTACTATAGTATTCTATTATAATCTATATCCTAAATTTCGGATCGACGTTAAGAAGGTTTCGGCCTAAATATATTAAGATATTCTTTCTTATATAGTTATAATCGGCTAGGAGTAATAGGCGTTTCGTAATAGGTAATATATTCGTATATAAGTACTATTATATATTAATCGAATACTAGTTAATAGATTTATAATATATTATATAAAGTTTCGCGCTAATACTATAGCGTTAGAAGCTAGTAGACGTAATAAGAAGCTATATATACTTAGTACTATAAATAGGATAGTTCTTTAAATCTATACCGTAATTCTAACGCGCTTAAGAATTAAGGGTTAGTAAGATAGTTCTTAGGTACGGACTTATATTTAGCGCGCGGTTACGTAACTTCGTAAACGCCTATTTTATAATAGCGTAGAAATATTATACCTATTATCTAGGTAGTACGCGAAATATCGTACTAATATATATATAGTAAGATAAGGATAGCGCTAGCTATTATATAAACTTGGTATCGGTAGGGAGAATATTATTATAGACCGGTAGGTAAGGAAAATAGGTAGATTTACGACAAAAATAGAAGGCGCCGTAGAACTAGATATTTATAGTCTACTTAGATAAAGGTAGCCTTAGCGTTCTAGTACTACTAGCGAAAAATAAGGGCGTATATAATAGTTATAAGCTCTTGTTATACCTAATAGAATACTAGTTAAGGAGATTTATAATATATTAAAGTAGAGTTACGCTATAATATACGCTTTAGAATCTAGGGTAATAAGAGCTATATATAGTTGGTACTCTAAATAGTAGTTTTAGAGGTAAACTATTTTAAGGATTAAAGTTAAGGGATAGTTCTTTCGGATCGCGACTTATATAAGTAGAGCCTTACGCTATTTATAATATTCTAAATAGGAAGAAATACTATAGGAGAACTTTTAGTACGCGAAGTATTATACTTATATATATTAGTATTAAGATAGATATTATTATTAGGAAATTCCTTAGTAACTTTCTATAGCCGATACTTACTATAAGCGTATCGGTAGCTTTGCGACAAGATAAAAGGACTAATTAAGAAGTATATACTTATAGTCTATTAGCGAACCGTCTAGGGTTATAGTATTCTTTTAAATTCGATATTTTATTATCGGGTTAGTTCTTTATTATTACCTACTTAATAAAGGAAGCTAGTAAGAGGAAGCTAAGCTTTCTAGATAGACGGTATATAGAGTAGAGTAGATAAGAAGCTAAAATACGGAAAGAAGGCGTTAGTAAGGGGAATAGTCTTACGAGACCTTAGAGGATTACTCTCGTTTTTAGGTTTAAGCCTCTAGATAGGTAGGAGATATAAGCGATAAGACTTTATCTTCCGGCTTATATTATAGTCTAAGGCTAAATATAGTTCGTCGATAGATAATACTAGGCTTAGCTAATTTATAGTCGTACGGTAGGGAGGAAATACGGGATAGAAAGGCGGCTTCTATAGGGGATAGCTTACGTAATAGAACTAAATTCGTAAATAAGGCGGTAGATTTATACTTACTAGGATAGGGGAGGATATACGGGTAAGTAGTAGATAGATTTATTTATACTATATAAGCTAGAGTTAGTAGCTTTACTAGAATAGAATATAAGAGTAAAACCGGGTTAATATCTTATACCTACTAGATAGGCGGATATACGGAATTAGATAGACTCGGTTTCTATTTATACTTATAAGTAGGGAGGAAATATTCTATAGCTAGGTTAATTTATCTAGGTACGGATAGGAGAACTAGATAGGGTAACGTAGACTAGAGACGAGCGATTTATACGTTATAGGGTATAGTTACTACGTTAATAGCCGCTTACTATTCTTTCTTCCGTTTATAGCTTACGGCTCGTAGGAGAGTAGAGAAAGGTCGCTTCCGATTTATACGTACGGATAGGAGAGGAAGTACGGGAGTAGAAGGTCTTCCGATTTATATTTATAGATAGGGAGGAAATACGGGTAAGAGCTCGGCTTCCGATTTATACTTATAAGTAGGGAGGTTACGGGAGGAAATAGTAAACTATAGGAGAAAGACTCGGCTTGATTTATACTTATAGATAGAAGAGAAATACGGGTGAGAAGACTACGGCTTCTAATTTATACTTATAAGTATCTTAGGAAATAAGGGAGAAAGCTAAGCTATTTATATATAATATCGTAGGTAATACGTTTACTTACGTCTACGGATTTATACTTATAGATAGATAGGAAATACGGGTAGAAAGGGATTTTTAACCGATTTATATTATAAGTTAGAGGAAATATAGGTAAGAAATATAGGCTTCCGATTTGCACTTATAGATAGGGAGATACGGGTAAGAAAGGGTAAGAATTATACTTATATATAGAAGTAGAAATAAGGAGTATATTTTATTATTCTAAATATTCTTAAAAATACTATCTTCTTAACGACGGTAGGTCCGATATAATACTTATCTAGCTATTAGTAGGAGCTATTATAGTCTATTCCTACTATTATATCTAAGATATATAAAGATTTCGTCTAATCCTAAGCCTAATTAGGCGTATAGATTAAATAAAAATTACTATTATATACCGCTATATTTTAGTATCGGGCTAAAATAAGCGATTTAGTTCTTAATATCTATATATAGTCTCGATTAGATAGCGTCGCTCTTTATAATAAAGTAGTTTCGTTAGTATAGTTATATATAGTATAGATTATTATATGTCTATTAGGCGATACTAAAGTCTCTATCGATATCGCCCTATATATCTTAGTTAGATTATAATAATAGCGTACCGGAAGACGAGTTAATAAAGGCGCTATATTTCTATATAGTATTACGCTCGTAGGGTATAAAAGATACGGTAGTAATACTATATACCTTACGTAATATTTATATCGTACTAAGGAGTTCCGTAGCTTAAATTATACTATAGTCTCTATTTATATCTATTTTATACTCCGCTATAGATACGCTATTCTAGTATACTAGAGAGACTTACGATCCTTAGTCGCTATTTAGAAATCTAGACTATACTATAAAAGTAGTATAATATTATAATAACGTTCTCGTAGTAATATAGTTTACTATACCTATTTAATATATTCTAGCTCCGTACGGATAACCTTCTATTATACCTATACTTATAGCTCTTTATATTACTACTACCTAGACGTCCGCTTACTCTACTACCCTTCTCGTCCTTCGTTATTATAAGAATTATTACTAGCTTCTTTCTACTAGGAGGTTACTAGTCTACTACGTTAGACGAATAGCTACTATAGATTAATACTATACTATTCTTACCGGGCTTATCGTAATATCGTAGCTTAATATTAGTAATATTATATAACTATATAGCTCTTTAGCTACTATATTAGCTTATCTCTACTAGTATTTTAGTTTATTACGGCCTATAGTACTTCTAGAACTCGACTTACTATTTTTACTAAGCGGAATAATACTATAAGAAGTAAGAAGATTCTTTAGTTCGTTAAGGGCTTAAGTATTATATATAGCCTAGTCGATATAGTTATCTTATAACTATAGTAATAATCGGTAAAGACGTCGGACCGCTATATAGTAATTACTAGTAGTTTAATTAGTAGCTATCCGCTTTCTTTACTAGTTACTCTATAGAGTTTAATTATTTTCTAGAGCTTAGCTATTATTCTACTAATATAGATATTATTAAGAGGTTAATAGTAAGTTTAAGGATTAGAGATATTATAGTAGCTAATAACCTAGTACGATTAAGTAAATAGCTAGTACTATATCCGTAATATTAAGCGCGATAGTAACTTTATTATTAAACTAGTAGAATATATAATTAATTATATATAAAGTATATAAGAAGTTAACGAATAGGGACTATCCGCTTAATTAGTAATTTAGTTATTATCTTTATTAATAGAGTCTCTATATTTTATACGCTTATTATTACTATTATCGCTACTCGATTATAAGATATTTAACTTTATAGATTATATATTACGTTACTTTCTAGCCGGGGCTCTTCCTACCTATTCTATATATAAAGAACGTAAGGTCCGCTAGAGGCTTTTTTTTCTTAACCTATAGAGTCTATTTAGTAGGCTTAGTAGCGTAATATAGGCTTATCGAATACCGTAGATCTATAATAACCTTATCGTATATTATAGTTAAGTAGAGTAAGTCTAGATCTATCTAAGTCTTAAGTATAGTATTATTCTAAGGGCTAGGCCTAAAGCTAAAGAAGTTAATCTAGACTTATAAATAGCGACGTTTCTAGGCTAGATCTAGCTTCTAGACTATTAGGATTTCCTTTCTCCGCGTTCTTTCTAGTAGCTAATAGGCCTACTTATATAAGAGAGTACTAGTAGTAACGGACTTATATCTCTAGGTTAGTAGAAGGGCGCCGATAGTCTATAATAGTAGAAGAGACGCTAATACGGGATTTAATAAGAATAAGTAGAATTTACTATCCTTAATCCTTACGGTTGCCGCGCTATAGGTAGTAATATACTATAATAGTCTTCGCTTAGGATATTAGATTTAATAAAGCGCGTAGAACTACGACTAGCTAATATATAGCTTCTTAATTAATATATATAGGTTCTTAATATCTAGCGCGTAGACCTAGAAGAGTCTAGCTTAGGTATAAGAGCTAAATTAGTATACTAAGTATATCGAGAGAGTACTTAATTACTCTATCGAGACGACTAGAAGTACGTATAGAGAATTTTTTAGACTCTACTATACCGTTCTTACTATACTATATAGGATCTTATTACCTAGAGAGTAATCTATATCTAGTAATAACCTATAACCTAAGTAATTCTATAGGAGTTATAGAGTACGAGCTAATTCTTCTACTAGCTATTAGTCTTACTCTTCCCTACTTCTTATTATCTAATTATATATACTATAATAGGCTAGCGCTCTATCTTCTTATTTTATAGATCTATTAACTATCTTATTAAGTATAGTCTCTAACTATACTAGGAGAATATACTATAGTTATATTAGTTTCTAAATCTATTAGGAATATCTTAGAATAGACCGCCTAATAATAGAGTACGAAGAGTATACTCTTTCCGTTAATAGTAAAGACTACCTATATTAAATTTAATAGTAAGCCTATCGATTTATCGTCTAGGAAGAATTAATATAGATAGCTAAGATTAATATCTTAGTAAAGTCTATACCTTATATCTAGATAAACTAGGGAATAAATTTCTATATAATTTAAATATAGATATATCTCTATAGGTTATATTTTAACTAAGGCTATATAGGCTCTATTATTTAGTCTATATAGTAGTATAATATTACTTAAGTATAAATATTACTAAGCGCTTAGATTTTATAAGGGAGTTATAGATAATACTTATTATAATCTAGGGCTATAAATATAGTACTAATATATAGGAAGCTTATTTAAATATATTATAAGGCTATGCTAATAATATATAAGAGTAGCTTTCTTATTTTTTTAGCGTCTCTATAATCTAAGCTCCTAATTAGGATAGATTCTATATAGTTTTATCTCTACGCCCTAGGATTTAGTATTTAAATATTCTTAAAGATTATATCCCTAAATATTTATCTGAAACTTTATTTAGATAAAAGGGTTCTACTATCCCCTCTATAATACTACTATAATATCCTAAGAAGATCTTATAATAAAGCCTAAGTATTAAGTAATCGAGTAGAAGACTATTAGAGCTATAAATAACTAGAATTATAATAAGTAAGATTTTAAGGCTCTTTATACTTACGCGGAGTAGACCCGTATTTTAGTTTAGTCCTATATAGATATAGACTTCGATAGAGTAGTAGTAATAGTTTTAGTTCTAGTCTAAACTAGTATAGTCTATAACTCTTTTTAGTTCCTTAGTTTAGGCGACGTAGGGTTCTAAGTTATAAGGCTCTAGCTATAGCTAGGCTAGGCCTAGATACAATTAGTATTAAGATTAGCCTAGGCTAGTACTAATACGGTCGAGCTCTACCGTAGTTCGTATAGTATATATACGTTCTTTTAATACTCGTATAGCCTATTGTAGGGCTATTTAATTTCGGAGTTACCCCTAAGGTTTCCCGTAGATAAGATATTAAGGTATATATAGGTATATAATATAATACGGCGTAATATAATATAATATAATTCTAAGAGTCGAGAAGACTTATATTCGTTCGATAGGGATATAGAGTATATTATATACTATAAGTAGTTATTTTTTATTATAAAAGATAGTTCCCTAGTACGACCTCTAAAATTAATAGAGTTAGTATCTAATATAAATCTAGATTACTATTAACCTTCTAGAACTTATTAGTTTCGAACTTCGTTACGATACGACCTATATATAGTATTTAGTTAGTATATACTAGAAAAGTTATAATAGTAGTAGGATATCGTAGCGACACGACCTATAGATAGTATTTAGTTAGTATATAGATAGTTTTAGTAAGTATATAGATTAGGGTCCCTAAGGGGTTTAGTCGGGTCGGGTTTTATAGATACCCTAATATTTGCCGTTAGTATTTAGGGTTATAGAGGGATATAAACCGCTAATCGTTACGAAAAGGTCTTTAAGTTATATATTTTAATATTAACCTAGGTATTATTAAGATCTAAATAGCTAGAATTATAGAGAAATACCTATTCTATAAGTCTATAAGGTTATATAATATAAAATACCTATAGGTCGTCCATAATTAATAAAACTATACGAAAAAGTTACGTTTTTTAGCTAAGAACCCGCCCCGATTAATCGGGTCGGGTTCTAGCGGGTTAAGGGTTAGGGCGGAGGGTCCTAGAGACCCCTATACCCGACCCGAATACCCTCTCTAACCCCCCCTACCTTCGAGGGGTCGGGGGATCCCCCGACTCCTTAGGGACTCTAATATAGATAGTATTCGAGGTTTAGTAGCTAATATTTAATATTCGAGGTTTATTAATAAGTAAGAGATAAAGAGAAAGGATAGTTTAATTTTAAATACTATTTATTCTAGTAGTAGTTATTATTATTTTCGTATAATAGTTCCTAGGGGTAATAGGGGATCCTCCGGATCCCGTAACTATACTATAGCTCCTTAATATATATCCCTACTATACTAACTAAAGTACCTAGTATTCTATAAACTTCTATATATAGTCCTTATAGTTCTAGGTAGGTATCGCCTCGAAAATAACGGTCTTACTTAGACGATCTTTAATAACCTATAAGTTTATATACCTCCCTAACGTAGGTAAGTCTATAATAAAGTCTATAGAGATATCCGAGAAGAAACGATCGGAGACCGCTAAAGACTATAGAAGACTATACTTTTTATCTTACTATAACTTATTTTAGCTATATAAGTTATAATTACGTATAAATTATCTAATTTAGTAGGATATTAATAGCTAGTAGTAGTTTCTTTATACGATAGTAATCGTCCCCTTACGTCTAGAGTATCTAGATAATAGTAAGTCGTAGTACCTCTAAATTATCTTTATTCTTAGAGTATCCTACTCCGCTATTAAGAGGTCCGCGGCTTTACGCTCGGCCTTAGACGTAAATAGAGAGTCTAGAATCTATAGCTTCTCTCTATACCTTACGTACCTCTACGCGTCTAGATAATAGCCGGATAGTTAAAGTTTTAGGTATATCCTATTAGGAAGCTAGCGCGAACTATCTATTAAAGTAGTCTTTACTACTATATACATAGTATCCGCCCTAGAAGCGTTCTTCTATAACTTATTTATTTCGCTATCTTCTAGGGGTTCCGCTATATCTTCTATAATAGATATACTAACCAGTACGGCTCGCGTCTATTTATAGAGTACTCTATTTAGAATAACTTATCGGATTCTAGATTTATAGTTCTCTTACTCTAGTATATTCTACGACTATCTTTATAGAGTATCCGGGACTATACCGTCGGAGCCTAGTCTATATATAAGAAAGAATCTATATCGTATTAGCTTTTTAGCCTACCGCGTTTACCGCTTAGAAAGCTTCTACTTCTAAATAAAATACTCTAGATTCTAATAGTCCGTTAGAATTATAAAAGATCTATAGCTCCTTAGCTTCGCGTCCTACTAGTTAAGGTATTTAATAACTACTAGTAACTCCTTATCGTAGATATCGTAGTTTATTTTAGCTTTATTTAATTTTTTAGAGTAATACGCTACTAGGTAGTAGACTCTATTAACTTTCTAGTTTAACGCGCCTCTAAGCGCGAATCCGCTATAATCGGTCTTTACGAATATCGAAAGCTACGGATTCTACTACCTAAGAATTAGGGCCCGGTAGAATAGATCTTTTAATACTTTAGACGACGCCTTCGCGTCCTTACTCTATACGAAGTTCGTATTTTTCCTAGTTAGCGCCGTTAGTAGGGCGGCGACTATAGAGTATTATAGGATAAATACGCGGTAATAATTAGTAAACCTAAGGAAATAGCGTAGCTTCTTTTAAGTTCTTAGGACCTACTAGTTATAGATAGTTTCTACTTTCTCTAGATTAGTTTCTAACTCTTTTCCGTTAGCGTATACGATAAACTCTAAGTACTTAATCGTCTTCTTTATAAATTTATACTTCTTTATATATAGATATAGGCCTACGCCTAAAAGCTTATAGAGGACTAACTTTACCTTATAGAAATAGTCCGACTAGGAGCCTAATATATATATTAGATCGTTATCTATATATACTAATATAAAGTTGTTAAGGTATTCCCGTAATATTAAGTTAATATACTACTAGAAACTAGACGGGGCCCCCGCGAGACTAAATAGAGTAACTAGCTATTTAAAAAGACTATATCTCGTTTAAAACGCGGTTTTATATTTATATCTCTTAGCTACGTAGAGTTTCTAGAAGGCCGATACGACGTCTATCTTTATTAACTACTTAGCCTCTATAAGGTTCTATAGAGTCTCCGATATTAAAGATAGCGGATACCGATCTTCTACTATTACGGCGTTTAGTACCTAGTAGTTATAATAGAAGCGTAAACCGCCTATTACCTTCCGTACGAAAAGTATAGAGGCCCCTACTAGAGATATTAATAGTCGTATAAACTCTTTATTTAATAAGTCGTTTAATATTTTCCTTAATACTAGGAGCTTCTTCTTTAATATACTATAGATCGGGCCCTATAGTAACGACTTAAAAGTAATATCGGATTTCTTATAGAGTTTAATCTTATAGTCTAGCCCAGGTCTATATAGTACTAGTTTCTTAGCTTCCTACGTTAGAAATAGCGGGATAAGATTATAAATCTTAGGAGGTAGCTATTCTCTAAGCTTCTTCTCTATATTAGGTAGCTTCTTCTCTAAGGCTTTCTTAATATCCGCTATATTTATCGCGGCTATCCGTACTCTATACGCGGACCTCTCCTTAATTAGCTCGATATTAGTAAATGTAACTATAAAGTTATCTATTTTTCTCTATCTCTTCTATATTATTTTCCGCTTACTCTCTTTAGTAGCGTAGATTACCGTAGTACGCTCTATAGAGTCTATATAGTTTAGAGCGTCTCCCTTCTTCTTAACCTATATATTTACTCTTCTATAGAATATCTACTACTTATTAGGCGCGGTCTATACGTAATTATAAGTTTTCTTTAAGTTTTCTAGGATTATATTATACGCTAAATTAGGTACGCTATATACGTATACGGTTTATAGAAAGCCGTCTATATCTATACGGAAGCCTACTACCTTTTAAATAGTAGAGTCCTTTATATTTTCTATCGCGCCTAATATCTAATATAAGATATAGTTAACTATATAAAGTCTAAGCCTCTCGGCGAGGTTTTATTAACTATTAGAGTCTCTAAGGGGTTAGGTCGGGTCGAGTTCTAGGGTTACCCCCCCGACCCGCCGCGGAGGGGTAAAAATAGGGGGGGAGCGGGTTTTCGGGTTAGGGGGAGCTTTTACCCCCGACCCGCTAATTGGGGGGAAGTCGGGTTTTTTAAGTTATATATTTTAATACTTAACCTAGGTATTATTAAGATCTAAATAGCTAGAATTATAGAGGAATATCTATTCTATAAGTCTATAAGGTTATATAATATAAAATATAAAGGTCGTCCGTAATTAATAAAACTATACGAAAAGTTACGTTTTTAGCTAAGAACCCGACCCTACTAATCGGGGCGGGTTCTATCGTTCTATCGGGGGAGGTCCTAGAGACCCCTAGACCTAGACCTAAGACCCTATACCCGAATATTTTCTTAGGGGTTAGGGGATCCCCTAACCCCTTAAGGACCCTATTAACTATAGTATAGTACTTATAGTCTTCGTTAATTAGAGTAGAGATTTCTTTATTATTATTTAGGATTACGCTTATAAATATACTTCTTTCGTTTATTCTCTATTAGTATAACTACTAGCCGTTCTTAAGTACCGTCTAGGCTCCTATCTCCTATCTTTAAAAGGGACTTACTCTTTTCCTAACGCTTTAGACTCGAACTCCTTAAGAAGAGATATAGTATTCTTAGTTAGTAAAAGAGTTTAAGTTAAGTTTATTAACGTTCTCTCTAGCTTATTTAGATTTATCGCGGAGTAATAGACGTACTTATCTACGTAATATCCGCTCTTTCTAGAGTAGAAGTATAGGCTCTTCTTCTTTTAAGCGGCTAATACTTTCTTAGAAATCTATTTAGCCTATAGTACGGTCGTCCTACCGCTCTTACTATTAGACCCGTCTTTAATTTAGCGGCTAACGCCGGTTCTTATCGTTTAGGTCCCTAAGGAGTCAGGGGATTCCCCGACTCCTCGGGGGTAGAGAGGGTCGGAGAGGGTATTCGGGTCGGGTATAGAGGTCCCTAGGACCCCCCGCCCCGACCCTAAACCCGCTAGAACCTAACCCGATTAATCGGGGCGGGTTCTTAGCTAAAAAACGTAACTTTTTTATATAGTTTTATTAATTATAGACGATCTATAGATATTTTATATTATATAACCTTATAGACTTATAGAATAGGTATTTCTCTATAATTCTAGCTATTTAGATCTTAATAATACCTAGGTTAAGTATTAAAATATATAACTTAAAAAACCTAACTTCCCCTTGATTAGCGGGTCGGGGGGAAAAGCTCCCCCCGACCTAAAAACCCGCCCCCCCCTCTATTTCTACCCCCCCTACGGCGGGTCGGGGGGGTACCTCTTAGGGACCCTACTCGTCGTAGTTATAACCGTATTACCTATTAAATCTACAGTATATTCCGACGGTAAGCCTCTAGAGAGATTTACCGCCCTTCTTACTATAGAGTCTACTACGGGACCCCTAGATATCTATTATTTATTCTTAACTAAGAATTAGGACGTCGTCTTATATTTTACTATAATTCTAGTAACCTCTACCGAAAACTCGTTATACCCCGTAGGATCTACTATAGTAACTATATATATCGTTATCTAGTTAGAAAGAGTTTTTCTTAGTTACTTAATCTTAATAGGGTTGTTCTAGAGGTTCCCGTATAAAGTATAGAAAAGGCCGTTAAGAACTAGTTAGTAGTCGTACTATAGCTAGCTATCTTAGTATTTTAACCGGACTAGGGCCTTAAGGGTCTTAGTTTTCTCTATAGAGTCTAAGAAAGTTCTTTTAATCTCCGTAAAGAAGTTCTTAAGATTCTTAGTCCTATTTATACCTCTCTTTATCTAGAAGCCTCGTATACGTATACGCTTATCTATTAGTAGCGTATCTTTAATATAGTTCTAGTAGTATTCTATAGAGAGTATAGGTTTTAAGGTAGATCGCGCCTTATAAGAGCTAGTTATCTATAGAAGATAGTCTCGAAATATACCGGTAGTACTATCCTATAATAGAGGCTTCTAGTCTTAAAGTCTAGTAAGAGAGGTAGAGCTTCTATCTATTTATATAGTAGCCGCTAATTATTAGACGGCTATAATAAGGCCTAGAACTTAGTTACTCTATATACTCTAGGCGTAAATAATATTTACTACCTTTTTTAATCGGGCCTCTATTAGGTTTTACGCGGCTATTAGGTTTATAATAAAGATTCCGTATTCTTCTAGCCTAATAGACTACTAGGACTATAGAGTATTTAAGTTACTCGTAGTAACTAAGTTATCTTAGTTTACTATAGTATCTATATAAATAGTAGCTTAGGCTAACGCTTCGTAAGTAGGCGTAAGAAAAATAAGAGTTAACTTAATATTATAGAAAGACCCCGTATATATAGAGGTTAAAGATAGAATAGTAAACTAAGTTAACTACCGATCTATAAGAGGGGAGAGGGGGGACTCTTATAGTCCTTTCTATAGTAACCGCCGTATCTTATACGGGAGCTATATCGAGATATAGAATATTCTATCTCTAGATCTAAGGGCTATAGTCTATAATAGTATAGAACTTTCCTAACTAGTTTATAAGGCTATAAGTAACTTTAGCTAGGGGAGTTATAACCGTAATCTTTAGAAACGTAGTAAACTATAGATACTAGGGTCGTAGTAGATAAAGAATAATAATATAGATAAGAGTAGAAATAAACTATATTAAGAAGTAGTAAACGATAGAGATTTATAATACTAGAATAATTAAAGTTTTTATATTCTCTAACTTACGACGTATTAATATTTTACGCTAGAAGTAGATAGTAAACTCTAACCTAGAGGTCTATATAATAGATAGTTATAAAGTAATACGCTAATATTATAATAGTAATATTTTGTCAAAAATTATAGCTAAGCTAATAAAGAGTATTAATAAGATATATACGGATTAGTAAGTTAGGAGATATATTACGTACTAAGTTAATAATTAGATACGCTTATATAATAAGGATATAGTAATAGTTATAACTTTTACTAATCTATTAGCTAGGCTAGATCGTATAGACGTAAATATATTTAATAGAATAGATAATTCTTACTAGATAAAAAAAAGTATTTAGTCTAGATAGAATAAATAATAGCTATAAGAATTAATAGAACTATTAGACTAGTAGTAAATCCGGTAGAAAATATAAAACGTACTTTTATAGACGTAGAATTATAGAGAAATATCTATTCTATAAGTCTATAAGGTTATATATTATAAAATACCTATAGATAATTCGTAATTAATAAAACTATATAATAAAGATACGTTTTTTAGCTAAGAACCTTCTCTTATTAATTAGGGCGGGTTTTAGTAGGGGTAGAGTTAGAGTAGAAGCTCTAGAAGAGGCTTTCTTAAATCTAAATACTTTCTTTAACTCTCTAGAAGTAAGATAGATTAAAGAATCTTCTAAACTCTTAGAGAATAGAGACCTAAGTAAGATCTAATCTTTAAATTTATATCTATAGCTCTAGAATATTTCTAAGTCTAGAAAATTACTTATATAAGAACTCTAGTCGTTTCTTTATCTAATTCTATCCCTCTTAGTTAGTATTGAGTAAAAATATCCTTACAATAGAAGAGATATAGAACTAGTATAGGTTCCAAAAAAGAAAAGGCGGAGAAATTTGCGACTGGATCTCTCGAAAACAGATTGGAATTCTATGAATGGTATCTATATAAGAAGAGAAGGTCGGATACGACTTCGAAGTTAAAGCCCGGCGTACGTAGCTTAAATAATAGCTAACGAGAGCCGCAACCGGCTCAGACTACAGACTTCAGAGCCGAGCATAACGTCTAGGGACTGTCGTGAGATAGCGGCTACTACATACGGTGCCGCCGACGCGACGAGTCTAGAGTAGTGTGCCCCACGCAACGACTATACCCAGTATCCATCGAAGAAACGGAGCGAATCATCGCCAAGGCAACCCTCAAGCAGAAGCACCACCGACCCAAGCATTGTAATTCGTCGTCCCATCGCCACTCGCCGTGTGTGAGATCGGTTCACCACTTCCCTCCACAATCGTCTCCCCATCACAAATGATCTTGATGGCAACATCTCCAGTCTGTCCATTGAACGGGACGGCGAAATGATTGGCCCCGCTGTTTGGCGCATCGAGTGTTGTTGGCTCATTGTCTCCAATTTGCACTGTAACATTAGCGGGCGCAGTAACGAGCGCCGTGACAAAGATCTTGTCTTGGACGACGATGTCCGGGTTGACAACGGGTTGATACTGTGGATTGTTTCCGGTGACTCCGTCAGTGTTCCCTACGGCGGCGGGCGTGAGACGGTACCAGTACTGCAGCTTTTCGGTCGCGACGGGTGGTTCCGAGCCCTTCTTGTAACGAGTGATGTAGTATGGCAACAAGTCGCGCCAGGAGTCGTGAGGCATGTTGTCCACATATGCTTTGGCATCTGTCCCAGAACCTTGCGGTACGGCTGGTTCATAGATAGGTCCGATGTAATGTGATTCACCGTAATCATTCCACGTAACGATTTGAACGAGATCGGGCTGTACTTCATCGATCTGATCCCAGCGGTCATGCCACATATCATCGCCTCTCCATACCCAGGTTTTATCGTAAGCGGGGAGTTTGGTGTAAAACCATGGGGAGATACCCATCATGAAATGTTTGTTTCCTTCGTCGAGAGCTGATTTCCACGCCGTGTCCGCTTCGGTAGTCATGTCGTCGGCGCCAGTGGGCCACATGTCCCACGAGAACGCACCGTCGATGACGTCGAAGTGGGAGGCGATGCCAGAAGGACCGAGAGATGTCCAATCGGGGACGAAGAAGATGCCGCCAGAGATGGAAGATTTGATGCCTGGCCAGTCATTGATGTTGTCTGTTCCCTCAAAAGTGGAAACGTAGGCTTTGTTATTGTAACGGAAGTAGGCTGGGTGGTTGGCGTATTTCGTTAGTACCTGTTTGACGCTATTCGCGTCCCAGGCTTTTCCACCGCCGAGGTAATCGAAGGCCATGAACAGCTTGAAGGTTGAATTACTGGGTGATGTGGCATTGGTGCCGAGGTTTTGGGTGGCGCTGAAAGCGTAGCCGATCTGCTGCTCAATCTTGCCAGAGAAACATGCGGAGCCTGGTTCAGTGTTTGGTGCGGTGTTCAAGACGAAGCCGTCGATGCCGGCATCTTTGGCGAGGGTCATATGTTTGACCCATAATTCTGGTGTGAAGTCCTGCCAGTTTCCGACCTGGGAATGGTCAGTATGGTATGACAGAAGCTAAGTCAAGTCCAGTCCGTGAAGTTTAGCGATATCAAAGGACAGAGGAATGCTTCTCGAGCAATGGAAGAGCAGGTATGGTAGAATTTTGGTAGTGAGAGTGAGAAAGGACTGGCTAGAGGGCTGACAAAGCGCTGCGCTCCTTCGAGAGGCAGCATATGTTGTTAAAAGCTGTGAAGAACATGATAGATGGGAAGTGATGAATGATGAGACCAGAGGCTCGAATGGGTCAGGGCATTGGGTCCGTGGTCTCAACCCTGACGGCCACTCATGCACCGACCTAAGCAAAGCGGAGTACGAAAAGGGATGCTGTACATATTGAATGGCATCTTCGCGTACTGCCCAAGGTGTAAAGCGGCACGGCAGAGCGCTGGAAAATATGGAGAATAAATTTGCCGCTTAAGAATCTGATCGACGAGGGGCCGAAGAAGTGAAGATAGCATCTTCGGTCACTCAAGCTTGGCAGCATGTCAATGGAATTGGCGATTGCGGGCCTTATTATGCTGCTTGAGTGGTTCCCATGCTTGTCGTGCTTTATGTATGGACGCATGAGGCTGGCGACATATTATCATGGCTGTGCCGGAGATCGAGGAACGATGGAACTTGCTCCACGCGCTCACAATGTCGGGTATTTGTATAGCATGACCAATTTGCAGAAGACGTGAAAAGGAAGGAAAATTGAGGAAGTCGGAGTCGCAACTTACAATGACATGCGCGAAGACATATTTTGGCGCGCCTTCCGCAACCGAGCACATGGCCAGGCCCAAGAATGAGAGAAGGAGTGAGAACTTCATGATTGTTAGGTAAGGAGCGGCAAGAACAATCGCGAGTGTAAGGAAAGAATATAAAAGGATTGAACGTCGCGCCAGGCAACTCGAAAGACTCAAAGGAGTGTTATGTGTTCTCAGAACATGACCAGCAGAACAACACAAAGGAGAACAATGAAAGAGCGATAGTCACGGTGTCACTTTGCAGGCAGAAATGGCGATGGAAGGGCGTCTCATACCTTTCTAGATCGAGGGGAGTCTTCTCCTTATCCAGACCAATAGACGGCGCCACTTGAAACATGCGGCTGGCGAAGATAGGAAACGTCGAGCTGGGCTGAAGTCCAGAATGCGCAGATTGGGAATGTAGATTTACTGGAGTTCTAGAGATACAGATTGGACGAAGCTGAGGTGTTCTGAAACAGTTGCTGGCGCCTCGCGTAACGCAGGGGCAGTCACACTGGATAGAACTAGGGGCTGTGAGCAGGACCAGAAAAGGCGTTGAATGAATCTCCCACACTCTTTCCTGTTTGCGAGTGAGGCGAGGTTCTGTTCAAGAGGATGTGGACGGCTTTGATGGAGATGAGGTCGGTGGTTGTGTTTTGTGTTTCGGTTCTCATCATCTCGTTTCCATCGAAAAATCTCCGAGATGAGATGGGCGATCCGGGACCGAGCCGTTACGACAGGGATAGGGAAACGCTTCCCACGATCGTCGTAATCTAGCAATGGACGATGTCTCATCCTCCTACAAGACGAGATGCGCCTACAAGACGAGATGCGCCTACAAAACGAGATGCGCCTGCACGCCGAAATGGATCAGGTCCATCTCCATGCAGACTTTACTGCGTCGTGGTCGCATTCCTCAACACCGCGCCCAGACTGGATGAGCATTCCGTACCTTGACAATCTACCCACGAAGACCAGTCCTTGTGATCAAGGATGAGCAAACTCCATACCGGAATACGGAGCAATGAAGCAAGAGAAGGAACCAGGCGCACGACTGTCTCCGCCCACCGCTTGGGCTCGAAAATGGAGAATGCATTTCAGCATGAGCAGAACGTGCGACGGACTCCTCGAGTCAAGTCTCGCGTACAGGGGCATTCAGTCAAACTTTCGTGTCGCGAACTTCTTCCACCGTTGAACCTTCGCTCAACTCCTCGAATAGATGACCGGAGAGCCATTGCGCTGCTACACACGAGCTATTTGGTACCATTGGTTGCTATGGACATCAATACATCTTGGCAGAGAGCGTCGCATTCTACGTGAAATGAGGTCTAATTATTCTCGGTGGAATCGCACAATCCCCCGAATGGTGATTTCGAAGATCTCTTGTTCACGAGGTGCCGTACCAGAGAGTCCTGTAATTGTGGGTACAGCAAGCGAAGAGATTGGTATTGTTGTTATCCAATGAATTCTCTCAGATCTTGCTGGCCTCATCCGCTTTTCAGGCGGCAAAATTCCTGCTTCATCTATGATTCCCGATGTCTCCCGACTAATGGTGAGAGAATGCCTCATCTTAGACATGTATGCCTTCATCATTCATGAAGTCAATTCTCTTTGCGAAGCTCTTCCATTGCTCCCCTCAAGCCGCCCCAGTACGACCGTTTCGAATTGTCACTGCTCTCGCTTTTTCTTAATCTGTTTGGACGTCCCCGAAAATGCAGAGGTAATCCGCTTCATGAGGGTCTTCTTTCTGCCAACAACCGACTTAGTTGGGTCTGGAGTGCACTCTAGGTTTTGGCTAGATCAGCAACAGTCATTGTGTTTATCGATATGTACTGACTTTGAGCAAACAGATCTTTGTCCATCCACGAAGTCGTTGTCTCGTCCCAACAAACTGTCTGTCCGTTCACCGTACTCGTCCAGCACCAGTAGTCCTCTTTGAATTCGGGCGCACTGCCGTGTTCTGGAGTGTGGTTGTAGTCCGGTTTCGTGCCCTCGCGTCTTCTCTTCTTCATAGTCACCATCCTCTTTTTATCTACTGCTATCTCCGCTTCGCGAGCGTCGTCGTTCACTGGGGTCCATTTTTTTGCGTCTTTTGCTGGTTTCGCGATCACATATGCCATGTCGAACCTGTAGGCGGGTTGCAAATTATGGGCTCTGCAGATGATATCTTCGCTGTGGTGGAAAGCTGAAAATATGCGACTTCGCGTGCGGATTGCGGTCGGTAAAGGGGTGTTTCTCTGACAGTCTCGAGTCTGATGTGGATTTGGGTCGACATGCAACAATTCCCTGCGCCACATCTGACCACCGACGACCTCGCATTGTGGGCTGTGTTTGGAACCTTCTGGCCGCAGCAAGTCCCGCATGAACTGGGAAGGTTCTCGCTTGCAAATCATTTGCTTCATCCAAGGTCCTCGGCTCTCCACATCTGTCCATACATCCTTGCAGCTGACACTACCAATCCCCAGCCTCGATGGAATAGCCTCCTCCAAAATTCATTCGCCTTCGTCTCTTATCGCTCTCATTCCGCGGCTGTCCTTTCATGTGTTAAACAGACCCGAGTTTTTAGACAGCCATCGACTGCAGGTAAGACTTTCAAGACGCATTGCTCACCGCGATGGTCAGATGCAAGAAGGAATCAAGCCACACTCTTGCTTGTACATTTGCATCAGAGCATGCGCACGACTTGCAGAACCACCGGTGAAGTGGGCGTTCAGCGTCATCTGACGGACAGTGTGTGTGGACGGACCTCGGTGTGACTGGCAGCCTGGGTTTTCGATTGTTCCTCCATCATTGCTGCAGCAGGAGTGCGCATGATTTCCCTTGTCTATTGACCGGCCGAAGGACAAGAGCCATGAATCGCACAACTGCAGTCTGACTTTTCCCTTGCTGATAAGTAGTGCCCGTCTCAGTCACGCCTCGCAGCCTGAGAGCAGTGATTGCCTGGCCTTGGAATTCCTTCTGTCCAACGACTATACCGCTCGCCACAACAACCACGAGGCAGATCTCATTGGTGTTCGGACTGCCACGGAGGTAGATCACAGTCAATCGCTCTCTCAAGCTGTGGTAACGAGTGATTGCCCGCCTGCTGCTCGGGCTCAGATTATGGCAATTAACAGCCTTGGAATCGAGCTCGCAGAATCGCGTCACCCGCGAACATCAGATCAGAACACTTTTGTTCCAGTACTCCGATCGCCATCAACCACCATTCAACAGCTTAGCCCTGCAGACATTCCTCCGACACCTGATACCTTAGTCGACACCGCTATTTCCCCCAGGAAACATGCCCCGAGTTTCGAGCCGTCTGTGCTTGAAAAGAACATATCCGATCGGAAGATGCTTGGATATCCATTTTATTGCAGATTCATCGCCGACGAGCCAACGTTGTTCATGGTGCGACGATTTGGGGCTCTCAATGTGCGTGCAGCTCTCGCACTACAAGATGAGCTCGTAGAGCTTGAGGAGGCGCTCATAGACGGGGAGGAGTACACTCGAGAGATTTTGGCCGGCGAATACGACAATGGCTCCTTTCGTCTCGACCCAGACACAGACAGGAAGAAACTGATTATGGAAAAACTTGTACCCAAGCTTACCAGTTACAGTACGTGGAATATGAACCCCTACTATCGAGTACGTCACTGATCTACTTTGCAGATGAGTTCATCAACAGCTATGCCGAGCTCGCTCGCCATCCTGTCGCCGAACATCGAGAACAGAATACACTCCAAGACTGGTTCAGAGCCCATCCCAATGCCATTCACGATCCGGAGCAACAATACATCACAAGAACCGAGGATTTAGTTTCGGTCATTCCATTCGAAAAGTCCTGGTTCCGTAGAGTGCTCGAATGGACCTTCGTTCTCCGGTTTTCCACGTTCCGGCGTGAAACCACTGACGGTGTAGTATTCTCCAACAACAAACGTTTGGAGAACCTTTCCACAACTGTGGTTGCCATATTTGGGCTCGGAATGCTGATTGCTCCATTATGGATCCTTGAGGCTGTCCATGATTCAAATAAGCAGCTTGCCATCATTACGGGATTCATTGTACTTTTCTTCTTTGTTGTCAAGGTGGCAACCAATGCGAGGGTGTTTGAGTCGCTTGCAGTGGCGGCTGCATACTCGGCGGTGCTTATGGTATTTTTGCAATTAGGGAATAACAAGGTTCAATAAAAATGCAGTTCTTTCTACCCACATTGTTCTTCAATTGATTCACCTGTCAGAGGCTAGGTGGCACGCGTGTACAAGCTCTACTGCATAGTATTTCCAAGTTTACTGCGTAATGGTCAACCTCTGAAGAGACTCTTGAGAGAGGGCCAGATGGTATCGACAAGAAGCCCGGACATTACCACGAGCATCCATAATCCGACGCAGAAGATCTTAAGTTGATCCCTAAGCAGACGGAGAAGCGCGAAGTCCAGGCTTCACTCCACGAGTCCTCTGTTCTCCCTCGATCATACCAGATGGCTGTTTTCTTTGCGCGTAGTGGCATACACGACGAGTTTTGTTAATGCGTTTATAAGAACCCACTCTCACTTTTTCCGTGTCACTGGGTGGTTCAAGTAGTCTAGGTAAACTCTAGCCTATTCCCGTCACTATATGCCTCCATTGTCATGCGTTATATTGGGCTGTCCTTGGTGTAGAATATTTGTGAGGTAAGTTGAGTGCAACGAAGGTGGTAAAGCGGCAAAGCTCTTGCCGTGAGGACGAAGCGGTGGTATGTATACGATGGTCCGTGACCTGTTTTGACCTGATATATGTCTTGCCATCGCTATCCAGCTCTTCCATGTGTGGTCGGGATCCAGGTAAAGCGTGCTTAGAGGTTGTTGGTAGTGACAGCGGCCTCGAGATAATCTACTGTTCATAAGTCAAGAAATAGATATTCGTTCCATAGAGGGATCAAGGTGTACTATGAATAGGGGTCGAACAGATGCGTGAAGAATGTCGAACATCGGAGCAGAATCAGAAGCTTGTCCTCTTGAAGTTGAGGTAGAGTAATCGGTCCGAAATGCCTCTCCCGCAACCCCTAGGGTACCTCCTACGCTGCGGCGTACTCATCTTTTTTCACTTCGAATGACACACGACACTCAATTGACCCAGGGAACATACCAGCCTTCGAGACTCTCAGACTGCTTCACATGATGGGAGCACTTCTGATCTCATGCCTCTTGAGACGTGGTAAACCGCTCATTTCTCAATCCATCACGAACTTGTTTTCGTCATAATTTCTTGGAAGCTGATAGGCACGGGCACCTCGACACAGGTTCATCTCTATGAGACTACAGGCTATACATCGAAGCACGTTCCTACTCTACCAGTTGATGGGATTTAGATCTAGAGAAGGGACCTCAAGGTGGGCAGACCTCTAATCTTAAGCTGAAAAAGCTTCCTGCGACAAACCCCCCGCCTGCCATGGCTAATGAGAAAACATCAGACATGACAACAAAGTTGCCGCCAGTTGGGCCCGTCTCGCCGTGCTTTGGAGCTTCGATTTCGGTCTGTTGAGAGGGCGTCTACTCGAAATCATGAGCCCCGCAGAGAATGAAGAGACCAACCCCCAACTTATCGTGGGCGCATCACATTAGCGAGTCCTGACTCCATCTCCAGCTGCATACATAAAAAGCTGACCAAAATCATGGAAAAGAGGAACTAGCACAGCCGATGCCAGCATTAACCTACTAACCCCAGTTATATCCGCTCTACTGGCGCTCCAAGCCCATAACCAACCATAAGGTAAATTGAGGCTGATGTAACGGATTAATAAGTTCATCCGGGACGGACGGTCTATTTTGGAGGCTCGCCTTGGACCGCAATCTTGGCTCCGGTCTATGCACCAGTAGACGAGAAGAGCCCACCACCATCGGCTCAGCCCTGTAGCCATCATGCACCTCTTTCTGCTTCCAAGGTCATCATACATCCGTCGAATCTTGACAGCTTCGTTGTCTTCATAGCAGTCTTCAAAGCACATCGCCAACGATGGACAACTTGGTCGACAGCTATCACAGCATGACCAGAATCTCCCCAAATAAATTCTACCCCAGAAATGCGTAACAGCCTGTAGAGCCTGATGAGCAGGCCACTATCTCAGCGGTGAGGCTGAAAATCATGGTTGCCTTCTTTGCTAGCTGCATGAATCATGCAATAAGTCGCGAGCCTGCAATCATCACGCTCTGTATTCCAATCATAAAGTCCGGTGATTCACAGAACTTTTCCCATCGCCATTTCGCTTCGCACTACAGTCCGTCGTATTCAGGTAGCCCACCATGGTTGCACTACCAAAGGGGAAGTCTCGGTATGAGATCGATAGTGGTGATGAGGTCGAAACATCAGATGACGAGTCAGACTTTGATATGGACGAGGCCGTCAATGTCGCAACAGATACAGTCACCACAAACGGCCAGCTCAGTCCAAATCCAGAGAAAATACTCAGCGCCATTCTAGGCCGGACACAGCTCCACAGTGAAGATTCCAACGATCACTTGTCCAACGCTGAAGATACTCTCTATCAATTACCTCCGCCCCCTTCAGAAATGTAAGTGGTTTTCGATGAAAGAGGGTTGGATGCCGATTAAAATTTCAATAGACTCCACGAAGCTGTGGCCTTACTCCAACTTCCCCTCATATGTCGAGTATGCCAACACAATGGTGATCCGGCCACCTTGTTGATCTGTACTGGATGCGGCCGTGGTGGAATTTATCATACAGACTGCTGGGACAGATGGCCTGACCATCATTCCGCCGGTGATACGTTTTCGTGGGCAGCTTGCGAGAAGGTCAAGATGAGTCATTATGCATGGATATCATGGCTTCTTAATTCTAAAGTTCCAGCTGCAAAACAAAAATCCTTGCACCGAAAAGATCTTTGGACAACATGGTTCGGTGTTCCATATCATCAAGATGCCCCCTTGTTACATACCTACCCTCGCCTGCAGAATCTTCTGCAAAACGGGGATTTACCGGATTGTCCGACCTCGCAACTTCCCAGCTTGGTATCTTTTTTTGGAGATACAGGAGGCGGCAAAAGTACCCTCATTATGTCTTTAATCAAGAATACCGGTGAAGCTGGGAGGGAGTTCGAGACGCCAGTGCCAGGAAACCAAGCCGATCTTGAGAAGTCCACTAGCGGTGATGTGCACATGTACGCAGATCCCTTAACCATCTCCGCCAAGGTCCCCATATTCTACGTCGGTCAGTATAATAGCCCGTGCTGACGATAGTCCACTGACGACCGATAGACTGTGAGGGGCGGAGAGGGAGTTCTCGTTCGGTCGCAAGCCAACTAGCATCACCGAGGCGAACGGATACTTCGCCCTTCAAGCGGAAAACGCTCCGAATCAGAAACCCCGACGGTGCCAAAGCCCGACCGTCAACCAAGAGCTATGAGCAAGAAGTGGGCGAGCATCAAAAGACAGCTTCTCAACGTCTCCACATGCAGTGGGCGAAGGTGGTATATCCACCACCCTCAGCAGGACCTTATCTAGAGCCGGCGCCCCCACATATTCACCATGAGTCTACAAAGCTGGTCGTAGGAGAATTATACCCACGCCTCCTTTATACGTTCTCTGATGTAGTCTGTTTCATCACAAACAATGTCAAGTATGACAAAATTTGCATTCTCAAAGTGCGTGCCTAGTTGACAAATCACGGGGCCTCCGAATCCGATATAATGGACATGTTTCAGTGGGCATCAAGCGGCCACGAGAGGACTGTTAATCAGCGGATTCGGCCAGCATTGCTGATCATCATCAACAAGTTTCAACAGAGATCCGACCCACAATGGTTCGACGTGAACCACGCCACTGAAAGATTACTTAGCCACCTTCAGCTTTCCGGATCCTTCGATGAACTACGTACGAAATGGGCCGACCGGGGCAAGATCATTCAGACGGCTCAGGACCTCATTCTCTGCTATTACGAGTCGTTTCGAGTCATTTATGTTCCGGATCTTACAAGCCCTCAATCCTCTGGAGTCATTTCTCAACAACTCCAGTGCTTGTATCAAGAGATTCGTCTCGCGTCTTCACGTCTTAGGGCAGAACGCAACAAGGTTGGGATGGATCTAGACACGGAGAGCTTGAACACTTATATCGAGCATGCCTTTAACAGACTCGCCAAGGATTTGAAAGCTCCTATTGACTTTTACTACCTGTCCAGCAATGATCCTGTGATACCCACACGGTTCAGCGAGCATATGACCGCAGTTATCGTGAAGATGCTCGCGAAGGAGGACTACGCCAAAACAGATAGCATTGGACAAGAGATGGACCTCTTGAATAGGTTGACGCCATATCTCGCCTCATGCATTGCCATGCAGATTACTGACGGATCAGATACTGAAGGTATTGGTTCCCACTATCACTTCACTGACCTACGTGACTAAATTTGTACAAGCTATTGACAGGTTCATTCATAAAGTACAAATGTCCATAAGAAAATGTCGAGAGCGTCATTTCCGCTGCGAAGCGATGAATGCTTCTGGTCTTCGACGCTGCCTCAATCACTGGGATGGTCACGAAAAAGGGCATCAATTCTCAGATCTCTCCTTGACACACCTTCCGTCCTTCGAAACTCCTGATATGTCGAAAACCTCTGACGAAGATCCTCACCTGGATAATTCAAGTCCTAAATTGAGCATGGGCATCTTCGAAACCAGCTTCGGCTCAGACGAGATGATCAAAACCCTCGTTGCTGAGGTTGATCGCCTCATATATGCTGGGAATGATGCAAAGATCCACACTCTTAGCCAAACGGCCCGCTCTAGCGGCGTTTCGACTTTGTTCAGCAATCGGACTTGCCTGACCTGTCTAGTCAATTGTCCATTATACGTCCTACCATGTTCCATCCAACCACAACATGCTATTTGCGAGCCATGCGCACAGCGATCTAGTATCACTTCTGCTGATGTCGACTCCTACCTGTCTCTGGAACAATGTCCGCTCGATTGCGAGCTCACAAAATCGCCGTGGATCATCAGGAAAAAGCCCAAGAATGCCGGCGTTCGTCTCATGGCTTTGGACGGGTAAGCACTCGAGCTAGCTATAACTTTCGTGGGATGGTTACTGATGAGAATAGAGGTGGAATTAGAGGCATCATTGAGCTTTGCATCTTGAAACGAGTGGTTGACGCAGTAGGACATAACATCCCAATTCAGGAGCTATTCGATCTAGCTATCGGGACTAGTACAGGTATGAAGTCGTTCTTGTCATATGAACATCTTGGACATTGCTGATCAGATTGTCCATAAGGCGGAATCATTGCGCTGGGTCTTTTCAAGATGGAATGGAGTGTTGAGGCTGCCATTCTTAAATTCAAAGACTTGAGTCACGAGGCATTTTCTTCTAGGCAGCTCCTATCGGTGCCTGGATTCAAGAATGTCGCCCAGGTCTTTTGTTCTTATCGGTACGAATCAGCTGGGATCCAAAGAGCTCTCAAAAGCGCGTTCGGACTTGACCCACTTTTTGGTCAAGCTGAAGGAGCCAAATGCGAACGAGTTAAGGTTGGGGTCGTCGCTGCGGTTCGTGAGAACAGCCGTCCATATCTCTTTTCAAACTATTCTCGTAACCCCACTGACAGTAAGTTGCGCGCGTACCTCTTACCTAGCCCGGAAACTAATCTCATAGGCGACTGTCTTGTCCGGGCGGATGATCCAAGGAAAGATCTTCTGAGTTGGGAAGCGTAAGTTCCACTGCTGTGAGGAACAAGACGTAGACTGATAGATCCCAGCGCGAGGAGTACCTCAGCAGCCCCTATGTACTTCAAGCCGTTTTTCCACTCGAAGACAAGCAAGACTTATGTGGATGGAGCGATGTGTAGAAACAACCCCGTTAGGATTGCTGACGAAGAACGACAATTGATTTGGCAAAACGAGGTCCGCCTCCCGGACATTATCTTGTCCATCGGTACAGGCCTTCAAGTCGAGATCGGCACGGGTATAGTCAAGGAACCAGGCAAAAAAACAAAAACAGAGCGGATAAAGAAATTTCTTCCAAGAGGCATCAGGAAGAACATCGCTACGATTCACGACGTTGTTCAGAGTACTCTTAGCTGTCAGAAAGAGTGGGAAGACTTTTTGCAAGCACACAGAGCAGACGCCAGCTTCCTGCGAGCTTGTCATCGTCTCGACGTCAGCCTGACAAGGAAGCTACCCGGTATTGACGAAGTCAATATGATCGAAAGCTTGGAGCGTGAAGCGAAGTATTTTCTCAGCAGAAACGTCCAACAGAACCATTACCAGCACGCTGAGTTTACAACAGCCGCTGCTCACGTTGACAAGGTTTCCTTGAGACTACTCGCAGCGCTGTTCTACTACGATCCTTCCTCGCCGTCCGGAACTGCCAGGTCGTTGCCCATGAAGCGCGGACACATCCGCTGTCGTCTCAGCCCTAGTATGAAGACACAATTTCGATCATTGCTCAATGAGGAGCCGAGATTCCGCGTTCGTGATGTCAATGGCAGACATGACATTCCAGATGTTCAGTTCGACACGGAGACGTTCTCCAGTGACGAGCTTGAGTTTGTGACGGGGGATACATGGACTATCGAGGTGAGATTCTTCAAGAGGAACATCTCTTGGGAACCAATCAGTGGGTTTTCATAGGGGCAATTAGTAGCGAGAAGAAAGTGCTCAGAGGTGCGGTTCCAGCTGAGGAGGCTCTCCCGTTGGAAAGTTTTAACGAATGTTTAACGAGTATCCCCAGCAGATAGTTTCTTTATAACGACCATTAATGCCAATTCTTTCTTTTCAAATCTTTCCAACTACTGCTGATCTTAATTCTCCTTTTCCCATCAAGTTCTTTGTACTGTATCATGAAAGTCTACAGCACAATTTCGTCATCTCAGACCGTTGCAAAATCTCCACATTCACATCCTCAACCTCCTCGCCGTCTTCTTCTTACCAAGCGCAGCCAAAGCGGCTCCAGCACCCGCTGCCTTCTTCGCTTTCTTCGTCTTCTTGGCTGACTTGCCGGCAGCCTGCGCTTTTGAAGCGTTGGCCAATGTACCACCCGCGACACCTCCAGTAGCAGGTGTGTTGCTGCCAGCTTTGGCCGTGCTCTTTTGGTATGCTGCAAGAGAGGTTGTGCCGTCTTGAGATGGATTGATGACCATGACCTGGTCAATGATTTTAATACGTAGATCATGTCCAGACTTGCGAGAGACCTACCATTCCTTCCTGGCAATGCTGAGCCTGGGCGCAGTACATCATGATCGGGTTTGTGTCTTGGACATTGACAGTGAAGGTTGGTGGGTTTGCTGGTGGTGCGGCAGCGGCGGCGGCGGCGTTCCCAGCAGCAGCTTTCTTTGCCTTCTTTGTTTTCTTCGCCGTTGGTGCTGCCGCCGCCGCGCTCACTGGGACGAAGTCTGAGTTGATCTTCCCGTCAGGCTGGCATCCTGCCGCCGGGTCGCCAGATGTGACAGTGTGGTTCTTTTGATGTCAGCCTTGTATCATTCGTCGGGAAAAGACGTTCCAACCTGTGAGAGAAAGACAAACTGGACCTGGTCACCTGGCTGTGCTTGGATTGAGCTAGGTGTAAAGGTCAGGCCATTGTTTGCACCAACGAGAACTTTCATCATGGCCGCAGAGGCGCATGTTGACTGCAGAATGGCCAAGACCGTTGCTGAGAAGAAATACATTATCATTAACAAGGAAATTAAAAATTAAATTATGTAATTAAAGGCTGTGGTGCCGACGCTCGAGAAATGGTTTTGGAACGACGGGTAGTTGAGAAAGCCGTCCAGCAGCAAGCACGAAATAAATGACGACAAGGTGGAAATGAGCGATGATTTAACGATAGTAGTGATCTCAGATGGCCAGAAAGTTCAAATTGGGCGTTCTTGGTAGAAATACCGAGCAGCGACTGTTCATGCCCCCAGACTCAAGATTTCCGTGACTTGGACCGTCTGCATACTCAACCCGCTGACAGAGCTTTCAAAGGCATAATCGGTGCTTCTCCTCGTTCACGACACAAACTTGGCCAGAGATTTTGTGGTTGAACGAAGCGAATGCAAGTTCCAATCCGTGTTGCGAAGAGCGAGAGAACATATTCCTGCTCGAAACAAGAGATCTTGTGCAATGCGGGCGCGGAAAGAGATGTCGATCTCCCGGCTGTGAGCAATTGAGCCTTAGCCAGCGATATCGAAACATCGAGTCCAATAGTGTGATGGAAAACAACATTCAAACGTAGTTCCTGAAAACATTCTCAGGGTATTGCATCGACCCGAGCCTTCTAGCGCAAAGACCACAACCCAGATAGGGTACATCTCCCGAGCCAGGACCCATAGAATCTATGAAACTTCTTCAAAGAACCGTAGATCTCCAGTAATCTTGATAGGTAGTTTCAAGGCGCCCTGGCCTCCAAATGAAAGGGTTTTGGACTCGTCAAGAGTGGGAACGGTTAGTGTTTGGAAAGACTTATGTGGAGTCCCGCGGGATTGAGCCCTGCATGATGCAACAATTATCGGGTAGGATGCGTATGAGAGCTTGCGGGAGGCTGAGGAAATATTTTCGACGGCACCGAGCGCGCATGAAAGTTGTTGATATGGGAAAGTCTGGACTTGGAAAAACTGAAGTGGTGGGTAAGGTGTCCAGCACGTGACGTGGTGTACAGCTACCCCAGGACGGCTATAGGTCTTGCAAATTTGTCGGGGAAAATACTCCGCTTCTCATCATTCCGTACTTCTTCAACAGCGCCACTCATACATTGCAATCACCAACAAATCCAAGCTACCATCGTCGCTCGAGGTCTAGTAGGGCCTCAATCTGAATGACGAAATTGCTAGACCAACACCACTGCATGCATGTCACGCCGGGTCAAAGACGCGTCTCGCTCATCGCCCATGGACAGATCCATCAAGTCACGAGTTTGCCCTTTCACAGGTGGCGCCATGATGGTAGAGTGGCGAGCCAGATCCTCAACGCGTCTTCAGCCGACTTGGGCGGCTTGGATCAGGCGATGTCAGCTCGGTCTACATTGCATTTTCTCCGTCTTCTAACCTCTTTCCCTGCCTGCAATCGTTCGCCAGTCGTTCCAAATCTACCCTGAAGCTCTGGAGGCTGTTCACATCCGGAACCATCAAGAGTCGCGTGCGAGGGAAGGCGAATTGCCACAGTTGATGAATTGAGGAAACTCAAACGACATGGCTCTTCTCGCCGCGTCGGTTTGGCACACTGGGAACGCGAGCTTTGATGTCTGTCCAAATCGTTTTAGCACCAACTTGAAGCATCGTCCTTCAAGTTTCGAGCTGCCAGCAGACGAATAACCTCGCGTCCTACATGCTGCGGGAATCATGAACGTGGCCCACCAACTTCGTCCAAAGATATCTTGATGGCGTTCAACAAATCTTTTAACCACATTGTGTACCTTGCTGCCAAGTCACTTCACGATTCACACGGCTGTCCACCCTCGGCAGGGGCTGAAGACGGATCAAGCGCAGAATGTGGATGAGGACGAGGCGTGTTCGAGTGCTGGACCAGGCAGAGGATTTGTACATTGCTGGTGAGAAACTCCTTGCGTTTCTTGTCACGTCAGGCTATCATATTCTTCGAAGCTGGCACCTTTCAAAACCTAGACCTCGTTTTCTCTCGATTTCCAACATTGTTGTTAATCCACCGTTATGGTCTCAACAATTCTCGCTTGCCATGCAAGAGAGTTCTGTAGTTCATAGTATGAACAGGTGAGCGACTGTTTCAAGGAATGTGGTCTTGGCAGAATATTCTAGCACGATCTTGCAGCTTGCAGCTCGGACCAACCAGTCGGAACGCACGCGTGCAAGCACGTGATGGCGCATCACCCCCTGTCGCAACATGCTACCATGTTCACTTGACAGTTTGAAGAATCTAGAAGCAGTTGGCTCGATTTCTATGAAGTTCCAACATCCTCGCGTTTCTCTGGCCGTGATGAGATTTTCTAGAAAATTCCATAGCTTTCGTAGGTGAGTACGAGCTGAGAAGTGCTCTAGGGCATATGGACTCTCGATCCATCCATGTTCGTCTTCCGAAACGAAAAGATGTTCGCTAGGTAGAACATTCGCGAGCAGCATTTTTCCTGTGACAAAAACATGGTTGTTGTGATAGAAATTTTTCGAAACTTCCTGATTCTTACAATGAAAGGCAGCTTCTGTGCCCAATCGAGGAATAGAAGATCTACGAAACATGTCGATGCGGGAAGAAAACCCAAGAGACTGGGAGAGACCGCTTCCACGGTCCTTGGAGAGGCGTCAGCAGATTCTCGAACCACCGAAATATGATCCAACAGACTGGTACCATATGAGTGATATCGCACGTCCATACCACATCTACACTATTCTATCACGTTCTCGAATGCTACGTGAGATGTATAAAAGCACCTCACTTCACACTCCATCCTCAACCATCAGAAATACAACAATCTCATGCAAGCCATCACAAAGCAAACAACAAGACTTCTTCCACAACTCACCAAAAACATCACACGCAAATCACCACAGCGACTCTTCCACGCAACAGCACCAGCGATGTCTCTCTTCCCACGCGCCTTTCAGGAGATTTCTCCATTCCTCACCCTCATGAATGATTATGACAAGGCCGCTCGCAGTGCCTTCGCCGACCTGCCCGATGCAACATTTTTCCGACCCAAATTCGACGTCAAGGAGAACAAAGACAGCTACGAACTCCATGGCGAGCTACCAGGCCTTGAACAAAAGAACGTCAATATCGAATGGTCTGACAGCAACACCTTGACCATCAGCGGGCGCACCGAATCTTATCGCGAAGAAGGCACGAAACCCAAGCAACTCAAGGCAACCGTAGAAGAGGTTCCAGATGGTGAAAAGGGCACTGGAGACAAGGGCAAGCACTCCACTGCCGTCACCACTACCGAGAAATCTGGAGATGTGGTCAAAGCAGACGATGCACCAAAGTACTGGCTTTCTGAGCGCAGCGTTGGCGAGTTCAGGCGCAACTTCTCATTCCCAGCTCGAGTTGACCAGGATGCCGTAAAAGCTAGTCTGAAGAATGGTATCTTGAGCATTGTTGTTCCGAAGGCTAAAGGTGGTGCCAAAAAGAAGGTCGAGATTGAGTAAATGGTAATGGAATAAGTAAGCAAACGAAGATGATTAGGAATGATAGCATTTTGATTGATATGAACTGTATGATGGGATTATGGCACGAGGTATTTTCAATTCTGATGGCGGTGAGCAACCAATCCGAAGGGAGAAAATGATAGGTGATGGGGGTGGAAATGGGAATGTAAAAAATGTTGTATGATAGTGAACCTATTCTGGAATAAAATTTGTTATGACATAACAGAATTCGATAGTTCACGATGACTGCGTCGATACTGTCACCCCCAATATATGTCGTGCTTGCGGGTAAGAAAGTTCGATGGTTTTGTGAGTTAAATCGGTGAGTCCAAGATAGTATAAGAATTTCCTGCGTAGGCCTCGAGAAAGAGAGCTATAGCGACGTCTGTTGATTTCGTGCACGTTTGACTTGAACAATAACACTTAGCTTGAATGGAAGCATAAGTTCCACCTTAGTTTCAGAGACACTTGCAGTTCTCCACCTCCTACAAGAAGTCGCTCCAACATATACTTCAAGATTGAATTTTGGCTGAAGTGGAGTCTGAGCAGGATTATATTGCGGAGCCTTATACCTATCTTACAAGCCTCTCTGTTTAGACTCCCTGCCGAGCTCCAACTCCAACTCCAAATCCTCAAAAACCTACTTCCATACAGCGATGCCTTTCCACTGCGCCTCCGTCGCATTCTTGCTCTCGTCCCAGCTTTTTCCGAACTGGTATCCAGAATTACACCACCTGAAGCAAATTTTCGGGGCTTCAGCAAGGCCAGAACCTTGATATGTTGAGTTGCCATTACGGCTTTTGATCGATATATGATATTTACACTAGCATGATTAGATGTTCGAAAAGAGGGAGGATGGAAGAGGATTGATCTCGTCTCTCCACTTACCTAACCTAACACAAATTGTTAAATACCTTGGAGAGCACGAAAAGCTTTTGACCGGTTACCAGGGGAATCTGGGACAGTGAAAGATTTGAACGAGACATGCTTCGGCATGCATAGAAAATCTGGACGGCCCGGGGTCTGGTCGCTGATAGGAGGCCGCGATAATTACCAGGAATCTATAGCTTTCGATGAGAAGCTGCATTGAATAGACGCTGGATGAATTCCGAGTGTGGGCAATTGGCGAAGTTTTGGTCAATATAGGGACAGTGGATTATTGCTTATAACCATACGAACATTATTTGACCTTCGTCCATCTGGCTACAACCTTCATCATCAGCTTTGATTTCACTCGCTATATCAGTCAACTTCCAAGTCGTGCTCCTTTTTTGACACATTCTGGATCCAAGGCAATCTTCGCCAGCCACTACCTGCTTATCACCGAGTAGAACGCCCTGCAATTCCTAAATGTCGTCCCAAGTCAAAGAATCACTGTCCCTCATAATTGTATAGCTGCGCAAGCAACCATCGCCCAAACACGACCTTCCTCTTCTCAGTCGTTCTCTCGCAAGGTTTCCAGTTTCCAATCATGCTTGACATTTTTAGTGACGTGGGATAGGTGGCGATCATATAGTCCGCCCCGATGAAATAACACGACTTCAACGTTTCGATTGCAGGCAGGTGTATGTTCATCTCGGCCAAAAGAAGCGCTGTATCGTATTCCACAAATCTCGGGCGGGTGCATCCGAGGTGAATATGGCAGTGCCTCAGTTGTGTGAGCAGAGATTTGGGGATTGGCGAGTACCGATGTTTAACTTTGATTCGGGGAGATTCTGCTTGAAAAGGCGAGGTTGGCGTCGATGGATCGTATACGAGGCCGAAGCAACCACGAGAGATGACCTTGGCTGTATACTCGTGGTTGAGTTGCTTGTTGACGAGGCGTATTGGGCTTGCGAATTTGCAAAAGCGTTGTGGATAAGGTATGAAATCTTTGATCAATGGTGGATCACCAAGGCGTGACCACATGACGGCACGGTACCAACAGTGGGTAGATGTGTCAGATTTGATGGTCAGACTAAGGTTAATTGTTGAGTCTATAAGAAGGTCGTAGATTTGGTCTCTCAACTCCTGGGGAAGAGCGAAGAATGATGCCTTAGATTGAGCTACGAAATTTGAGGTGGAAGAGGTCTCGTCGAATTCCTCTTCGCATTTATCACTCGTTTCTGCGCTTGGATTAGTATCTCTTCACATTCCAGTGAATGATCTGACATCTAACCTTGGTTCTCGTCGATGGCATCTCCGTCCTCAGTGTCGAAGACCTCTAGGTGTAGTGGAGTGGACGGCCATGGTCTCGTGCCAAGGTCTTCACAATCATGCTTCATGACCGCGCTTTGAATAAGCTCTTTGCGAGTTTCGGGCAACATGGCTTTGCTGGGGGGCTTCATTTGGCTTCGTCCTGGTTGTAGCCTAGGATTATTTCGTGGTGACTTGGTGTCCAGGCGGGAAGAGAGGGAGAAGGAGATGGTGCCCTGTTGACATTTATATCCCCTTTTATGCTCTGGCACGTGCCATTCTCTTTTCCGCACAGTATGCCATGAGATATAACATCGGCGCTTGAACACAGACTATGAGCACGTCCAGATTTGTGAACACGCCTGCTCTGATTAAACCCAACCTGAGTCAGCTACCGTCAGAACTCTACCGCCTAAAAGCCAATGTACCCAAAGCCAATGTACCCGTAGCCATAATGTCTCGAAACCCTCTCAAAGGCCCATTTCGCTATCTAGCGTTTCGTATCATCTCCAGCATTGAGGCACTAGCATCTACAGCACTCTCTGTGAAAGCACTATGCTCGCCTTTGATCCTGGAGAAGTCATGAATTCCGGCATGAGGATTCCGTATTCTTCCCGTGACAACAACGGACACCAGTCTACCACCAGCCACAATCTACGCAAGCCTCTCCATCTTGACGGATTTGTCTATCGGCGTGTCCAGTTCTTTCTTAAGCGTATCAATTTTTTGCATCAACTCTGCCATTTTCGCACTGTCTGCCACATTCTTTTCCTTTTTTCTTATTACTTTCAGATATCTCTTTTCCGCCTCTATACTGGTTCTATCTAGATCTCGAAGCTCCATCTCTACGTTGCTTTGAAAGCTTTTCCAAAACCGCTCAGATACTGTAAAACCTAATCGAGAATTGAGAGCGGCTCTCGAAGCCTCATCAGTCTCGTTTTGAATTGCCACCGCCCGCCGATTCTCTGCAAACTTCGCTCCTTCCATTTCTATAATCGCGATCGCCTGGTCTAGCTCGGTCTCGCGTCTGCCGAGTTGAGAGGAAAGGGCTGTAGCATCTGCTGCAACCACTTCAAGCCGTTCAGACTGGACTGTCCATTGATGGAGAGCCGTATAGTATTGTGCCTGGGCAAGATACTTTTCTTGAGGTGGTGTGTCTTGAGAGGGAGGAAGAATCCTGAGACGAAGCTCGGCGGTAGTCGCTATAACGTGATTGAGATCATCTTCCAGCTTGATCACTGGGTCTAGTGTTCCTCCTCTTTGTTCATGGTGTGCTGGCAATGGCTCAGCGGACTGCGCTCCAAGCTGAGGCTGATCGACGTCTTCGCGTGCTTCAGTGATAGGAGCAGGAAGCTGTCTCACTCGCTTGGGCTGTGATGTCGGATTGGAAGTCGTGGCCGACGTGAACCTTCGACGTTTTCGATTGGATGGCTCATGTAATCCATGAATGACACTATCGATAGCGTCCACTAAGGCGCGGCGTAATTCATAGCGAGGAAGCCCCGTGATAGGCTGCGACAAAGTGATCTCTCCAGCCGCCTCCCCAACCGATGCCAGGACCTTCTTTCTGTTATACTGAGACGGCGACAGTTCAATCAGCTCTCCGAGATTTCCCAAAGAGTCGAGTAATGTTGGATGATAGTAAGATGGCTCGAATGGAGCAAGTGCCGGCGTTCTAAGTATTTCCCACGGTTCTTGGTGGAAGTACCATTTGATGCGTCGATATCCTCGCAGTGAAACGGGATCATCGTCGGCGTAGATGCCTTTCCCAGCTTCTTTGAACGCTTTACGCTTTTCGCGAAGTTCGGATCCGCTTGCTGGCGCGTCGAAATTCGGAGGTGATGAGATATCGTGGGAGGTCGCCATCTGAATAAGTGCTTGACATAGAAGACAGAGATAAGCCAGAACACGAAAGTGAAGAGACTTTTGTTGGGTGTAAAGTGTAGGAAAGAAAGAGAAAGATAATTTAGAAAGAAAGGCGCGCCGCGTCGCGCGAAGTATCACTAAACTCAATTTGAATTCGCCCACCCCTTTTCTGTTGGAAAGGGATGATTGGCACGAGCTTCTTGGAGAAGGCTGAGGAAGACCAAGGACCTGATCATGGATTCAACACCAATGGAATAGCGAAATTTCATGACGATACGGGGCCTGTCCAAAATGTGCATAACGTGCGGATGTTGAAGAGAATCAGCGTCGTACGTAACGTACACTAGTAATAAACGTTGCGGCGTATATACTTAGAATCAAGGCGTAATAAAGGTCCGAAAAGCCTCTAGACCCTGCCCATACCTACGTATTGTATAAAATCATCAGGGACCAGGTAAGGTCACGGTTAGGTCCTAAGCATGGAACGAATACATCAACAACAGCACTCTCACAATCAATCATTCTACCGCCGAATCGCTAGAATCTCAATTGCCCGAAAAAGAACCTCGCAAAACTATCAGTTCTCCGATTAGCTATCAGGTATATACGTAAATACCAACAGAATACCCTTGCTTCTACCAAACAGCCCTACACCCTGCAAGCCTGCCCTACCCGGCGGAGAATTAAAGTTCTAGAATCGTTCCCGTGGGCCGCAACTCCCGTCTCTTCCAAATTAAAGTTTCCATTAATTGATTTTACTACTAACAGCTAAGTAATAATGTTTTGATGTCTCGTAGCTAGCGGTTGATCCTCAATATTGCGGCTCCGTGGTTCGTTGTCGAATGAGATCGCGATCTTTCCTGGTAATCTTAAGTCGAAGATGCTACTGCTTGCAATATTGTAGACAATCTCTATGTTATATATTACTCTGCACTTATTGATGGCTCAACAGCCTTTCCTTTCGGTACAACGACCCAGAACAGGCGCAAAGATACGATGAGACACATCTCGCTCCATCGCGAGGCAAGTAAAATTCAATCATAATGTAAGATACATACAAGAATAGAATACTACTGTTCGTGATAAAGACGTTCCTTATGCAAGTAATGATCTGATGAGGTCACTCCGGCACCCTCTTTACTCACGCTCCTACCCTCCCTCTGCTCCCATCCTCGCCCTATCCAAGCTTTCGCTCAAACGCACTGCGAATAATAAGCATTCTGCACCGTGCACGTAGCCCCACTAACACAAATAGTCGGTCCGGTCCATCCCGTACCACCGCACTGCGCATACTTGGCCGCAGCAGATGCATTAGAAACAGCGCTCGCAGACGCAGAAGAAGAAGCAGGGCAGGCGGATTTGGAGATGGTTTTAATGACGGTGGCCATAGTGGAGGATGGGTTGACGGTCAGACCTGGGGTTGAGGCGGCTTTGACAGGGGTGGAGGAAGAGGAAGCCTTGGAGGGAACGGCGGGAGCGGAGTAGGATGAAGACACCGGCGCAGCGGAGGAGACGACAGGTGCCTTGGAAGAAGAGACAGCAGGCGCCTTGGAAGAAGTAGCAGCCTTGCTGGTCGAAACAGCAGGAGCAGCAGAAGAAGAGACGGATCCAGAAACGGATCCAACGACATTTGGCATACTGGAGTCATCATTTCTCTTGGATCCGGTCTTGGCCAGGATCTCAGCTGGACAAGCAACCTGTGTAAAGTCCACGGTCGGATTGTCGGCGCCGCCAAACCAGTCGAAGCGCCAGTCACAGCCGGGCTTGAGCTTGGCTGGGAAAGAAGAGCAGGCAGTTGCGGAGGAGATACCACCGTACTGGGCTCCCCATCCGCTGGAAGGCGCACCCCATTCAGCTGTGCAGCCGTTAAAAATACCAACACCACCACCTTTCCCCAAGTTAGCGTTGTTATGTTTGGCATGACTTAGTAAGACACCAGCGACATACCTGGTATAGCCAAGTCGAATTGGTTGGATCCGAGGTCACCACCAGTGTTGGTTGCTTGCACGATCATCGTCTTTCCGACTGCGCCGCCAGAGGTGAATTTGAGAGCGTAGCAGGCAGAGCACCATGAAGACTCCGAACCACCAGCAATGTTCACAGCTGCGAAGCCATAGGCGAGGGTAGAGTTGACTGCCCATGGAGATTGGTCTGAGCACATGTATGCGGTGCCGCCTCCACAGCCATTGACGGCGGCAGCGTCTGTGAGCGGAGAGTCCTTGATGTCGCACGTTTTGACTGGAGCGGTGACATCGGCCTTGCCTGACCAAGCACAGGATGGCTGTGGTGATGGGTAAGAACAAGTCAACTTGTAATTTCACAGAATTTGACATACCTTGCAGCAATCCCAGTAGCGAGTTGTCGTCCCAGATCCTGAGGCGCCAGCATTGGCTTGGATAGAGAAAAGTGTGGAAAAGAGACCAGCGCTTCGAACGAAAGTAGAAGAAACCATTTTTGTGTATGCACTTGAAAAGGTTCAATCAATGAACTCTAAGTGTGGTAAAGAGTGTGCTGAAAAGAACGAAGGACGTGATTTGAAATCTCAAGCAAAGGAGTGATATGAGAGGAGTTGCAGTCTCTTAGCCCTAAAGGGGAGCCCTCATGCTTAAAAAGGTTGTCGAAGAAAATGTCATCTCCACTGTATAACCTGAGGGAGTGTTTCGAAACGGCATCATTTCCTTTAATGCTCTTAGTTTGCGAGGATCGTACAGACGGCGCACTTTTCCCCTAGAGCCCATCGCCAAATCATGCTATTGCCATCCCACAAAGCCCCAAGATCGAGGCTCGCAAGGCTTGCGGATGAGATTTTCATCTCCGAGATGGAAAGTAGATGCTATTCCCAGGTCTCACCAAAGGCGTAGCTGATCGCCAACCTTGTCGATAGCGTAATGAATCCGAAGAATGTGGAGCCGAAAGGAGGGAGAAGAACTGTTTATGGTTGGGAGCTTGGATTTCGAGCCGTGCATGCGGCTCGGAGACCAGGCTGGCACGGCCGGATGATCATCTCGCTTACGCAACATGACAGTTGACAGGGCGGGTCACGCAGCATTACGAACGCCATTGTTTCAAACATTACTGGGTAGATTTTAGTGCCTGTGAAAGAATAGTTCAAGTATCGCACGAAGGACGCCACTGTGAAACAACTTGACCTAAGGATGCATCATACTCTTCTGGTCGACATCTCTCATTCCACAGTCGTCACTGCGAGCAGATGGATGTTGTCTGTGGCCGGTTCTTTCGAGACAATCTCGACTCCACCTTCGTCATTTTCGGCTGCGAAAAGCAGCCGTTTGCTATGAGCAGTCTGTTCCTGGATTTGGCCCGAGAGAGCCCCTAGTATGAAGGACAGGTGGTGTTCGAGTGGCGAGCAGATGGATGTTGTCTGTGGCCGGTTCTTCTGAGACAATCTCGACTCCACCTTCATCATTTCGGCTGCGAAAAGCAGCCGTTTGTTATGAGCCGCCTGTTCCTGTATTTGATTCAACAGAGCCCTGAGCAAGAAGGACAGGTGGGGGTCGAGGACGCAATAACTTTGATGAATGCTTTAGCCAGATCTAGTCATGCTGATAGTATGAGTCTGCTATCCCGTTGATTGGCTACGCTGACCTCGACTGGAGCAAGTTCCAACATCAAAGGCGACGCCTCATTTCGATTGCTGAAGTCAGGCGGGAGATGCACTTATGGCACATAACGGTAGCCGGCCTGCCCAGGAATGTCCGGTCCGAGTTCCGTTATCAATGCTAGGAAATTGCTGTACGGATCAAACTCCACGAACGTCGAGACGAGGTGATACCACGTGAAATTGCAGCTGTTCATTTTATGAAGATGTGTTCGATGCCTCGCATTGTACCAGTGCAGGTAATAGGCGACATTGGATCGATCTACGGATGAGATGTTGCGAGCTATGATGCCCGACCAGCGTAATTGATAACCAGCCAAGGTTTGCCGCAGTGGTAGATTCAGTGGCGAAATTAGGCGGCAGAGTAGGAGCAGATTCATTTCTTATCACTCAGTGAAATCGCTCACGTAGAGTTCTTCGGGTTCTTCGGGTTCTTGTTCATCAGGCCGAGCTGCCGAATCTCCTTTTCTGCGGCTAGACCGCCTTGCCGTCGACTGCATCGTGACCGCAGCCAAGAACTTGATCAATCCGTCGTTCCAAGTGATGTTGGGAGGCTTCTTAAGACCTGGAGCACAATTAACACCTCCACAGAAAAGGCATGCTTACGACGGGGAAACGCATACCAGTAATGCCGACCTTATATTCAGCCTTCTCCAAATTGTGGATTTGCTCAAACGGCCCAAGCAGCCAGCAAGCACTCCTGCCAATCAGCTCCTTCATATGCTCATCCTGTAACAGCTCCGTGATATCCAATCCTAGCGCTTCCTCCATTTCAGCATTAAACAACCTCTCTTCAAAGTGTACGTTCACTGCCACACGAAGGTCCGTCAAGCCCTGCCGCCTAGCGAGAACATGCGCGAGCTCGGAAATAACCATTTTCATCTCTGAGAATTTTCGGTTGGTTTTCAATCTCCTTCCAGGAGCATTTGAGACAATATCTGGAATTGTAAGAGAAATCGTGAGCGTCACTTGAGTGAAAGGTGCAACCTCGGCCTGGAAATATCTCTGAGCCCAATTCAAACCCCCCCAATGCTGTGTACAATACTTCCCTGAGCACATGGTCACTTCATTGAGATCTATCCGTATCTCCACGCTTTTGTCCTTGTGCATCTGGTTTTTGGCTTCATTGTAGATTTGGCGATTGACCTGCAGAATTTTGGGCCAGCACTTGCCTCCGTCATGACGCAAGAGGATATCGTGGGTACATGATGTGCAGTTCTCATGGTCGTGTTTGCGTTTGGTTGTATGAGGAATGGATGTGTGGTCGCAGTTTGGGGTGTGGTACACATCAGGGAGGAGAAGCTCGAGTATTTGGAGGCGGACTTCGACAGGGATACCAAGAAGAGAGTTTTGTTGCGGAAGTTCTAGAGTACTAGTCTCATCCTATATGTAGTCAGGTATATTTGGAGCGGCGGAGATATTGGGTATTGCTCACCTCTACTGGAGGAGGGGCGACTTTCTGTCGTTTTGCGCCCGTACTTGTGACTGCATAACTCTTGTGCTTCATGGTACACCGTATTCAGTTCTCTTTCCGCAAGGACAATCGGCCAGGGGTGGAAGGACAAGAAGAGAACAAGTCAGGCTGTCGATTGCCCGGACCGGGAGACCTGAGTTAGTATCTGAGACAGAAGTGGTTGTAGGGCCGTATCAGGTCCACGGTTCTTGGCGAGGCAGATACAGGTGTGTTAGATGACCGTGCTAGTAAGATCACAACTTTCTCAACACATCTTCATTCTCCTCACATCTTTCAAAGGATAGAAAGGATGTCACGATGGTCCTCTAGGCGTCTTAATGGCTCGATCGACCGGATGAGCGTGTGCAAGCATCGCTCGAGATGACCCGGCTCTACAGAGTGCAGGCATTCCTAGACAGCTCTTTTGCAGTCCTACCATTGTAAAATGGCAACTCAGTAACTGCTCCCTCGCTGGGAGACGCGGAACGAGATCCTGCATTACTCTTACCACTTTCTCAATCAAGTGCACTGTCCTATCTGCCGTCGATGTTCCAGGACTTCCACAACAATACAATTTCACAAGATTCGATTTAGAGTACAATTGCACCAGGATGTCTCGCCCATCGTGACATTCGGAAGAGATTCAGACCGACCGAGCGTCTTAGACTCCCGACGAGAGAATGAACCGTCATTACGACGGAGAAATGTCTTACCTAGCAATGATTGCTGCCAAGAATGGCGAGGGTCTTCGATTTGAGAGCAAATTGTACAAGAAAGGAATTGCGCAATAGAAACGTGGAGAATGGTGATCGAGTATTCTACCTATACTTGCAAGTACATTAGATAGGCTGATAAAATAGCTAACATTCTGTACGCAATCCTACCACCTTCATCAGCCCCATGTATAGCAGGATACTAGGCAGGATTTATAGTAGTGCGAGATGTGGACTCCAGCTCGAATCGATCGAAATTGTCTCATCTCAAAGTTGGTGGATCTTGAGAGCGTAACGATGGAAGGAGCAACGAAGTCAAGATAAAAGCTAGATCATCGATAGCTTGGCTATCCTGCCAGCGAGTGCAATGGTAGCCTTTCGTTCATTCCCTCGTATCTCAGCACGGTATCGCTAAATCTGTGGCGAAATAAAGGAACAAGTTCGCCAAAAATCCATTGATTTCGATGTCCGAAAGTTGATGCCGTTTTCAATTTTGCTGTACTATGGGCAGCCTCACACACAGTTACTACCCTCCTTAGCAATATCACTGCACTTTTGATTCAAAAAGACCCAGCCTTCACACTTTAGTGATACAGCAATCACCAGCAACCACTCCCGCCGGGTTGGCAAAATCACTGAAGGCTTAAGCGAAAAGCCATGGTAGTTATATAATCCTGCCTACAAGGCGGTGGCATCCCTAGCGCGATTGAGTCACCGCTTGCAAGCATTATCAATTGGCGTGGCATTGTCCCATGGTTGAAGGTTGAATTATCGATTCAAAATATCTTCGTGAATTCCATAATCAATGTCGATCAGCATTCAGCGATCCAATTCTTGACATTATCCCGTTGTTCCCTATGTAATCTCAAGCTCTTCCATGCTTATCCTTCTATGTAAGGGATCTACGCAGAGCACTTCATCTACGCTAGCATAGATCAGGATTCCTTTCTGCGTGTCCAAGGACAAAGCCAGATTTATGGTAGCCTCCCAAGCCGCTACAAATCTCATCTCCTGTCCCGCAATCACATTTTCCGCCGGCAACATACACTTCAGCAGTCGCGTAATTGTAGCAACAATCACATCGAGATGTTCCATCGCTTTCGGGCGTTCGATTGGCAGAGAAAATACTAAAGAGAGTAAGAGGATGGGTTGTTAACTCTGAATACGACAGGACATGTATATTGACCATCTTCAATAGCCTGGGCCGTAGGACTCATTGCTTATCGTCCCATGATTCGCAGGCTGGCAGACTGAATTGGGAAGATATTAAAAACTGTCCTGACATGGCTTTTGAATATGTTGATGATTAACAGGACTGATTTCCAGGACGGAGTGACGGCCGATCCACAATCGACGATGAGGTTGTGCTGCAATGTTTGCCGTTGTATTTACCACTGTGTTTTGCCGCGCATGCCGATGGACTCAGGCCGTCTGTATATGACATTCAGAAGTAGTCACAGGTATGTATTGTGTTCCCTTTATGCCAGAGCCCAGATGATGAATACTCGCCCAGAACTGTTCCAATCCCGGTCTCTTGCGGAAGGGCCCATTGTCAGATGCAGTGCCGATGGCAATGTCGCTGCGGGAAGTTCAGGGCTTTCTGACCAGGGTCTCTCTGCAGCGTTCCTTAGGTTTCCAAAAGCAAGGGGCGTCATGCTAAGAAGACAATTGATGATAATTGTTCAGATCGAGAGTTGTTGACGTCGAGATGCCGAAGCGGTACCATTAGGGTATGGTGTCCAGCCGAGGATTCGCCGTGGAGCGTCGGACTTGTCGGATTCTCCAGGAGGACTTCAACCTGAAACTTTCCATCAACCACCTAACAGTACCTCCTCAAGTTCAGCTATCATTACAGCTTTAGCGTATGAACACACATCAGGGCGGAAATCTTTGTACCAGTAGTCATATTCTTTACCTCTCATTAGAGCGCTTCACTTTCTCTGTCAACTTGGCGCTAGAGGCTGAGCTACGTGTTGCACCAATTACACTCGCGATAAATTTCATCATGAGGCCGCCGGCCCATGTATCACAATATGTATACCGAGGAAAGGCTCAATCTGGCTGGTCATTCGTTCCCCGACTTTCTTCAATTAGACACATTCCCATCAAAAGCGATAAGTGCCACGCGGTCCATCCGAGATTTCCTCGCGGCACATCACACCGGTAGAATTGAGGAACAAATGCGCTCTTCTGAGTTCTGACCCCTTATAGGTGCTCGGAATTCCCGAGTCTGGATATCCTCGAGTCTAGACTCTACTATGAGCTTGGGGCACTAGCTCGTCATCCCGTCCGTTGCAGGCCGAGATTGTGGAGATCTTTCTCCACAACTGGGACCCTTGTTGCACTTCTCGCTCAACACCCCGATTTCTTAATCGCGGAACAAGATACTTGACAATCATGGGATTATTTCTGCTGCGTGCAAAAGACCTCAAGGTGCTGTAAGCGTGTGACAACATCATCAAACGAAGCAGATACTTGGGGTCATTCGGGTGCATCTCGTGGTGAGCTCCATGAATTTCTTCTGCTTCGTCAACTTAGCCCAGTCATGAGCTCGGAAGCTTGTATGCAGGTACGTAATGGGCCGGGTATGTCGGGAAGGTCATCAGAATGACAGAATCCACTGAACATGGAGAGGGCGGTAGCAACACCTAATGAGCCATGTTATAATGACCCATCCCGAGCTTTGTCAACGCTAATTGATTCAATCTTGCTTGACCGTTTCTTTCAAACACAATGTTGTGTAGCCTCTTTCTAGCCAGCGCTGCCATTTTTGGCTTCACGAAGGCAGCGCCTTTCGGAGACGCCTCCACACCTAAATCCTCGATCTGGGTCACTGAAGTCCCTACCTATGTTCGACCTTACGCCATTCCTCATCTTCTCGCTGGCGGTTGCATCGTTGGGCAGCAGATTTATCGCTTTCCTGTAACTGGAGATTCTTCCGATAACGCCTTCTCCCTCGTTCAGACCAACGCGCCAGGATCGACCGAGCTAGGAGTGCTTCCCCATATCCACGAAGTATACTACGAGACATTCTTCAACGTCCGAGGAAAATTTCAACTATGGACCAAGAAGGATGGCGTGGAAAACACGCGAGTGCTTTGGCCTGGAGACTTTGGAGCTGTACCGCAAGACACAATACATACGTTCCAGATGTTGGACCCGGCCACCGAGATGATGGGTGTCATTCAACCAGGAGGTTTTGAGTATGCTGTTTCCTCCGTTTTGGTTTTTATCAGGCACTGATGGTTGGTCCAGGGTACTATTCTACGCGCTCTCCAGTGGAAACTACTCATCCTCCACCTTCTCCCCTTACGACCCAACGTCTAACTTGACGGGGGGGTCGCCCCAAGCTTCCGTCATCTCTCAACTCCAATCATTTGACGTCTATGCACAACTCGATTACTCCCCACGCACTGACACTGTCAATGGCACCGCGCCGTCGAACACAACATGGCACACTGGACCAAACAGCCTCGCCAGCGATGCCACCACCCCATACTATGTTGCCAAAGACTACGGTCCGAAATACTTGTACTCTGGTGCTGCAGGATACGCTGTCATTCAGCCAGTCCTCACAGGAACGCAGACCGGAGGCAATTTCACCATCTCTCAGATCGCCATGCAATCTACACCAGCCAACGGAACAGTCGAAGAGCAGAATTTCCCGGGCCATGCAGCGTTTGAGGTATTGGAAGGACAGTTGAAAGTCGAGATGGAAGGTGAGACAGTCGGTCTCTCGACAGGAGATGTCGTGTTCATTCCGGGAGGTACGACGTATAAGTACTGGAGCGATGTCGCAGAAACGAAGGTATACTATATCAGTGCTGGTGTGGAGGGATTAGATGCCAAGCTCATCAAGGGCGGAAAGAGCTGGGATTCTCCGGTTTGGCCTACTTCTTGAATCATGTTGAAGATCCCGGGAAGATTGGCCGGCCTTAAAAAATTGTAAGAATAGCTTCGCCCTGTACTTCGCTTTTGAGATAGAGAGATCCATGACCGTATTGGCATCAGTGGTATACTTGCTGCACTGGTCAGACAGAGAGATTGCTCATGCACCACAGATCGGACAGAACTTAGCAAGCCATCTCCACTCGCTGTGCGGAAAACCAAGGGGACAGCGTTTGTGCGACGTGCAAAAGAAATATTAATCAGTAATGTCAATCATTCTTCATTCTACTACCATACATGGAGATGAATATTCATTTCAGCTCGTCCTTTTTATTTGAACCTCTTCTGACGTCGCTAGATTGATAAACGATCATGAGTGAGCCTTGGTCCTTGAACCATGTGGACCTTAAAAAAATTGTCGCTTCGTACTCCCCACATCCACCAACCAACCCACCCAACACCCACACACATCCACCATCCATCAACCAACCATCTAACCCAAGATCCCAACCAGTCACAAAATACATACTCCGCCTCCCATACCACACCTCCTCTCCAATAAACACCACCCATGCAGAAGAGATCACGGTGCGCTCCCACCTCGACGGCTCCATCTCCATCTCAACCTCGCGCGTGAATTTCGATCATCACCAAAATTCAAGCTAATCGAATTCCGATCGAATAGGGTTCATCCATTTCATAAAAGAGAGCAGGTCATGTTCATCATTATATCCAGTCAACATCACCTTCACGTCCCTAGACCCCTCATCTTCGAATTAATTGTATGAGCTTGAAGTGATTCCGGCGCCACAAGCTTCATTCACGATCTAATCATTCACTCGTTCAGAAAATCTTGAAGTACGTTCTGGGGCAATGCGAACCCGATCGACCTACTGCAATCCAACGACCTCGTCGCTCCATCCCATCCACCGGTCGCCCAAATTCACTTCTCCTACGAACTTATACCCCATCAGTTGCACCCTAATGCGCGTCCAAACTCCCAAACACCCCTTCTAACCCCTTCGCTCCTCTAAGCGCAACAAGACAATGCCAGGGCAATACGCCCTCCCCCTCCACACCCCTCGCACCACACCCAACTCCCCTAACCTTCGCCAGCTCCGCCAAATTGCGAAAAAGCACAAGATAATCCTTCAGGATACTATCAGCCATATTCCGATGGATCTGCGGCTGACTCGTCGTCGACGTGCCGCGCTGTTCCACGGTGTTGACTTGAGAAGTAGCACCCGGTGTTTGAGGTAGTGAAGGATCGATGGGGGAAAAGGGTTGGTGCGCTCCTCCTCCTTGTCCACCGACTGTTTGCTGTTGCTGTCCTTGATTTTGTTGCTGTTGCTGCTGTGCCTGTTGTTGAGCCTGTACGCCGCCTCTAGGCGGCTGACCTACCCAGATCAGATGAACTCCCACTAGTCCCACTCTGTCTTCCATCGCTTTGCTTCCTCCAAAGGACGCGTCGCCGCTGCCGTTCGCTTCAAAGCCTTCTATCCCCCCACAGCAGCTTTTGCCTGCAGTGGGTGAACGGAACATGTACCCGCTGCTAAGACTTAATCGGTACTCTCCCTTGCCACTCAGTATATTGACTCGGCAACCACTAACGAATCCGTATACCTCGTCTCCGCGGTCAACGAGATGCGCATCCTTGTCGTTCGCTGGATCAGCGACAGCGGGTTCGACGTTGGCGCTGGGCGTGGAGGCGGGAGTTAGGGAATGGGGATCAGGCGAGAAACCAGCTTGAGGCGTGGAGACCGGCGTGGTTTTGTCGATTGGTGGTAACTTTGTTTGGGAGCTCGCAGGAGGAAAAACAGTGACGGGTGGCGCCGGATCAATGGACATGATGCAGACGATTATGTTGATTGGCGAGGGCGCAGAATGAAGAGATGACCATGCTGCGACCACGTTAGCTCGAGTCGACCATCCCGGAATCTTTTTGCTACCCCCAGCTCTTCGCTATTCCACTGTTCATACTCGGCACGAGCTGCAAATCAAGAGAAAAAGGATACTTCGACATACCGTCCAGCTCCCCACAACCCATCCGCCCAACCTTGACGACACACAACCTCCATGCCCCTCTTCTTTCTTTCATCACGTCTATGGCCACACCCCATATCTCCTTGGCGACATCCCAAAAAGCTCGCCCGCCAGCAAGACAGTAAGATACAGTCGTCTGATATCGCCCCGTCAAGCAAGTGAACGCCGCAGTGACCCACTCTCCATTCGCTGAGATAGCATATGCAACATGCAGGTGGGGTTGATCATTTAACAGGTCGCCAGGGGGGTCGGTACTGAGCAGAAAGCCGATTTTCTTGGGAATGGGAGACTCCAATAGGATGCTGCTTGCGGAAATGATACGGAGAGGTGTCGGATCTGAATCTTGGAAATTTTGAGATGGGGGACAGCGATCGTAAATCCTTCTCGCCATTTGCTGGAAGTATAGAGATGAGTGTATAACTGGCGTGGATGGATTTGCGACATCTGCGATCGGAATAATTTGCAACACAATGTCAGGTCTTGGGCCCATAAGCGGAGAACGAGAGAGTGTATAGGCTTTATATAGCATCCAGAATGCAGCGGACAGCTCTGCGATACCTCGCCCATCACTGAAAGGATTCACCATGTAAATGATGAAATTATCGACCGACGGCGGTTCTTCATTAGCAAGCGTCGATTTCTTCCCTTGAAAGTCCAGGGTACTCAAATGTCTCCCGAGATCAACGCAAACCTCCCTCAAACGCCTGATAGCATTTTCGATGGCGTCGTCTTCATCTGTGAGCGTGACTGGAACAAGTCCTTGCTCAATCAAGGTAGGCGTGGTTTTCTCAACATCTGATCGAATGTGGGCGCCAAGTTTACAGCTTTCGTATGACGCGGCTAAATACTCCATAAAGAGAGATACTTGTGATTTCACATCCTCGCCGCCAGGATAGATACAGAAGGCCATGAGATTTTTGCGCCCACTGGCTGGTGCGAGTCCAAGGTTTTCCCAGAATGGAATGGCAGGAGGAAGAACATCCCACAATCCTTCGTTCCTGCGAACACGCACGTGAGGGGGTGGCAGAGGAGCCAGAGCGTTCACTGGGATGCGTTAGGGGTGTACGAGCTGGAGATAGCATGACAACGTACTAGTCGCAATTGAGAACTCAGCTGCTTGGGCGTTGACTTTTTTGGGCTGTGGCTGAGGTTGGCCTTTGGCACCTTGTGGTTTGTCGTGGTCAGATATACAGAGAAACTTGAAAAGATCGCACTCCGTGAGACCTGAATGAAACGAACTCAAGGCTGTTTGTGCAGCACGGACAGGAGTCGTATATACAGACTTGACAGCAGCAGTCTCTACAGCGAACTCGTCCTCTACCGTAGGTTGTGGCGAATGATCTAATAGTCAGCATAGGGGCATATCACGTGTGCTACGGAACTTACCAAAAGTACTGAAGATGATTTGCTCAGCGATGATCTGGGCAACCAAGATAAAGTCCTTGTTTGCCAGAGACAATGGCCCATCGAAAACGGTCCTGGAAGCCACAACTATTGGCATATTCTCGTCTGATGTGAGGGCGGGACGAAGCGTGGATATTCCATCAGATCCCATTGGCTGCCCAATCAGCGCTGATGGCGGGATGGTCGACGATAGGGGCTTCAAAATAGCGTCGAGTAGCTCGGTGCGGTCCTGAGAGTGTGTTAATGGTGCTTGAGTATGAAAGTCGACTGGCACTCTTACCTGAAAGCTCCCACTCATGCCAGAAGCCGGATCATCGTCAGGAACCAAACAGCTTCCAGGGGAAGTGGCCACAGATGTCGTATCACCGTCCTGCAGTGCGGCGATTCTTTTGTCAAAGAACATGCCCTTGACAGGAGATGAAGCCAACGCGAGTGACTCGAGTTCATCCGAAAGAGAATCGTCGTCGGAGGCATCGCTGGTATCACTGCTCTCATCGCTGTCTTTCTGCTGTCTCCGTCGGATTCGAGGTCGTTTCCGAGGAGGCAACGCGGTGTCAGTCTCGGACCTAGAGACAGAGTGCTTGTCTGCTGTCGTCTCGAAAAATCCAAAAGCTCCTCCAGAGCTGTATTTCGTATCTTCACTAACGAGACTCGGCTTAAAAGGGACGGGGTTGTATTGACCTTCACGGCGGCTGGGAATGGTGCGGTCGTTCGACATGTCATCAAAGAGCTTCTTTCGTACAGATGTCGGACTGAGCGGTGGCCTCATCACGACAGCCTGATCCTGTGCGGCTGCCCAGGGCTGCTCTGGAGGTTCCTCGGGTGCTTCCGGTTCGGGCGCGACATTCTCCTTCGGACCTCCCATTGCTTGTTCCAAGGCAGAAAAAAGATCAGGCTCTGGAGGCGGTGGTGATGGCTGATTTGCTGCAACCGGTGCCACTTGCGGCTCCTGGACTGCAGATGCTTTGCTTGGAATATCAGGTATACTGCTCGCCGCCCCAAGCATATCATCGTCTGGCTCATCAAAAAAGTTGAAGTCAGCATCTGTGACATCGTGGCCTGCAAACTCATCTTCATCGATAGCGCCAAAGAGATCATCGTGATTCATGTCCGCGTCCATCTCCATCGAGTTCTCATTTTCGATGGTGGCTCTTCTCCTGGAGGATTCGCCAAACACGTCATCTAAGTCCATTCCTTCGCCACCTATGCTGGTGCGTGGGACGGGCGTATCGTGGGCGACGACAGCTGGGATAGTATCCCCTGAAGCTGGCACAGTGCCCGGCTGCGATATGACTCCGTCGGGTGGTGTTGGATACATGCCGCCTGGGGCCTGAAGATCGCCACGGGTGTAAAATGGCGATGCAACAGCCAATGCCGCCGGCTCGGCTTGTTTCTGTAATGCCGCTTCGACTTCCTTTCTTTTGTTCTGCCGTTCCTGAATGATACTATCTCTCTCGACTTTTCCGTTGAACCAGTCTTCCGCGAATTGCAAAGAATCCAGGAAGCCACCCTCCTTTGCCGAGCAGAACCAGGACGAAGGTGACATCTTGGTGGGGTTCCCTAGTTGATCCAACGACTCGATTACGCTGTGATGGTCGTCGTTTGCTGGCAGGGAGGCGCGGACACATAATGCTTGCGGCCAATAGAATACGGTGCCCAGGGTGGTATCTGAATCGGCAGCGGTTGTCAGTGGCCAAGCCCGCACAAGAACCCAGCGTGAAGCAGGATCCAGGGTGCTCAACTCAATGCCTTTGGATGCCAATAATTTGCACACAATCTCTTTCCATGCCTGACTCGCCGCATTCTCGGGGGCAATGGAGTCGTTGTCCACAACTGCCAGCATACCTCCAGGCGCGAGCAGTATCGGTTCCACCCTATCCGAGCATGTTTTCGACTCATGGTATGGCCGAAATGTACGGTCTGCCACGGGATTTGTTGAGATGACTAATTGACCACCGCCAGCCAAATAAATGTCCAAGGAGATCGACTCGAGTGGTGCGCTGCTCTGCGTATGACGAACGTTGGGAATGCGGACGAATTTTGATGACATGAGCTCTATCCATCGATCGTCTCTTGCCAGTTTGTGAGATATGGTTGCGTATACAGCGGAGATGAATTTGGCATAGACGGTTTGAAGGTGCATTGGTGTAATGCCTGGATCCAAACTCCCGCCTCCACTCCCTGCGGCCCCGGCGGGAGCGGCGAGCGCTTTCAAACTCTTTTGCAGCATCATCTGCGCATGTCGTACAGCGGGTGTGACCTTTGAGATGGGTATGTATGGTTCGGGAGTCGCATTTGGCGCAGATTGGGGGGGTCGAGACGAGGAGACTTCGGAAGGTTTGAAAGATCCTTTATGGAAGTCTTTGCGAATGTAAGAGAAGTGTATAGAACAGGAGCTTTGCCTACTCACTCTTCAATTGAAAGGGCCAATCCTGAGCAATCTTTGTGATATCTGGTGGCCGCGTTGCAAACCCATTGGCGAGGGAACCACCATGGAACGTCCACAGCACACGCTTCGTAGAGTCCAGATGCGCAAAGAAATTCCAGGCTCTTAAAGTGGCGATGGCAGCCAGTATAGCTTCGCCCTGTCCTTCCTCGTTGGCATCTTCCTTGGTCTCAATGGTGAGGGTCTGGAACATGATGGTCTCGAGATTTTCCAGGATTTGCACACCAGTGGCACATGACTTGAGGAGGTCTGTAGTGGTCATTGTGGAAGGGTTATGGGACATATCTGTGGTGTCTCCGTGTTATTCTTCGCACGCTGGGGGTTGGTGGATGCGGTCCCATCAACGGTGATGGTGATGGTGATGGTGATGGTGATGAAGTAAAGGGTAGGCACGGTCTGGTGGTCGTTCGAACAAGGCGCTACTAGTATCTGGATTGGCGGGAGTGGATTGTACAAGAGTTGGCGATGTCTGCTGTTTTGGTGTTTCGTCCCGACTCTGCCTTTGTCGAACGGTTCAGCCTAGGTAGCCCGGGTAGAGGTATTTATTTGTCCTCCTAAAGTCGAGGTCATACGGTATCACCGAGTCTCTACGGGTTCCTGCCCGTCTTTCCAACGACATAGCTACATATATATCTATGCATATCGATTATTAGTTGCACATTTCGGCTTCATTAGGATCTCGGTCTTGGTCCAGACTCCTAGCCGTTCCGATGTCCCCACCTAAAAGTTTGTGAGCATTATACCGACGAGCGCAAGGACGACCAATTCCCAGTATCACCACCATGAAACTCTCAACAAACTCGGCTGTGCCCGTCTATACAATCGCCGGCTCCTCTACTGCTCGCCCACTGCCAGACTGGTTGATCCGCAAGCGGAAGCGCAGTCTGAAGCAGGACGCTGAATTTGCAAACCGCGTGGAATTGCTGCAGGACTTCGAGTTCGAGGAGGCTAGTTGTTGTGTGAGAGTTAGCGAAGATGGGGACTGGCTGATGAGCACTGGTATCAACTCTGCGCTCACCATACATAAGCTGTGGTTGCTGATAGCACATGTCCAGGCACATACAAGACTCAAATCCACACGCATTTCCTTCCCCACCTCTCTCTCCACCACGCAACAAACACGGACTCTCTCAACGAGAAATTCATCATCCTTTCGAGCGACTACAAGAAATCGCTGCATCTCCAGACCGACAGATCCCTCGAACTTCACACTGCTAGCGAAGGCAAAGGTGGCTGCCATTATAGAACACGGATACCACGTTATGGAAGAGACATCATATACAACAGGAGCTCTGCGGAAGCCCTGATACCTGCCGTGGGTGTGAACGAGGATCAGAATGGCGAAGTCTTCAGACTCAACCTCGAGCTGGGAAGATTCATGAAGGGATATGAGATTGATGTAGGAGGCGATGATACGGCAAGTCTCGGAGGGGGGGCGCTTCAAGGAGGCATCTACACCGGCAGCGTAAATACAGCGGCAATAGCAGAAGAGTCACACAATCTCCTCGCTTTTGGAACGTCGATAGGCACAATCGAATTCTGGGATCCACGATCAAAAGCCCGTGCCGGCCTCCTCTCGCTACCACAACAACAAATTGTGGACTCCAGTACCCGTTCTGAAGTGACGGCTCTGCAATTCCACCGATCTGGCCTCACATTCGCCTCCGGATCGAGCGATGGTCTGATACACCTCTACGATCTGCGCTCTCCGACACCGATCTTGAGGAAAGACCAGGGCTACGGCTACGCAATCAAAAATATCATCTTCCTCGAATCGTCCACGACCTCCAAGAATCAATCCGTTGAGCCCAAAATTCTCTCCGCAGACAAAAGAATCATAAAGATATGGGATCCACTCGATGGCACGCCATGGACAAGCGTCGAACCCGCAGTCGATCTGAATCATGTCGAATGGGTGAAGGATTCAGGCATGATCGTCACAGCCAACGAAGGAAAACAGCAGCACGCCTTTTTTGTCCCACAGCTGGGACCTGCGCCGAAATGGTGCGCCTTCCTCGATCGACTCGTGGAAGAAATGGCTGATGATGAGAACGATCCCGCGGCTTGGAACGGTACGAGTAGGAAGGCTGGGCAGACTTACGATAACCTCAAGTTCTTGACACCGCAGCAATTACGACAACTCAACATAGACCATTTGGTCGGCAAGAGTGCGATGATGAAACCGTACATGCATGGCTACTTTGTCAATCAGAAGCTGTACGAGGAGGCTCTCTTAATCAATCAGCCGGAGCTGTGGCAGGAACAACGCGCAAAATCTATCAAGCAGAAGATCGACAAAGAGCGCGAATCGAGAATTAGAGGCAACAAGAAGGTCCAAGTCAAAGTCAATCAGAAATTGGCGGCGAAGATGCTTGAACGCGAGGAGAAGAATGAGAGGAGGAAGGCCAAACGCGTTCTTGCGAAGGGCGGTGACGATGATCAGGTCGACAAAGATGTCGAGATGGAAGAGGCGGAAGAAGAAGCGCCGAAGAAGGAGAGGAAGACGCTGCTAACCGATGACCGTTTCGCTGGGCTCTTCGAAGACGAAGATTTCGCGATTGATGAAACGAGCAAGGAATTCAAGATGATTAACCCAAGTACCAAGGTGGAAGAAAAGATGGAACGAAAAGCAATCCCGAGGGGTCTCACAGCTGCCCAGCAGGAAGCATTGGATGACGTCCATTCGGTCTCCGAAGACGATAGCGACGACTCTGATGATGACGATGACGGGTATGACACCCGTCGTCTCGGCGAACGCACGCGGGATAATCTCCGAAGAGAAAAACACAAGGACAAACCAATTGATAGACCCGCACAACCAACCATGCTCATTTCATCCTCCAGCATTAAACGCCCGAGTAAGAGTAAGGACAGCAGCTTCGGTAAACGCGTTGAAGGTCTCAAAGAGAAGAAAATGGTTGATAGAGGTGGGAGAAGTGCAGTCGGTGAGAAGGAGATCAGTTTTGTGCCGGAGAAGAAGAAGAAAGTGCAATTTGAGAAGCACAGTGAAGATGAAGCTCCAGATAATGGAAGAGGCGGGAGTAGGAAGAATTTCAAAAATAGGAGGAGCGCTTCGAATAATACCTTTAGAGGGATGTGATGGCATGAGGGTAAGAAATCATGGGATTTCCTACAATTCTTTGCGAAATTTCTTGTCCGGTCTTTGGCGTTCTGATGTGGTTGAGGATGTGTGGCGAACTGAGTATTCGGAGGAGGATTTGAACATGATACCCATGAGGAGGTCACTCGAAGAAACCGCACGTGGGTAGCCCGTCATGACGCGCAGGAAGAACACGACGACAAAGTGCACAAAATCGCCGATACGCGTCTTCAGCATTGAATGACGTGCTCAATAGAATTCGGGACCAGGAACGTGGACTATGAAATTGTAACACGTTTACCATGTCACGACAGCCGAACATTCACGGCGCCAGGCGAGCATATGGTCTTGGGGCAGGATGAGACGAGCTTGAAATCACATTCTATAAGGTACGTCGATCCGGCAATTTTTAGAACTTCCTCTGGAGGAAATGATCACCGGTCGCTTCGACGCTTTAAATGTTTCTCGAATCTCGTCGACAGTGATAGCAGCCGAGGTCTAATTCTAAAGTATATAGGGTAGTAGCCTGGAAGACGAGGTAGACATTACGACGATGATAAATCTTTTATTGAAAGTAGGTAGTCGAGGTCGTGATCTCTAGGCCCCTAGACTTCAACGTTACCTCTATCTAGCTTATATATAGTACGTATAAGATAATCGAATACGATACCGCAACCAATAGGCTGCGAGGTGTTCGTTGAAGTCAATCGGATATCAAGCTTTTTTTAGACTTCCTAGTCCGTAGCGGCGAACGAGCCACACAAGCAAATCAACGGAGTAAATTAAGTAAGCCGATTCATCAAGACGTTTCCCTAGGAATTGAGTAGTACGTGGTAACTGGATAAGCAGAAGATCTAGGACCTGATTTATTCTATTAATAGCTACCCACGTAGTACGTAGTAGAAAGAACCTCCTCAGATTACGACTGTATACTATGGAGATTTAGCTGGTTTGTAGTGATGTTTATACCGGACGCGAAATTTGGATACAGGAATTGCTTTAGGGAGGAGATTGTAGAGAGAGAATCCTAGTTAGTGTGTGAGAAGAGGGAGTGGGTGAAGAAGTATCCGGCTATTTTTGTGAGATATTGGAGAGACAGGGAAAAGGGTGCGTGTCCTTAGGCTACTGATATCCAGAAGGAGATCCGAGGAGAACGCAATACGTTGCGGATTGTGGCTAGTCGGGAGGCGAGAATATCGTCAAAATAGCTCTGAAGGGTATCATTTTGTATTGGTCCTACCTGGCGGACGAAATGTCGATGGAGTATATTCCTGTATACCTGTGCTTGGTCACGCATAACAATCGACCCGTACAGAAAACCCGATGATCTTCGCTACACCGTACCGCGTCCATCAAGATTCCATAAATTTTTGATCCAAATTTTTCTCTATACTTTATTTCACCTTAATATAATCAAAAGCAGTTCTTCTTCTCCTCAGGAATGATGTTGTTCGTTATCATCGAGTTCATTACTCATTACTTTTTGTACCGGCTCTTTATAGTGCTCGCCACAAGTACATGGACACTTGGCGTAAATTTTGAAAGCTTTTCGCTCAGCTGCGTACGCGTAAATACAATCCATGCATGGGCGTTTTTGGGAACGGTCCGTGCGAAGCGAGGAACATTAAAACCTCGATTTTATTTAGGTGACAGTATTCAATATTCCACTGCGGTCCCTTAGCTACAGGGTAGGAAAATTGATTTGAAAAACGCCAAGTGTCCGCGTACTTGTGGCGAGCACAATACTCCTCGCTACTTTCCTTCTCAACCTTTGTCTAGGTCCAAGCTCTTTACTTCCTAAGCTAGCCCTTTCAAAATCGATTCAGTCTACTTGAAGACGAGCGACGACGCGTACGGAGCTATCGTCTCTACTCTTAACCTCTTATTTATTCGAGAAGAGTCGAGGAGCAAGAATAGCTTTATATCCTTCTACCTAGTAGGCTCAAAACTTAGTATCGGGTCGCGCTCTCGATAGAGTAGTTGGCGATATACGTAATCTTTATGTATCTACGGTTGTTCCGGGGATTGCGCGTTGTCCGGCACACAAAGACGGCTAGAGAGTGAGAAAGTGAGGGAAGGTAGTATAAAAGAATAACGCGGTACTGTTTTGCTCGATATAAAGTATCGACATAGGCGTAAAGGTAATGGATAATGTACATGTGAGAGAGAGTTCCAAGAAAGAGGCCGGTTTGTTCTCGCCGATATTACGTAGTCGCGCTTGGTCTATTCCAATGGTCATGAGCATTGTGTGAAGTCTGCATAATGCTGGTAATGACCGTCCTGCCTAACCCGATGATTCCTCTAATCATCCTCACTCTAATCCACTCTTTTTATTGCAATAAAGTCGTGTTTCTCCGCCGCTATCTCGAGCCATCCTTTTTTCTCAATCCGCGATTACGTAAAACCAATGAGTCGATCTTAGGCAAAGAAAGATATATTACTATGTCGAGACCAGCCCGGGTCTGGAGGGCGTCTGGGAGCAAGAGCAATTGACAAGGCGTGCTTCTATACTCCCGCCGTAGGAAGAAGTAAGTGGATCCTTTTGTGCTTGCAGGACTTGATCTCCCTGATGTTACTTTTCGAGGCTACTCATCAAGATATTAGCTAGGTGCAAGAATGTGTGGAGGACATACGGTCGAATTTTGATTTTGTGGAAAATTGAAACCTCGATGCTGCCAACGACGGTCTCTGTCATCATTTCGCAGTAAGAATTCTAATTCGCTAGGCTTTGTCAAAAGATGGGTTCTCGTTGAGGTGCGTATGCAAGAGTCTTAGTATCGTTGAAGTGATGATGATCGTGATAAGCCTTGAGGCTAAAGGTAATCGTCATCACGTCATTCTTTTCATGGCCGGATCTGCTTGATCTGACATCTGTGTAATGTTGTGATCAACTCCTTTCAAAACTGCAAATGTATGTCATCGAATCTATCGTAGAGATGCAAAGGTGCGACGCCAGCATGACACGATACCTTGCAGACTGCTTCATGAGGAGATGAATGGTGACCGGAGGACTTTCTTTATAGCTCCCTCGCCGCGTCTTCTGAACTATTTCTTGTCCGATGGCCTCAGACAGCCGGCAAAAGCCGTTAAGCTCCCTGCACTTTCCAAGCCATCGCGCTTGTATCCTGCGTCGGCCTTGGTTAAGCGGATGGAAAAACATTTAAAAACAACTGTGCTTCGAGTATCGTAGCATCAATCAAAACCATTTTACTGATTTAGCGATAGCGCCTGTCCTTTGCGCGGAGGTGCTTCACCCACACCAAACTGTCAACCTGATTTCGCGAGATCGAGTGATTCTCTCCCAGTCAGAATTCAGACTCATTGCCGGTCTGTTGGACAAATTTGGTTGCGTGAGGATGGGTGTCATCATTGTTCGATGTCATCACGACGATGTTTTTTGACTCGTGGTCTCGTGGGGCCTTGCAGCTTCTAGATCAGCTCCCATGTCTCTTCTTCTCACATCTCTTGTTTTCGAGCAGCGATGAATAGTACACGACGGTGATAATACTGGACATCATTAATTGCCGATTTTCCTTGAAACAAAAAATATGTATTGTTAGTCTGCTTGCAAACTGCTTCACCGAGCGTTCTCTCCTTGTTCTTCTCTTGCGCGTCTTGGACCTCTTTCCAGGGATCAAGGCGGGAAGAGAGGCTTGATCGAAAATCTAGGTACATGAAGCGACAAGGGTCGATCAAGATAAGGATATAGATCGTCCATCAGTATTATCGTTCCGTGTTTGACCGAGTTACTGAAGCTCATGAAGCCAATGGTTCCGTGATGACGGAGACAAAAGTCGAAGCCACTGCTTTTTTGTTTCATCGGCGGGATATGCTCCTGATGTATCAATCATCAATTCGATTAGATGCGATGAAGGGGATGAAGGTAATGATGATAGGCTTCAACATCAGGCGGCCCGTGACGACTCGATGGTGTTCTTGGTAATGATTGTAGCCATTCTGAACTAGATCGGAACAGAAATGAATACACGAAGGCTTGATGCGACAGAGGCATATTTCGAAGAGACATTCGAATGCTGGTGGTGGGTGGTTGACACAAGCTGGATGATGCTTTTTATGTAGGAGCACGAGGAGGTAAGGAACGGAATAACCTCGGCGTACCGAAGTGGGTCAATTTCAGGGGCTCAAGGGTCCAGGGCTGCTGTTTATGGAACTTGGCCTTCTCTCACAGATTCCTCAACCGTACACCAACAGTCTTCTGTAGGTCTTCCAATTTCCGCTTCCACCATGATCACCTCTCTCATCACTCCTTTGTCCTTCTCTGTTATCACCGCTTAGCAATCTCTTTCGCTACATAAATTGCTTGGACAATAATGAAAATATGCGATCCTAGCAATTTAAGCTGCCTCCAGATTGCGAGAAATCCGCATTTGTCCATTTTACTACCTTGAACTGTCCACAGATCACGAAAGCCTAGTCCTTGGAGGAAGAACGCCTTCTCTACAAGGAACAAGAAGAATCAACCTTCAACGAAATCGTGGCGGCGGCGGTATGAACGGGTCCTGGAGTCATAGCGGCAACGGGCTATCTGTGTTTTTCGAACTCTGATATGTCGCATTTCATGACCAACATCGTCTACTAATCGATGCTTAGTGAACATGAAAGCCCGACATGATCCTTGCAGATTCACTCCACGAGCGTAAGGCCATTTCGAGCTGTGTGAATTAGTCACGAGAAGAGTACATCAGCAGCATCACCTTTACTCAAAAAGACGGTTGCAGGATATGCTAACACTCCGTATCCATCTTCGTCATCTTGGATATCACTTGACGAGGGCAGGGCCAGGTGGACGTCACACCTGCAAAAACAGGAGCTAGGTCAGCGAGATATCAACCTTGAGCAGCACTAAGAAAAGAAGGCAAGTTTTCGGGGCCCAGAAAGCCAACACAACATGCCGTATCACGATGAAGTACACTCAAGGCTCATACAGCACGCCGTATCACCAGCTCCATATTACCACATGATCATAGCTGTAAAACAAACACACAAGCACATCACCACGCCGCGCATAATTCCCTCTTATCACGTTCCCCGATCCAAAACAAATCACAAGCAGAGCAGCCGGACAAACATATCCCATGACCGCCAACCCCAGCCCAAACCCACTATAAAAGACTACCCTTTCAATCATCGTCATGCCCAATGATGTTCATTTAAGATCTACAGTTCCTAACCTCTTTCAAGCAGTAAGACCAGTGAGAGCTATTCACCACATCACGCACTAATCACAATGCCAAAACCACACGGCAAAACAGCAGACTTACTTCTCCAGTGCAGCGCGGAAGAAGAAGGCTACGATGGGGATGACGAGGGAGATGGAGGGAAGGGCAGTGTATGGGAATATGAGTATGGGTATGATGATGGGGAAGGGAATGAGGAAGGGATGGGGTGTGTGATCTTAAGAGAGGTGTGATGGCGAGGATGTAACTTTGGATAGATAGGGATAAGTAAACTCAGACGTAGATGTCAAGGGATGCAGTAATTAGCCAGCTCATCGCTAATATATCCATGCTATCAAAGTGTGGTGGTTACTTTTTCTTGTATTGTTTTTGCTCAGCGATATAGCTGCGTTGCGACTACATCTATATGCGCATCCATATTCGCATCAAGTCTGTGAAAAGTGTACCAACCATGACAGTACCCCATAACCGATTCCCCAAGCTCAGCCATCGCGAGTAGTCCTACGAATGCGAATGTGAGTACCGTGTCATTACCACCAAAGAAATTCCAACAACAAAAAAGAAGAGCAACAGCATCACAAAACCCCATCCCCAACTAAAAAACCCATCTATCTACCGCTCACTAGTATCCCCACAAAGACGACAATCCAATCCAAACAAAGTAATGACGGTCCCAATAATGACGACATGAGCGCGCAGAAGGTGCGGCGGTGCGGCAGGTGGACGACTCGATTTAAGCGGTAGGCTACGGGTACCAGTACCTCTGCCGGCGAAGCTATCGGTGAAGCTACCATTGTTCAACTATCAAAGGTTTGTACGCTAGATACGCTAAGGGCTAAGTAGTGATATGAGGTGGATTGACACGAACGTCATTTCCTGTTCCTCATTTATACTAGTATGGGAAATGTACTCGTAGTGATTAAGTGAGGGAGTGAGATCTCAGCAGTACTAGAGATGGCTCTCTACTTCCGAATAAATCCGTGTTAGATACGTGAAGTGTATCGAGTAGACCTCTGTACTTCTTTCTCTTTGTTATTGTTGAAATCCGTTTTTCTCCAATTTTCTTGCGCAGGACAAACCAAGGGAGGCTGCAGTTTAGTTTGTCGTTATGTGGGGGGTTGCACGGATGAGTAGGCACAAAATTGGAGAGGCATTCAATATGACGGTATCTGTGAGAAACAACCTATCGTATGGACTATGCATCAGCAGCTTCATTACCGTCGGCTTTGCCATTCCTGAGCGGAGCCCCAGGAAGCCCCTGTCCATCCAACGTAAACTCATCCGTACACTCCTCTCCATTCTCGTCTATCCTCTGCCTCACGGGACTGAGGTCCAGCGAAACAGGTTGAGAAAGCGAAGTCGATCTCAGCATATGCTCCCTCGAATCCCGTGCGCGTGGATGCCTTTCAGCCCTCTGCGATTCGAACCAATGCACTCTCCGTTCGGTCTCCCTCGATCTGCGGATCTCGGTTGAGTACCTGTTGAAGTAATCCTCGTCCAATGTAGTGTGTGTGCTGATATTCGACATGCCGTAAGCACGCATCTCTGCTTCGATGTCCTCTACTTTCTCTTCCTTGCTCGTCCACCTGTCGAATCCGGAGATTTCTCCCTCTTTCGGGTGAACTGGAGAGGACGCAACAACGGTCGAGTCGCTGCTCATGCCGACCGAGCCACCCCGAGTGTAGGTCTTCATACTAGGACCACGGGCCAATGTGTTGCCTCCGCTTGCTGTCTGGGCCGCTACAGTAGGAGATGTAGCGGTGGAACGATACGTTCTTTTAACAAGCTTAGAGAGTAGCGGTCGGAGTGTGGCGAGGGAAGCAACGGTGATACCGACACCAGGTTCGATTGTAGACCAGATGGAGAGCTTCGAAACGTTCACGAAAAATTCCCCGGTGGGAACAGTGATAGTATGGAGGTGAAGCAGCCGCACGATCGATGCAATAGAGCCTCTGAGCCTCTGTTAGCCACGAACATCCTTATGTGCCATTGAATCAAACCGTACAAGGAGGCGAATATCATCAGTCCTCCAACAACAAGCTTTCGTTTCAGAGGCATAGCAGACTCCTTAAGGACGAAGATTGGTACCAAGATGCAAGTCCAATCTGATATGGTCGCGAGAGAAGCATAAGTGTAGTTTATGCCTAAGCCGAGTGCCTCGCTAGCACACTGATTGCTGACGATACGAATCACAAAGACACTGATGTGGGAAAAGAAGCCGCATTGAAAGATTGCAAAGAAGAGGGTTATGATGCCGAACATGGTGGTGAGGCTGATTGTCGTGACGATGACCCATCGTTGCCATGATATAACGAGGACGCGGAGGAAAAAGATTGCCAAAGAAAGCTTGAGCGCAATCATAGTGAGAATATAGAAGCATTCTGTAACCACGAGAAGCTGCAAGATAGATGGTCAGCGCTGCTCGTCAAGAATGCTGGACTGGAAATACTAACACTTGCAACTTCATTGATATGGTGAGGCGGGATATCCATGAAACCTCTGGCACTGTCTGCCAGCCAAAACATTGCCAGGGAAGTACCGCAATAAATGCTGAAGAAAGCCTACTTTTTGATTAGATTTGTCAGTCGAGAGCACAGAGGAGACTTACCACGGCCAACATAATGAGGTAGTCATCCCAGCCCAATGTTTTGAGGAACCGCTTTCGAGTTCCCAGCCGTAGGACGATGGAGGTGTAGGAGAAAGCCAGGAAGATGATGGTCATAGGAAGCAAAGCTCGATTGTGATATCTTCGGTGGCCCACACTCGAGCCATTGTCAAGGCCAGGCGAGGCCAGGCCGGCAGTCGTAAGCATGTCAGAGGCTACATGAGTAGCGACAGTGAGATTCAGGATCGTAGTGATCTATGTAAGAAACGAGCTGGAGCACCAGGTGTCATTACAGCGAGCAGAGCCGGCGGCCCGGTCAATTCGATCATACGTAGCATGATTGTCTTCGAGGTATTTGGATTCTGGCCTCGGACTGATCTTTGTCGTGGTTGCAAGACGTTCTTGATTGGTCGCTTGGACACGCTCAACCATGGTAGTCATCTCAGATGCAAGGACTCAGACTGATGATCTCCAATGTAGGTTCCAATGCTGCTTTGTTGTCACAGAGGCGAAGGCGAGTACCACCACTTCACGTCGCGAGAACCGAAATGATCATGGTCACACGAGGTCGAGGGCCAGCTGCCGTGAGATGTTGTCGGCCATGGTCGATATGCGATGAATGTATAGCACAAGGTAGCACTGGCTCAACATTGGATCCTGAAGTGGGCCGGTGTCTGGTGGATAGCCATTAGCCTCCAGCATGTCGTTACCAAACGGGCCGACAAAGATGCGGAGGTACCGGGGCGATTCCGAGTATGGGTGGGGTCGGGTCACGGGCCGAGGTGACGATTCTGATTTCCCGCCTCTTTGAACCATCCAAATTGGCCATTTCTTCATGGGAAGATCGAAGCTGGACCAAGGAGCAGCGCTTGAAACCCTCAATCTCGAGTCTACTGGTGGTCAAGGTCTTTGTTGTGCGTGTCAGGTGCCTACTCGTATCCTGGATGAAAACGACACAAAGAGCCTCAAGTCCTGCATTGGTCCTGCTCTGATGATTGGACGGTATCTCAATGTGAAGAGCGCCCTGGCAGGAAAACTGATGCACGTTGTCGCAGGGTGGAGTTGTGCACCTCAGGCCACGTCTAGAACGAGAAGATGGCAGGGGGAGATGAGAAGCACATGGTAAGATACACCAAGTCTTTCTCCGTGAGTAAGTGTAAATGGTGCTTCCGTGTAGGAGGGCTTTGATTGATTGATTGATTGTAATTTACGTCGGGCGAAGAGCGGCCGAGAGGCCGCTCCCCTAAGCCTCCCTTAGGGTATAGGGACGTACTAAGGTATTTATATAGTAAAACTAAGATAAATAAAAGTATTTTAAGTAAAAGTAGGTATACTAGTTTAGTAGCGTCTTAAATAATCCTGTCCCCTCTATATAGAACTAAGGTATTCTATTTTTCTTTTAGTAGCGGCCTAAGTAGCCTACCTAGTATATAAGCTAAAGCCCGAGATAAGAGAAGAGAGTAAGAAAGCTAAAGTATAGTACTAAACGCTAAAAAGTCCTATAGAGAGAGATAGAGAAAGAGGAGTTTTAAAGAGTAGTAGCTAATAAGGTTCCTCTATTATAGTAGAGGGGTTTCGTACTATTATACTAGGGGTTATTAGAAAGCTCTCCGCTAAGTAGTATAATCTAGTAAAAAAGTTCGGGTAGCCGTCGGACGTAATAAAGAGGTAGCTTAATAAGACTTTAATCCCGTAATAGCGCTTTAGTCGAACCCGCCTAGGGGTAGGAAGTAGTAGGGCTAAGAAGAGCTACTCTCTATATAAAACCGTATAGAATAAGAATAACGCCTCTTAGTCCCTAGCTAGTAGAAACCTCTTTATAATACGCCTATATAATCTCGTATCTAACCTAGGGGTACTACCGCGAGGCTACGGCCTTAGGAGAGTTTCTAGATATCTTTCTAGCGTACGGCTTACGCGCGTACTTATTTATTCTATAGAGGTAGTATAGTAGCCTTCCTAAGACCGCGGTCTCGCGGAGGCTATTAAATTATTTAACTATAGTATTATATAGTATAGTAGGAGGAGCCTAAAGGCGTATTCTCGAGTCTTATTACTATTTTATACCCGTATTATATATCTACGCTATAGTATACGGTATTATAGCCTCTAGAGTATAGACTAAAGAGTTCTACTCGTTTCTTTAAAGTTCTAAGGGCCGGGTAACGGCCCTTTCTTTAGATACTATTTCTTTAACTTCTAAGGTCTAGGTAACGGGTCTCTATCTAGATAGTTACCTCTATAAACTACCGCCTTATCGGGGTAAAAAGAGAGGAGGGTTTAGTAGTAAAAATAACTACTATAAACCCGGATAGGCGGGACCCCGGACTAGGTAAAGTTTATAAACTTAAGAACTACTATATCTTATCTAGCCCGGAGTCGTATATCTATATTACCGCCCGTTCTTAGAGATAGAGAGGGTTAGATTAGTACTAGAAAGGCTCTTTTCCGCCGCCTAGGGCTAGTATTTAGGGTCCCTAAGGGGTTGGGGGGGTATTCGAGTCGGGTATAGGGGTCCCTAGGACCCCCCGCCCCGACTCTAAACCCGCTAGAACCCGACCCGATTAATTGGGGCGGGTTCTTAGCTAAAAAACGTAACTTTTTCGTATAGTTTTATTAATTATAGACGATCTATAGGTATTTTATATTATATAACCTTATGTACTTATAGAATAGGTATTTCTCTATAATTCTAGCTATTTAGATCTTAATAATACCTAGGTTAAGTATTAAAATATATAACTTAAAAAATCTAACTTCTCCCTAATTAGCGGGTCGGGGGTAAAAGCTCCCCCCGACCCGAAAACCCGCCCCCCCTCTATTTCTACCCCCCCCCCCCGCGGCGGGTCGGGGGGTACCTCTAAAACCCGACCTAACCCGACCCCTTAGGGACCCTACTAGTATTCGAAGAATCTAGATATTCTAGGCTTTAGTTCTTAATTAGTCCCGCTAAGAGTATAACCTCCTATTAGGATATTATAGCTAAAACTACTACGCTAAAGGCGTAGTAGACGGTTATTACTAGAATTTTCCTAGATTTATCTAAGTACCGGCTCCGCTACTAGTCTATTCTTTTATAGAATTAGTCGTATTATAACGTTTCTTATACTATATAGTCGCGCCTCTTAATACGTATTATACGCGGTCTCTTCTTCGTCGTCTATATATACGTACGGTAGTCTTTTATCGCGCTATAGTCCCTACGGCGGCGTTATACGCTCTAGCTCTATCGTAGTCTACGACCGTTTAACCTATAAGTTACGCGATTCTTTTTAATTTATTATATATATTCTATCTCTTATATATCGACTTATAGAAGTTCGTAAGGTCGAGGAAGGCTTTAAATTACCTTAGATAATTAAGTAGGGCCCGTATAACTAGCTCCGTATTCTATCTTATAAATAGAGGGAGGGCTAGCCAGATTTCTCTTAGCTACTTATAGAATATCTTATATATCTTTAGGTATAGAACTAGGTAGTTAGGCGTCTTCGTCTTACCGTATAAGTAGTTAAGTTTAGCCTTATTATAGTAAAAGAATTTATAGTACTAGGTAAAGTCTCTATATAAAGTCCGTAGTATAAGATAATAGTATAGTAAGGCTCTATAGAGGCTAAGCTCTAGTAGGTTCGAAGCTCTATATTATAGCTTCTATTATTTATAGTAGTCGCTAAGTATAGAGCTAGCCTACTTCTACTAGTTCTAGTATACTCTTTTCCGTAGGTCGTATACGATAGTACTAATACTACTAGTTATCGGGTATAAAGTAGGGCCGTTATCGTTCGGGAGTTAGTTTACGCTAATATCCGCTATACGGTCTACCTCCTCGTTTCCCTCGATATCTATATAGCCTAGCGCCTATTTAAGCCTAATATCTTAGATTTCTATTATATCTTATTTATTAAGGAATATTATAGGCACGTAGAACGTATAGTTATAAATATTGAATTTAATATTATATAAGGAGTTATAAAGGTCTCGGCGAGAGACTTAAGAAGATATCTTTAGATTACGTAACTTAAGGTTACGTAATTCTATAAAGAACTACTAAAACTATAATATAACCCCCCCCTAAGGCGTCGTTATACTCCTACGATAATATAGTCTAAGCTAATCGTAATAGTTCTATTTCTAACCGTCTTTCGTAGTCTATTCCGTAGGGTTACGGCGAAATACGGAAGTAGGGGTTTATAATAGTTACGTCGCGACTCTAATACGGCGGATATACGAGAGTTACGCGTACCGCTATAGTATAGCTTCTATTAAATTAAGTCGATTAGCGAGGTAAAAATAAATTATATAAAAGTTAAAATAGATTAGCGCCTTTTACTATACTCTATATATAATCTAAGCGATACGTAGCCCCCTTATATATATCGTATAGGGTTAGGGGCTAAAGAGAAGAGAGTTACTTTATTAGTATATAATCTAAGTAATATATAGTCCTCTTATACCTACTACGGTAGTATAGCTTATAACTATCCGTCCTAAGTAATCTAAGCGATACGCGGTCCTCTTACTTATTCTATAGTAGTTATAAGCGGTAGCTACTACTAAAGAGCTAGATATAATATAATCTAAGAAGTCTTCGCGCGAGACTTTAAACCTAGTACCGAAGGTCGAGAAGTATAGTCGTCTACTACTAGGGGCCGAGGGTATAGATACTTATCTTTATATACTCTAGTTACTTAATATCTTCTAGATAGAGAGTTATAGTAGCGAGTCCTTAGTCGGTTATTAAATTAGAGGCGGTTTATTCTCCTTAAGATATTTAGGTCTATTACCGCGATCTAGTAATATCGGGGGAGTCTATCCTACTAGTAGTTTAAAACCCCGTAGCGGTCTATTAGTATTAGGGTAGAGATAGTAGTAAGTAGCTAGTTTCTTATTGTAGGCGGTTAAGTCTTTTATATAGTACTAGAAAGTATTTTTATATCCGAGCTATTTAACGTAATACTAAAGATCTATTTTTCTTTTCTTCCCTTTTACTACTTTCCTACGTACCGACTTCTATCTAGAGGCTAAGATTACCTCTATATCCTATTCCTATTATAGTACTTCGTTACCTTCTTAGAGAATAGTAACCGGAGGAGGTAGTAGTATATCTTAACTAGGATAAGGAGGATTAGCGGTAGCGTCTAGAAGCGGTATTAGGAGACTTAGGTAGAATATAGGATATAGTTAACGTAGGTTAAGTAGTAGGTCGAGTTCGTAGACCTTACCGCTATATATAATACGCTTAATTGCGTAAGGTCCTATAGTAGTATAATCTAATTTCTTACTTAGGCGCTCGGTACGGATATTCTTAGTAGAGAGTATAACTTTATCTCCTACTTAGTACTACGGGTAGGTACGGCGTCTTTTATTAGCCTATTATATATATTATTCCGAAGCCTATTTGATTTCGTACTAAAGATACTACTATAGTTTCTACTTACGCTTAGTAATCGTATCTATATCTAATCGATCGAGGCGACTACTAGTATTATCTCTCTCTAGTAGGAGCTAGCTAGGAGGTTCTAACCCTATCCTTAGATAATAATAGTAAGAGGCGAAGAAAGAAGATACTCCTATAGATAAGTTAACCTTATTATTAGAGAAGAACTCTACTAACGGTAATAGCTTATACTAGTTATTTTACGTATAATTATAGAACCTACGGATATGTTATTCTAGGAATACATTTATAATCTCGGACTATCTATTAGTCTCTAGATAAAATATCGTAGAGAATATAGGATAAGTATCTACTTACTTATAGAGGTAAGTCTAGAATTTAGAGGTAAAGTTCGTACCTCGGTTAGATACGATAGTCTTAGGAAAACCCTATTTACGCTATACTTCCTTTTCGAATACCCGTACGAGGGCTCTAGTAGTAATCTTTACTATAGGGATAAATTTACGCCGCTTAGTAAGTCTATAAACTATAACTAGAATATTAGTATAAGTAACTCTATAGTCGTCCTTAGATAGTAGTAAGTCGACTATAAAGTCTATAGATAGGTCTCGGAACGGCCGCTTTAGTAGCGGTAGTAGCTATAGTAGTCCTTATTTCTTCTATCGCGACTTTTTAATACGTATATAGTAACGGTAATTAGATATATATCTCGCGACGTTAATAGATATTCCTAGCTAGTAATAGCTTCGGTATATTAGGTTATACGTAGCTATCCTACCTCCGTACCTACTAATCTTAGAGTCGTAGGTAGTTTATAGAAGGCGGAGCCTTAAGGATAAATTATTAGGAATAAGTAGCCTATCTTAAATAAATAGTATCTTCTACTTTTAGACAAAGTCTGTTAGATTATATCTAGGGAAGTATTTACGTAGTTCTAGTATAATTATACGCTTCTTAATTACTCCTTTAATAGCGATAGCGACGGCGTTATTACGGTAAGACTTCCTAATCTAATCTTTAATATCAAAGTCTATAAATAGGATAACTACGAGTTTAACGGCTTCTCGAGTATCTCTACTTCTTTAGAGAACGTTCGCTCCTAGATTTCGACTCTTTAGGACCTATTATATACGATAGGTCTTACGAGGGTTATTATTAGAAACTAGGAGATCGCTAGGGCGCCTCGTAAGCCCGTTAGGTTTAGAGCTCTATACGCCGGGGCGGTACTAAATCTCGAAGTTAAATTAAGCGAGGAACTCGCTCTACTAGGCTTATCGAGGGTTTAGTTACTTCGTAGTTATAAACTATTATAGATTACGGTAATCCGTCTTAACTTTAGTAGGTTCGTTAGTATTAATACTAGCTAGCTCTAGTCTCTATTCTTAAAAGACTTTTATAATAGCGAGGAGCTCTTTATCGTAGATCTCGTAATTATACTTAGCTAGAGATATCTTTTTAGAGAAGAAGGTAACTAGCTAAAGGATACCGTTATATATTTATAAAAGGATATCGGCTACTACTATATCTAAAGTATCCGTTTCGACCTAGGTTTCTTTAGTCGGGTCGAAGTAAGAGAGTAGTAAGTTAGAGTTAAAGACGTCCTTTATCTTATTAAAGGCTTTCCTATAGACCGCTTCGTCCTATTTAAAAGGTAGTAGTTTACTAGGTTTCTAGTCGGTAATACCTTTCGTTAGTTATATAAGGGGAGAAGCGATAAGGGAAAACGACTAAATAAACCGCCTATAGAAGTTATAGAAGCTAAGGAAGGAAAGAATATTATAAACGTTCTTAGGAGTTTTCTAATCCTTAATAGTTTTAATCTTCTTAGGGTCCATTCTTAGGCCCTCGGTAGTAATAATAAGTCTAAGGAATCTTACCTAGATAACGTTAAATTTATATTAATTAATATCGTAATATAGGCCGGCTAACTTAAGGCGTTTAAGGACTATATAGACCTTATCGTAGTAGTCTTGTTCGCCTCCCTCTATATAGATAAGTACGTTATCTAGATAGATATAAACGAATATATCGATGTACTATTAGAGGACTAAGTTAATATATAACTAGAAGGACCTAGGACTATTATAGACGCTAAAGGGTATAATCTTATATTTAAATACGCTATAACGGGTCGTAAATATTATAAGGTCCTAATTACCTTAACGGACTTATAGGCGATTAAATACGGCGATAATATCGAGCTTAGAATAGCGCTTTATACGATAGAGTCTATCTAGAGTCTCTCGGATAAGAGAGATTAGGTATTAGTTCTTTACGGTAATAGCGTTAAGCCCTCTATAATCTACGTAGAACCTTAGACCCCTACTAGGCTTCTTAACTAAGATAATAGGCGAGGAGCCGTCGGCCGTACTAGGAGTAATAAAACCTTTAGAGAGGTATTTATTAATATACTTTTTTACCGTAGCTAGTTTATCTCGAGATATTCCGTAAGGTCGTTTATATAGTAATAATAATCCTAGTTTAAGATTAATCTTAAAGTTATTAGCGGAATACTTAGGTAGTAAGTCGGCCTTTTATTTATTAAAAGCGGAGTACTTATCTCGTAAGAGTAACGGTAGTCTAGCCTAAATCTCTTTAGTAGTAAGGTAGACTATCTTCTTACTAAACTTCTCGTAGTCTACCTATAAGAGCTTTAAGAGATTAGTCTTTAATAATTCCGTTAATTGCTAAGATAGGTTTCGGTATTCTACCGACTAATTAAAGTCTTTCGCTAGGTTAATAATAATTACCTTATAACTTAGCCGACTAGCTATTATTATAAATACTTAAGAAGATACTATTTTAATATTAAAATTAGCGGATATATAGATAGGTCGGTCTAGAGGTAATATCTTAGGCCTACCTATCGGGCCGGCTTTTATCGATAATAGCTTTATCGAATCCTAAGTAAGAGCTCCGTCCTAATTATAAAGCTCCTTAATTCTACGCTTAGTATTTACCTTACCGTAACGTCTATTCTACTATACTATAATAGGGAGCTAATAAGTAAGGTAATAATATAGATAGTAGGATAATCTAAAGATAACGGTTCGGTCCGCCTAACTAATAGTAGGATCGTACGTATCGAGCTATTTAATACCGAGGATAATTTTATATATTCCTAGGTCTTTAATAATATAGTACGTTATTTATTCTATATAGTTCCCGATTACTAGATCTAGTATAGCTATATAGGTAAGATAGGAAAATATTAACCTATTAGCTAGTTATAGGGCTTTAGGTCGTATTAGCAGAATACGAGGTAGTTTCTATATAGTAGCTATTATATCGGTAATATAGTAAGTAGCTAATCCTCTACTATTAATAAAGGCCTCCTTTCTTACGTTACCGATAGGGGTTAGGGCTTTATACGGGATCGTTAAATAATCGCTATTATACCGGTTATAGATAGCTAAGAGGATAGCTAGCGGGTTATTAGAGTCCTAAGACCGACTAGTTAGTTAATCTAGATAAAACTATAGTACTAATAGGTTTAAGCTCTCTTGTATTAGCTTCTATTATTCGAGAGTAATATTAGGGGCTAGTCTTTTAACGAATTAGAGTTAGATCTAAAGTTAGTTTCTAATTCTTAAAGCTTATTCTATAAATTATAAGCGCCGTTCTCTTTATTAATAACGCTTATCTTTTTTAACGATGTCTTCTTCTAATTAGGGTAGATTACCTTCTAATAGAAGTAATAGCCTTTACCTCTATACCGGTAATAGATAACGGGGTTACCTTATACGTTACGGTAGAAGGTAGATTTCTTACGATCGCCTTTCTTAGGGTCCCTAAGGGGTCGGGGGATCCCCCGACCCCTTAGGGGTAGGGGGGGTTAGGGGGGGTATTTAGGTCGGGTATAGAGGTCCCTAGGACTCCCCGCCCCGACCCTAAACCCGCTAGAACCCGACCCGATTAATCGGGGCGGGTTCTTAGCTAAAAAACGTGACTTTTTCGTATAGTTTTATTAATTACGGACGACCTATAGGTATTTTATATTATATAATCTTATAGACTTATAGAATAGGTATTTATCTATAATTCTAGCTATTTAGATCTTAATAATACCTAGGTTAAGTATTAAAATATATAACTTAAAAAACCCAACTTCCCCCTAATTAGCGGGTTAGGAGGAAAAGCTCCCCCCGACCCGAAAACCCGCCCCCTATTTCTACCCCCCCCCGCGGCGGGTCGAGGGGGTACTCCCAAAACCTGACCCGACCCGACCTCTTAGGGACCCTAGTCTTTCTCTTATAAGTCGGCTTAAGCTACTAAGGAGCGCTTATCTTTTAAGTAGCGTAGTTTAGGAGTACGCTCTTTTCGATACTCTCGAGAAGCGAATATAGAGGGTCGTAGCCAGTTAGAGATCCTACTATTTACGTCGTAAATCTTACGATTATAGGCTCCCTAATAGAGTAGCTTATACTATATATCGTAGTTTATCTTATAGATACCTTACGCTATACGTTAAAGACTACGAGTAAGTCGCTTTAAATACTTAGAGATCGATAGAACGCTATTATTCTACTAGCCTAGTTAATAACGGAGGTAGTTATATTTAGTAAGAAAAGTAGTAAGGTTACTTTCCCCTTATACTAGGTTCTCTATCTAGGATTAGGAGTCTAAGACTATATTTTTTATACTAAACTATTTACGAATAGTATTATAGATATCTTAAGGAGTTTAAAGCTTCTTTACCGTACGGTCTACGGAGAGCTACTTATAGGCTAAGTCGTCTATTAAGTTAATAATCTATAGTAACTATATATTTAGAGTCTAGTAAGGGTACGAGGCTACGATTTTTATACTATATATATCGATAAATTTACTAATAACGCTATTATCCTTACTACTACGGTAGGTAGTAGGGTCTAATATCCTATCTCGTCGGTTAAACTAGGCCTTAGCTATAGCGGATAAAGATCGACTATTACGGAGATCTATACTATTAATATTAATAACTCTAGGCTTATACCCTCTTAGCGAGGGTTAGCTACGCTAAGATAATATCGTATTACGACGGTTATCTCGCGGGATTAGTAATACGTTATAACGATCGTTCTAATAGTTATCTCGTAGAATTAGCGATACGTTACGACGGTTATCCCGATTATTATATTGACGGAGTATTCGTAACCGTATAGGAACGTAGTCGTTTATAAGGTTAAGCGATAGAAGATAAGGAGATAGAGGTAAGTATTCGTAGTAAGATAGAGTTAGTAAGCTAGTTAAGGCGTTTATTCGTTATCGTAGTCCTACTTTATTCTCTTAAAGATTACGATAGCTACTTAGTAAATCTTAGTATTACTTTTTAAGCTTAATAGCTTCTTCTTATACGGTAGTAGCTTTAGCCTACGTATCGCTACGGTCCTATAGAGTAAGGAGGTAGTTTAATATTTTCTACTAAAGATAGGTTTCTACTTTTAAGAGACGGTTCTTTATAGTATCTACCTCTCGCTATTATATCTTAAGGTCCGCCTACTAGTTACGGCCCTTATCTACTTTCTTTAACTTAAGTAGAGCGTCGTCTCGCTCTATACGGTATCGACGTAGTCGCTCCTCCTTATCTAGAAGGTCTAGAAGAAGTTCCGCTATTTATATCTCTAAACCTTTACCGTATCTTATTATACTAATAAGAGCTTAGTTAGCTTCCGTTACGTAGTTAGTAAATAACTAAGGTACTTTATTAGTAGAAACCTATAGGTATAGCCTAGGTAGAGCTTTATTCTTAAATAGTTCGTTAAAGTATCTAAGGTCTATTATCTAGTCCTTAAGTAGGCGTCCTCTCTTAACTTCCTTCTATAAGGCCGAGCGAAACTTACTTCTACTCTTAGTAGCTATAAACTCTATCGACTCGACTACCGATCCCTCTCTCTAGAGAGAGGAGGCCGAGTCTAGCTAAACGGTCTAGCTTATAGGAGCTTAAGTTTAAGTTTAAGTAGAACCCTAGGTTTAGCTATTACTAAGCCCGGTTATTTCGAAAGCGTTTAGCCGAAGCGTAGAAAGACCTAACGGTCTATTACTACCTAAGCGTAGTCTATTACTACCTAAGCGTAGTCTATTACTACCTAAGCGTAGTCTATTACTACCTAAGCGTAGTCTATTACTACCTAAGCGTAGTCTATTACTACCTAAGCGTAGTCTATCCGATATACTACGTCTCCGGGTTCTAAACGGAGGGTAGGTTAACGGGGAGTTAATAAACGCGCTAGGAGTCTTCTAAAGACGTAAGTTATCGAGATATAAGTAGTCTATAGTAGGTAAGATAGGAGTCTTAGGATCGTCGCTAGGATAGTTTAAGGGATTTATTAATAGTACGGTATATTTAATAAGTTAATAATAATTCTTTAGTAAGAAAAGCGAGTATAGTTTTAAGGGTTTTAACCCGAAGCTAGAATACTAGTATTACCTATATAACTATATAGGTAACCGTATTATCTTAACGTATAGACCGTTTTAGTACTTTTAGCCTTCCTTATATTCTAAACTTATTAGTCCTACTAGGGTAATAGTCTTACTTATTACTATATATACGGTAGTATACTTATAGAGGGTACTCTATTTCTCGTTAACTCTTATCGTAGCGATAGTACTATCTACTTCCTAAAGTCTAGCGTCCTTCTCTTTCTTATATAACTAGTTTACGCTTACGGGAGGTATAGAAAGTCGGAGGGGCTTACTTATATTAGCGCTTTCTATAGGTAGGGTAGGTAGGAGTCTAATTATAACTTTCTTATTAGTCGTAAAGCTTCTTAATAGCGTCGAATAGCGCGACGGCGTCGCTATTATTAGGAATCTATCTAGCTAGCTTTATTAGGGAAAAGCCTACCGTAGTAAAACCTTAATATAATATACTATTATAGGTACGTAGAACGTATAGTTATAAACATTAAATTTAATATTATATAAGGAGTTATAAAGGTCTCGGCGGGAGACTTAAGAAGATATCCTTAGGTTACGTAACTTAAGGTTACGTAATTCTATAAAGAACTACTAAAACTATAATAAGGAACGTCTATTAGGACGAGCTAGATATATCCGCCCTTATATACTATATTATAGAGATACTATCTATATATATCTATATTATACGGTTAGAGATATCTAGAGGTATATATAGCGTCTTTTATAGACCTTACTATACTCTAATTACCTCGGTATTAAAGACGTATAAGAGCGGGTTAATCGAGCTATATCCCGTTTCTATCTATTATTTACTCTAGTATATTATATACCTATACCCTACTAGGCGTTCCTCCTTATACTATTCCGAGCTATCTAAAAAGATAAGTACGTCTAACGGCGGAAGATTATACTACTATATTATAAACTCCCTCGCCGCCTTAGCCTTCGTCTTTCCTAGGGTCCCTAAGGGGTTAGGTCGGGTCGGGTTTTAGGGGTAGCCCCCTAACCCGCCGCGGGGGTAGAAATAGGAGGGCTTTCGGGTTAGGGGGCGCTTTTACTCCCAACCTACTAATTAGAGGGAAGTCGGGTTTTTTAAGTCATATATTTTAATACCTAACCTAGGTATTATTAAGATCTAAATAGCTAGAACTATAGAGAAATACCTATTCTATAAGTCTATAAGGTTATATAATATAAAAAACCTATAGGTCGTCTGTAATTAATAAAACCGTACGAAAAAGTTACGTTTTTTAGCTAAGAACCCGCCCCGATTAATCGGGTCGGGTTCTAGCGGGTTTAGGGTCGGGGCGGGGGGTCCTAGGGACCCCTAGACCCGACCCGAATATCCCTCCCCGACCCCCCCTACCCCTAAGGGGTCGGGGGATCCCCCGACCCCTTAGGGACCCTAGTCTTTCCGCCTATAGAGTTCTCTCTATATCTAGTAGAGTAGTATAGAGAGACGAGTTTAGGTCTAGGGATTCTAGATAGGAGCGTTTTAAGGCGCTATACTTTCGTTACTACTCTCTATTCCTTACCTACTATCTTTCCCCTTTATATTATAGGAGGCTTAATACGTCTAATAAGAGAGTATTACGCGTCTATAGTCTAGAGTTTCTTAGCGAAGCGAATCTTAGCCTCCTTAAGTACGGCTATAGCTAAGAGGAGACTAGAGTCTCTAAAGAGTATAGGTACTAGCGTAGTTTACTATACTAGTAAAACTCCCTTAGCTACTAGGGAGAGGACTCGCTTAATTATATTAATATACGTACTAAGTTAAGTACTAATTTCGCTCTAACGGCCTACTTAGTTCTAACTTCCACTCTTAAGGCGGCCGCCGTACTATACTTTAGTTCCGTATAGTAGCGAGGGTAGTACGTATATAGTTACTACCTTTCGTAGGGACGATACTAGGGGCCTATAGTTAGTCTTCGTAAGACTTTAGATATAGTACGCTACCTTACGCGCCTTAGCTATACGCTCCCCTATATATCTCTTAAAGGTAAGTTTACGGTCGAACTAGACTCCTAGCTACTAGAGTCCTAGTTATTTCTACGGTCCTCTATTACTTCGAGTAGTTCTTACGTCTAGACTAGTAGAGATTATCTCTATAGACGGTATAGTAAGGTTATTATTAACGATATATAGTAGATTTCTCGCCCTCCGTTTCCGGGTTATATAGATTATTTTAAGTTTCTTAGGGGCGAATATAATCTTATTCTATTTACCCTATAATAGAATCTCTCTTATATCGCCTACTAGTAGTTCTACGTTAGTTTCGAGGGATAGAGAGGCGCGGTATAGGTAGACGTCGTTAGTATACCCGAAACGAAGTATCTTATTAGCCGAGAGGAGTTTAGCTAGGTATAGTATATAGAGAACTAGTAAGAGGGGGGAGTCTTATAGTATACTATATCTAACTAGGTAGCTTAAGGTAGTAGTCTCTTCTAGCTAAACTTAAACTTTTCGAGATAATAGAAAGTAGTCGACTAGCTAGAGGTAGTCGAGTATCTAGCCCTATTAAGTTATATATTTAAGAAGCCGTCTCTTTAGGAGTATATCGAACGCTTCTATTACGTCTATTATAACTATAGTTACTTACTAGCGGGCGGCTAGTATAGTCTCTATATTATACGTAAAAGCGGCGACTAGGTCTATAGTAGAGCGCTTAGGTAGAGCTCTACTATATTAAGAGTTTAGTAGCGATTTAGTTAGGGCCGTCTACGTAATTCTTCTTAGGATAGTTCTCTCGAAGCCTTTTAATATATAGGAGAGAAGTATAATTAGGCGCTAGGACCTAGGTAATACCTTATTCTTCTTACTAACCTTCGGGAGTATAACGACCTCTACCGTACGCTACTACTTAGAGAAGTAGCTAAGTTATAGATAGCCGCTATAGATTCTATAGATAATTTACTAAACGGAAGGCTAGCTCGCTACGAGAAGCCGTATAGTAACTCTATTAGTACTAGGGGAGGTACTACTAACTCTAATATAGTTTTGTTTAATCTCCTTACTTAAAATAGTCTTATCCTATAAGAGTAACCCTACCCCGCCCAAATTCTCTAGAGGATCGGTATCTAGGTTATTAGTAGAGTTAAAGCGCTTAAGGATTATAGTACGTAAGGCCTCTACCTTATCGAGTATACCTTCGACTAGGCGGCCGTCTATTACGAGAGGTAGGGCCTTAAGGTTAGGTACTAGCTTATACTATCTAATAATTTTATAGAGATCCTTATTATCTACTACTCTATTAATTCTTTTCTACTAGTATAGGGCCTTCGCTTATCGAACTATCCTCCTAAACTTCTATATCTTCTTAGAGGAGCTATCTTTAGATTACTTTTATCTAGAGAGGTATCGTCTATATATATCTTAATATTTAGGCGTCTATTATAGTACCGAGTTCCCTCTCTTCTAGTTCTCTTTACCTACGATACGTACGGCCGTATCGAAGACGGTAGAGAGTTATTTAATATACTTATCTATCTCTTCTAGTAAGCGTAGGTCGTCGGAGCTCTAAAGCCTAGCTACCCCGATCTCTATTAGCCCGGTAAACTTTACTAGTTATACCTATAGTACTCGAAAGTAGTACTATTCGAGTTTAGGGTTCCCCCTTCCTAGTATTACCGTAACTTACGTCTCGTAGTTAGATCCGCTATATAGATCGGCCCTAATAGTAGTAGTAGTAAAGAGGATATTAGAGAAAGTAAGATCGAGTATATAGCCTACTCTATAGATAGGCTTACCTTCCCTAATATAGTCTATTCCGCTTTTAGCTACCTATCTAGCTATCTTCTAGCCTATTCTTCTAGTCGTAATACTAGGTTTAAATATATTATACGAGTAGTTAAAGTCCCCTCCTACTAGATACTAGGGTAATAGGGAAAGCTATAATATATACTTAATTATCTTAGGAGTTTACGGCTTACGATATACGTTTAGAATTAGATACCTATTAACTTCTACCTAGAGTAGGTCTCTACTATAGATAGGGCGTCGTTACTATATATATAGACTTACGCCCTTCCGGACGTATATTATTACTCTTAGCTAGAGGGCTACTAGTATTACCTCTAGAGTATCTAAGCTTATCTCCTAGCTATTAATAGGTATATAGTAGCTAAAGGCTAGGTAATTCTATATCTTAGTCCCGTTAAAGATAAAGAGTTCCTAGACGTATATAATATCGAGTCCTTTAAGAAATACTATTTAAAGAATTATAATATATAACGTTACTAATCTACTAACGTTTACCTAGTAGACCTAGAGATCCTAACTAGGTCTTAGATTATAGCGGCGGCCGCGGCGCCATTAAGGCGTATCTAATATTAAGATAATATAGATATATTATTAACGTCTATTCTAGACTCCTAGCTCTCGCTACTCTATTACGAGCTACTATAGAAGTCGCTAGAGACTTTAGAGTACGCTTGTTTCTAAGAGCCGCTTATACTACTACTCGAGCTAGACTAGGAGAAGCTCCTAGTACTTAAAAAGAAAGAGGGCGGGGGCTATAAGCCGGCCTCGTATACTACTACTCTCGCTCCTCTCTTCTATAGTACCTAACTAGAGCGGAGTTAATTATTTACTCTAGTCCTCTTCTATAGCTAGTAGCTATCTTCTCCGCGCTATAGTCTATCTTATCCGCTATTCTTAGCTATAAAGGCCTTATTACTAAGTCTTCTTACTACGTTAAGCTACTTTTTCGTAGGCTTAATTAGTCTTCCGTCTACCCGTTTAGGTACGATAGGGTATCTAGTATATCCGGTAACCGTAGGTCTATAGTAGTTAGTATATTATAGCGCGGTAGTATAGTTAAGGCCTAAAGAGCTATTATATTAATCCGTACGGACTCTATAATTAACGTAGCGGGTATTTCTTATATACTTAGCCGGGTTATAGTAGCCCTAGTACCCTAGATTATATCGAGTAATAGCCGGTTTCTTTATAATAAGCTTAGAGGGCTAGCTAACTCTAAAAAGCGTAAATAAGTAGACCGGGTCTAGGAAGGAAACGATCTAGGTAGTAAGCCTAGTATAGACGTCGGCCCCGTAGCGGGAGAGTTAAATACTAACTAGTTTAATCTTAGTTTACGCGAATATCTCTTCGTAGATTATATTAGTAGAGTCGATATACTACTCTCTAAAGAGTAACTAGATAGAGGCTAGGACGCCTAGAACGGCGTAGTTATACTAGACTTCTAGTTTCTTAATATCTATAGTTAGGGTCCCTAAGGGGTCGGGTCGGGTCGGGTTTTAGGGGTACCCCCCCAACCTACCGCGGGGGGGGGTAGAAATAGGGGGGGGGGCGGGTTTTCGGGTCGGGGAGCTTTTACCCCGACCCGCCAATCGGGGGGAAGTCAGGTTTTTTAAGTCATATATTTTAATACTTAACCTAGGTATTATTAAGATCTAAATAGCTAGAATTATAGAGAAATACCTATTCTATAAGTCTATAAGGTTATATAATATAAAATACCTATAGGTCGTCCGTAATTAATAAAACCGTACGAAAAAGTCACGTTTTTTAGCCAAGAACCCGACCCTATTAATCGGGGCGGGTTCTATCGGGGAGAGGGTCGGGGCGGGGTCCTAGGGACCCCTATACCCGACCCGAATACCCCCCCCGACCCTCCTTGCCCCCGAGTAGTTAGGGGATCCCCCGACCCCTTAGGGACCCTATCTATAGTATCTATCGTACGTTAAAGGACCTCCTATCCTTTCTAGCCGTTTAGGATATCCCGTACTATATTATTAGCTAGGGTAATCGCCTACCTAGTCCGTATACGGGTAATAGCTAGAATACTTACTAGTATTATATCTATAATCCAGTTATAGATTACCTACCTAAGCGTAAAGGGCTTAGAGCGATTAAGTTTTATAGACTTAGAGATTATAACGAGGATCTACTAGTCAAGCTTCCTAGTAGATATATCTATAGCTACGCTACCTAGGCGGCTACTAATACTAGGCTATATAGAGAGTAGTCTCTTTACCCGATTCTATCGTTATTTAGGGTATCTTTTATATCCCTTCCTAGTAACTATAGTAAAGAAGACTACTTTCGATATAGCTAAGGACTAAGCTACGCTACTCTTAGCTTATATTAGAGCGAATACCTCTCCGCCTATTAAGGCGTATAGAGTAGTAGTTAGAAACTTAGAGATAGTATTACTAAGGTCTTAAGTAGCTACGTACTCTTTAGGATCTTTTATCTTCGTAATAAAGGAGTCGATATATCTAGTAAAACTAAACTAGACTTTACGCTTTTTTATAGTCTATCTTTTAATCGCTTCGAATTAGCCGGTAAGGGTTTCTATAACGTTATTTATATTATATAAGCGGGTACCTAGATTAAGCTTCGGTAGAGGTAGATAGTTAGTATTTATCTACTTCTAGCGTTAAGCCGTATACTATTAGAGGTTAGTCTAGGAAGGAGTATTAGGCTTCTAAGGCTATATATAGTTAGCTACGTTAGTAGCGCCGTTATCGAGTAGGGCTCCGCTAAGGTCCGGAAGGATACGGTATTACCCCTAAGTTAGAGTAGTTAGATCTACTATCTTACGACGACGATAGTAAGAGAGCGTGTCGTTACGGCGAGTAGTAGTTCGAATTCCGTAAATACGCTAAATAAGAGGAATAAAATGTAATTAAAATTAAGTTTATTAGAGTAAAAATGATATTTGTCGAAGTTTGTGAAGGTCTGCCGTGTAGGAGGGCGAGGACGCGAATATTACATTGACGGAATTGAGCCATGTTGGAGGACGGGTCATGGAACGAACGAAGCTTAACCAGCACCCTCACGAATGAATATGCCTCCTGGACAACTCCTCAGCCATCCTCTCCACCTCCTTAGCAGCATCTCTATCCTTCGTGATCGAGATAGCCTTCAACCTCTCCTCCATCTTCACAATGCGTTCAGCTTCGACTATAATACGGTCCATATCTTCATAGGTTCGTGAAGAAGCCCGTCGTAACTCAATAGGAACCGTGCGAATGACCTCTTGCCCAATCTCCTCAGGCAGGCCAGAAAAAAAAATCCGCTGACCAGTCGCCGCAGTGGCCCTGCGAGTCTTGACAACAACTGGCCAATACTTCTTAAACTCCCTAATGAAGACCTTAGTCCCCAAAACACCCTCTTCACTCTTCGAAGCGCACGCCTCAAGATATTCCACCCTCCCCTTCTTCCTCCGCTCATCCATCGCCGCAAACTCGCCACGGAAAGCCGCTCTGAACGTTTTCCAATTCTTCTCTCGCCAGCCCTCCAGAACCTCGATATCGTCGTACAGATGCGGGTGACAGTTGATGATCAGGCCTTGGCATTTATCCTCGTCGCGCGTGAAGCCGAAAAGCTCGTACCGGTTTTCCAAGCGGGATAGAAAACTCGATGCATTGTTCCCCGTGAAGACGTCTCCGTGTGGTAGTTCTAGGTTCTTGGGATCGGGGCGGATGGTATCGTTCTTTTGATCTTTCAGCGCCAAGACCAAATCCAACAGTTTTTGAACGTCGCTCAGAGAGAACCGCGGCAGATCTGGGTTGATCGCACTGGCATCGAGAGGTTCAGAGGAAGAAGCAGGAGTTCCTCCAGGGTTGAGACTGGAGCTGGACTTGTTGGAGGAATTGATGTCACTAGCGACACCGAAACTGGCTTCACTCCGCACAGCAGGAGCAGGGTCGTGAGTTCCCCACCCGCCAGAGGATTGTTGACGGGACATCGTTTTGAAAGCGAATTCAATGGCGGTGTTCAAAAGAAACCTCGAAAGTCGTCGACTAAGTAAACAGTGTGGTTTCGTCAAAGGAGCCGCAGCCTCGCTTGCAGCAAAATCAAAAATTTCAAGAGGCCACGGATAGTGGCATTTTATATCGCGTTCGTATCCTGTCGGTCCGAAAGTTCATAAAGTCTCATCAACTTGGCACACGTGTCGCTCTTATGAATAGTTTTGCCATCGTCACGCAACCTCTGTCGAGACTGTCGGATTCCAATTAACGTGGTAGGTATGAGTATCCACCAAAAGTTCAAGCCTGAGGGCACATGATCCTAGGTAGCCATGATGTAAGATTCATGGACATAACACCAACACACAGCCAGAACTCCACATTTCACCACCTTTCCCTTGTCCTGCCATCATCCCCCTTCCGCATCAAAACTGATCTCTGTCCCATTCCTCAAACAAGCCCAGCCCAAGTAATATCTGCCCCACAGATCCTTCAGAGTCCAAAGCTCAATCATACTATTCACGATGCAAGATCTCCCACTGGCTTCATCCACAATCCACATAACTACATCCGCCAAATGGCACAATGGTCGATGAACGCGCCAATGACACATTCTCTTCGTCGCACTTTCTTTCCGTCGCGATTTGGGTTTCTGGTGGATATGGTGATGGTGATTTGGGAGGAGAGGGACTTCGTAAACAGGTCGATAATCTTCGAGTGAGGATCTGTGTGGTTAGAGCTGTGACAAATACAGGTTTTGAAGATGTAAGAAGATGATATTTAATGCGATGTAGACGATCCACGAGAATGCAACTGTTTATTGTTCAGTCAGACCATGTCAAAGGCTTTGCTTCCCTCTGGTCTCGATGGGCAAAAGACACATGGCAACAAATGCAGCTATGTAACAAGCGCCGGCCGCAAGGATAGGCGCAGAAGGATGCAAATCACCAAACTTGGCTGCAACTATAGGCGCAAAGAATCCAGCGATTCGATTTAGCAAGGATGCGATCCCGGTCCCCGTGCCTCGACTCGGTGCTGGAAAGACTTCTGGTGTGTACGCGTAGAGAACGCCATACATTATGTTCTGCGGTTGGTTAGACGAATCCATGGGACTGGTTCCGTGAGAGATCGATGTAAAATAGTCGACGCACCTGGAAGAATGCTTCAATTGAGCTGCAGAATGTCTGATAAGACGGAGCGCTCGAAAGTGTGAAGAGATAGAGGAAGACTCCAGAAACGAGGGTGGAGATTGCCATCGTCCCTTTTCGCCCAATGAATTTCATATTTACCGTGTAGCAGGCGATGATACTCCCAGGGACACCTACGATTGAGGTGATAAGGAAGTTGCGATAGACCTGTGGATCACGTCAGCTTGCCCATGGGGAACCTCATGATTGGTCATACCACTCCAGCAGACACGGGCTCTTGTCCTTGTCCTACATGCTCCAAGTATTGGGGCAGAAAAGCGTTGAAAAGGGGATAGCCCATGCCGATTGTAGCCCAGATGAACCAGAGAAGGACAGTTGTCGTGCCCAGCTTCCAATCTTTGAATAAGGACTGGACTTTCTGTAGCGAGAACTTGCTGAGGTTTCGTTTGTTGATCTCCAAAACAGTCAAGTTTGGGCGTCCGTCCTCGTTAGCATCACCTGCCAACTCTTCCAAGATGTCCGCTTTGAGCCATGTCTTCACTCCATTGTACTGAGCTATCGACTGCACGACAGAAACGGCTTCCTCCTCTCGACCCCGTGAGAGAAGGAATTTGGGTGATTCAAAGAGACGAAACAATAAGAAGCGACATGCAAACATGGACAACGTGAGAAGCCCAAGCGCTGCAATGAAGTACCGCCAGCCGCGGTTGTCTCGACTCCTACAGCAAGGCTGGACACCGTCTTTCAGACTACAAGCTGCGAGAGCCGTGTCGCATGAAAAAGGGGGAATCAATGCCCAAGCCATAACGCTGGCGAGTAGCTGACCAATCGGCCACCAGACTGATAACAGAGTCAACAGATTCTGCGATGTGGCAGGAATAAACTCCAAAAATAGGGCACCATCGACTGGAAGATTGCCACCACTTGATTGAATGGTCAGAGGTGCTGAAAATGCAGTCAACTGAACTCACACTCCAAGTCCCGTGCATCCGAACAGCAAAGCTGTCACAATCCAAGAGGGTCCGGCAGCCACCAAGGTGCCAAAGACACCACATATGAGTAACGTCGCGTTGAAGGCTGGTCTACGGCCAACGATGTCCGAGGCGACTCCCCAAAAGGTTGATCCTAATGAAAGTCCAATGAATGTGATCAAGGTCGTTGTCTTGACCTTGCTACTCGATACGCCAAACTCAGAGGACAGCTGTGGAAGAACCAATGCCAGACCCTGGATGTGTCAGTATGCTGAAATTCCGGTCATCACTGTAGGGCAAGGTGGCATTTACTTGCATCCAGAGACTATAGCCATGTTAACAAGATGGATTGATGATGACCTCAAACTCAACCACCTACTTATCAGCTAGCCAGCCCATGCCGCAAAGCATGAAGAGCTCCCATTGGTACCGTCCCATACCAATGTCCTGGACAGCCTTGTTGATGACTTTGCTTTGGCGATCATAAGAGCTGTCGCCCCCTGAAACGGAAAGATCCTTTTCAATCTCATATCTCAGCCTTTCGATACCGCGTTCGCCATCGGCTTGTAGAAGAGGCTCAAAGTCGCCATCGTCTTCATCGCCGCCAGACTGAGCAGCCCCATTGTTCTCACCAGGCTCGTCCCTGTTCAAATGTCGTACGCTTTTCAGAGGTATTACGACGTCTGGGTGGCTTGTGGGCAGGCGAGCTTTGAAGGGATTCACAAGCTTGAGCATTTCCAGAGCCGTGAGTGATCGCACATCGTTGATGATTGGTGTTTGATCCATGAAACAAAGGGGACGAAAGTTATTGAATACACTGCTTATATAAGCGCCGTTCGAGAATCCATCCATGCAAGTTCTAGACGCGGATTGCGGAAGTCTAGCCATCAACATTCAACCAACAGCTCTCACTTCCACCATTACACATCCACACGACTCCATCTCACTCTCAAACCTCCCTCCCATCGAGATCCATCATGGGTGACGTCCAATTTGCCCAGTATCCCAACCTCGCCCTCTCACAGAACATCTTTGAACTCACCAATCCCCATACCTCCGAACGTAGTCGCAATGCTGCCCTCACATCTCTCCAAGCCGCCATCAAGGAGCACAAGATGGCTCCGCTCTACAAACATTTGGCACATCCTACGGAAGGAGTTCTGAACTCAATCGGAGAAGGCTCAGTAGAATCACCGAAGATTGGCGTGAGACGTTCGAGTAGCAACATAGCTTCATTGCTGGCAACGCGGCGACCAAGCGTGGAAATTACTACTCTACCATGGGATGAAGCCTTGTACGAAAGCCTGAGCAAGGACAATGAGAAGGAGTTGGAGGCCATTCAAAAAGAGGAGGATGAGGCGACCGAGAAGGCTGGGGAGACCGAGATCCAGAATGCGAGGGGGAAGAGAGCAGAATTCTGGACGCGAGTTGGTGACAAGGTATAGCATATGATTGATGGTTCCCGCAACTCATGCTAAGGAGACTTTCACAATAGGACAAGGCAACCGCAGCTTTCGAAGCTGTGTTTGAGAAGACCGGAATCTTGGCCACGAAGATTGATATCGTCCTTGCCCTCATTCGAATAGGCCTGTTCTTCAACGACCGGGTATACACAAAGAAAGCCGTGGAGCGTGCTGGTGCTCTGGTAGAAAGCGGTGGTGACTGGGATCGACGCAACCGCCTCAAGGCATACTCGGGAATGCATCTCCTCACAGTCCGATCTTACTCCGCAGCCGCACCTCTCCTACTCGACAGCTTGTCTACATTTACTAGCTACGAATTGTGCAATTACTCATCGCTCGTCGTAAACGCTGTCCTTGCAGGATCCGTGTCCCTGAAGCGCGTGGACTTCAAAACAAAGGTGGTGGATGCACCTGAAATCAAGGCGATTCTTGGAGAAGGCGAGGACAAGCTGTCGGCTCTTTCGGGCGCAACATCAGCAGGACCAGCTGCAGGGGATGAGGACATGACGGACGCGACAAGCACATCTGCAACGCCCACGGGATTGGTCAACTTGACGATGATTGGGCAAGAAAAGTCGCAAGAGGCGGGAGGCGTGGTTGACTTTAAGTCGCTTGCTAATCTGGTTAGGAGCCTATACGAGGGCAACTATAAGGGATTCTTTGGTGCGCTAGGCGCCGTTGAGGAGACGTTTCTGAGCCAGGATCGATACCTATACGAGCACAGACAATGGTATGTTCGCGAGATGAGGTTACGAGGATATCAACAGCTTCTTCAGAGCTATCGTGTGGTTAGCCTGAGAAGTATGGCCAACGATTTTGGCGTGTCGGTGGACTTTCTGGACAAGTAAGTTACGTCGTGTTTTCACGAAGCCAACTACTGATACTCGGGTAGGGACCTCTCCAACTTTATCGCGACGGATCGCGTTCCATGTACGATTGACCGCGTCAACGAAGTGATTGAGACGAATCGGCCAGACGATAAGAACAAGCAGTACAACGACGTAGTCAAGCAAGGCGATCAGCTCATCACCAAGCTCCAGAAGTATGGACAGTCAGTCCGACTGAGGGGAAGCGAGCGTGGCTAGTGGTTTCAATTCCCGTGACAGCGCGTCTGCATGCATGGCGTTGGGTTGAGGTCAGGCTAGAGGGATGATATGGACCACATAGATAGTCTATTTGCTGTGATAGGCCGAGTAGCATGTAATGTCATGACCACAGTAGCGATCAGCCGAGCAACAATCGACTACGCTTGCCTGATGCCTCTCTGCTCCATAACTTGCAACCATAGTATAGCCTGGTACACCAAGGTACTTCTCGAAAAGCAGGTCAACGCATGTATATCCATGACGTCCCAATTGATAACCTATCAATCTGCCTCTTGATGATCTCGCCTCAAATTTGCCGCGCATGCAGAGGTAAGGCCCGGTCCCCACGCGCATCCCTCACCGCATCTCGTCGTAGAAGAGTATCAATGCTCGAGCGTCCACGTCGGGGCATTCTCAACATGGACAAACCTTCCATCGCCCGTGTACCAATCCACCAACAACACAATTCGCTCACTGTCCACGTTGAAAAAGAATGGTTATCGAGATCTCCCGATGACGAGTAGAGATCCCCCTCCACCATCGCTACTCGCTAGTTGATAACCATGCGTCTTGGAACGTCACCTATGGGTGGTAATCTCACATCTAGATATAGCTCCCTATGCCACCATGGAGCGCGCATCAGCTTGCCAGTTCGGTCGCGAGGTGAGTTTTACCCTTTTTCCTTTTCGAATCACGATCTTGTTGTCTCTCCCGCGCCCGCAATATCATTCTTCACTTTCCCCACCACCGCAGTGTCCCACGCACGGCGACATCGGCGTCTACCGAAGGTCGGGGCATCTCGGTGAAGAAACGCAAGACGTTGGATCCCTCCGGCTAGCGTTTTTCCACGCAAGAGAACGGTTTCTCCTAGCAGGTGTGGAGTGGGCCTGAAGAAAAGAAAACATGGGTTTTAATCGCGCGCGAGGCTGCTTCGCCTGATATATAAAGACTATCATCTGATCTACTCGGTAGCTACATCTACCCTGACATCCTCTCGGCCTATTTCGCAGTCTCCATATTTCACGTCCTCGAATTTCAATCCTAGAAGCATTGTTAGCAGACCAGTTAGCCAAAAGCGTCCGAAATCAATACGCAACATGTCGGCGACTCAACAGCTCAAGAGCTTGAGTGTGGATAACATCAACCCCCACGTCAAAGAAGCCAAGTACGCCGTCCGCGGGCTTCTCGCTATAAGATCAGAGGAGTACAGGGCACAGCTCAAGAAGGGAGAAGGAAAGGACCTACCATTCGACACTGTCATCTCGGCCAACATTGGAAACCCACAGCAATTGGACCAAAAGCCCATTACCTTTTTCAGACAAGTCGCTAGTCTTCTGGAGAACCCGCAACTATTAGAACATGAGGATGTGCTCTTGGGACCACTGGGTTACAAGAAAGATGTCATCAAGCGGGTGAAGTGGTTGCTGAGCGAGGTTAATAGTGTGGGTGCTTACAGCGCCAGTGCTGGTTCTCCGGCCATAAGGCAGAGCGTAGCCAACTTCATCGAGAGTATGTCTCGTAATTACTAGCGTTCGCGACACGACTAATCTGTGATTAGGACGAGACGGTTATCCCGCCAACTCAGACCTCATCTACCTCTCTGCAGGCGCCTCCAGTGGCGTCAACACCTTGCTCCACATCATCTGCGCTACGCCAAAAACCGGTGTTCTTGTTCCGATACCACAATACCCGCTCTACACTGCAACCCTCTCCGTTCTCGATGCGAAATGCGTGCCATACTACCTCGACGAATCCACGGGCTGGGGCACGAGCCTCGAGAGCATAAAGTCTGCTTTTGAGAAGGCAGAGAAGGAAGGAATTGACACCCGCGCTATTGCTGTCATCAACCCTGGCAATCCGACTGGTGCCTCATTGACCCCGGAAGACGTCAGAGATGTTCTCAAGTTCGCCGCCGAAAAGAAGTTGGTCGTGATTGCGGACGAAGTATATCAAACCAACGTCTTCATCGGCAAGTTCTACTCGTTCAAGCAGGGTCTTCGTGATCTGCAAAAGGCCGAGCCGGGCAAGTACGACGAAATCGAACTCGCGTCCTTGCACTCCATTTCCAAGGGAATGGTGGGTGAATGTGGACATCGAGGTGGTTACTACGAACTCGTCGGATTCGACAAGGACGTTGTGGCGCAGATTTACAAGTTCGTGTCTATCCAGCTTTGCCCGCCTGTCATTGGGCAATGCATGGTCGAATGTATGGTCCACCCACCTGTTGAAGGTGAGGAGAGCTACGAGCTATACAAAAAGGAATACGATTCCATTTTTGAGGGATTGAAGAAGAGGGCAACGGCTTTGTACGAAGCGTTCAAAGACATGGAAGGCGTACACTGTCAAACCCCCGCTGTATGTGCTCACCCTCTCCTATTCCCTCCTTCCCAAAAAACCGTCTCCGCTAACATCATCCCATCCAGGGCTCCATGTACCTCTTCCCCACCATAACCCTCAGCGAAAAAGCCATCGCCGCCGCCAAGGAAGCAAACCAATCCCCAGACGAGTTCTACTGCCTGCGTCTCCTCGAAGCGACGGGCGTCTGCGTCGTCCCCGGGTCTGGGTTCGGACAGAAGGAGGGCACGCTGCATTTTAGGACGACGTTTTTGGCGCCGGGCACGGAGTGGGTGGGTAGGATTAGGGAGTTTCATAGGGGGTTTATGGAGGAGTATCGATGAGTATTTTGAGTGTGTGGTTGGGGATGAGGGGGGGAGAGTGGGAGAGTGGGGATGGAGATGGATGATGATGGTATGAATGTTATGATTCGTTGATTTGTTGATTTGGTTTTTGTAGAATTCAAAAAGGTGTCCTTTCTATGAGTTACGCACATACGCACATACCATATCCTCCCTATCCTCTGTCCTCCCTATCACCAAAGTCCATCAAAGTCTTTCCTCCCGTGCGTAAAAATATGTGGTCTCGTCTGAGTAGATTATATCCCATCCCCCTTCCTATCTTGTGCAGTCCACGCGTGGTTAAGATACAAAAACACCCTTCTTCTTCTTCGTCGCTTGATAGGTTCAGGAAATCCGCCCTTCTACTACGATGATATAAAGTTACGAACATGAAATATCTTGTGAGCAGCTCTCCATCTTCTCTCTTCAGCCCGCTACTCGTTCATCTATCCTCAACCGCCTTGCCTCCATCCCCTCATTCCCTCACAGTCTTCTCACCTCCCCCCCTCCTCACCCTCTCCCATCTCCCTCTTACCTTAACCCATCATCCTACCACCTCCTCCCCTCCTCCGCATCCCCACCCCTCTCCCTCCCTCGCTCATTCTCAACCCGTCTCATCTGCGTATCCTTCTGCGTCATCTCCTCGCGTCTCGTCTCGTACAACTGAGGATCGCCGCCCATGGGCGCCTTTTTGCTTTCGCGGAATTCGACTGTGTAGAAGTAGGCGAGGGGGAGTTGGATTGCGCTGGGTTTGGATTGTTAGAGGATGTTGCATGGTGGATAAGGGGGTTTGGGAGGAAGGGAGGACTTACGTTATGACTATTGACACACCGACGACGACCCAGGAGAGTGTGCAACCGATGCCGACGCAGCGGGAGATGTTTGCTTGGATGAGTAGGAAGACCACGGCGGCCCAGAAAAGGATCTGGAATGGTTGTCAGATGTCATTCAGGTTGGAGTGATGGGCAACTGGTAGGTGGATGTTGCGGAAAATGGAAGGAAAGAAACGTACTTCGAGACAGTTTATGATCATGTAGGCTTTGAGACTGCCCCATCTCTTGAAGCGCTCGATGTTCTCGGTTATGAGCTGGTAGAAGATGAACATTATGCTTTTGGCGCCCTGGACACGTCGTTGTTAGCGAGCTTGGATTGAAAGACAAACGCGAATGGATGCTTGGTAGGGGAGAAGAGGTGGAATACAACTCACCATTCCTAGTGCTATGGTGGTCGCTCTCGTCCTAGGTTGGTTCTTCATGAAGATGCGGGGTGTGCTGACACCGATGGCGACGTGTACGAGGATGAGCTGGACGATGTGGAATACCGTCTTCTGACGGTGGGAGAGGATGTAAGGCATCGTGACTTTGTTGGGCGTCTCTGGATCGAAGTGGTTTGTCTACGAATGGTGGGGAAAATTGCGGACAAGAACAGTTGATATATCCCCAAGATCGGCGGAGGGAAGTAAAAGATGCTATCTAAGAGACGCGGAAGGTTCGGAGCATGAGATCCTGGACGAGGATGGGAAATGGGAGAGATGTGGGTGTGGACAGGATGGACTCGAAGAAAGTGAGACTTGTCTTTTGAAAAAGGAGTTTGGATAAGGAAAAAGGGAAATCCACGAGAACATGTCTAGTCTTATACGAACCAGATGGATCCGCAATCTCTGAGCGATGAAGATGGTCTCTCGCGGGCGTGCTCTCGTACAAGCTCGCATCTTGTGTTCCAGCATGCTACACCTCAACCACCTCCAGAAAAAGTTCGAAGATCGCATCGGAAGACCAGGATGGTGGCCACGGCCAAGCCTCCGTTCAAAAGCCAAGTCCTTCAGCCTAATGGATTGGATACGGGATTCGAAGCTACAGGCGTGACTTGCGACTTCGAGTGGTAGGCGCAGCGGCATGGGAAAAGAACGAAGCGACAGATGCATGCCTGCAAGGAGCGTTCTGGCTGCATGTTACGTCCTCGTTGTCGCCGTTGTGGACGCGTTGATTGTGGACGGTTGTGGTCCTGGAGGGGTTCGGTTTCGGGAGTGCTGCAGGGATCCTCGCATTCAGGCGATACGAGGTCACGGTGTGGGGATCAGAGATTGCTATTAGGAGTCGGATCAATGGTCCCGATGGTTGATGAGGAGGTTTAGGCAACAGAGCCTCAGCAGTTCCACCGGATCCCGAAGAAATATGGGAGCCTGGCACAACCGAGATCAGCCTTCGTATCATGGTTGAGGACGTCACGTGGAAGGAGGAGATCCAAATATAGCTCAGAGGGGGGGGACCGACTTGCTGACACACCTCCTGCTCCTACCTAGATACCTTCCAATACACCACATAACTGATCAAAGAACTCGATGAGCAGGGAATCATGGCGTCCAAGACACCAAACGGTCACCGTCGAGACCCAGATGGTTCGATGACAGCAGTTCTTTCACAAGACTGACGTGCTGATATCGCGAGCAGAGTCTTCGGCAGGTGGCTCAATCGCAATCGCCAATCCTCCCAAACCTGCTGCAGCAAGCGGCCTCATCCAAGGCGCGCTCGAAGGGGAAGACGAAAACGGGGATGGCGACGACGACGATGCTCGAGTTGACTTGAAGTCTAGCAATGGTAAGTATGATGAGAATCGAGAAGTAGCATTTGCCCACCGCTCATCATTACAGGCAAAAAGAAGAAGAGAAAGAGTAACAAGAAAAAGAAGAAGAAGATTCCTGTTGACCAGCAGACTACTCCTCCAAGGGTCGCTCTCAACGATATCCTCCACGGGCAGCCATTTCCGGAAGGCCAAATTGTCGAATATGCTATCAAGAATGATAATCTTCAGCGCACCACAGCTGAGGAGGCTCGCCATCTTGCGACTTTGGAGAACATGGACGATGAGTATCTCAACGACTACCGGAAAGCTGCAGAAGTTCATCGTCAAGTCCGTCAAGATGTGCAGACCATCGCAAAGCCAGGTGTGTCGATGACCCGCCTTGCTGATGAGGTTGAGGAGGGCGTGCGAGCCCTGGTCGGTCATCAAGGCCTTGAGACTGGGGACGCTCTCAAAGGCGGCATGGGATTTCCAACCGGTCTTTGCTTGAACAACGTTGCTGCTCACTGGACTCCAAACCCTGGAGGCAAAGAGGTCATTCTCAAGTACGATGATGTGCTGAGTGTTGACTTTGGAGTTCATGTCAATGGACGCATTGTTGACAGCGCCTTCACTGTCGCTGCCAATCCTGTCTACGATAATCTGCTTGCAGCTGCCAAGGCGGCCACCAATACTGGTCTCAAAGAAGCCGGCATTGATGCTCGCATGGATTACATCAGTGAGACAATTCAAGAAGTAATGGAAAGCTTCGAGGTTGAGCTGAACGGCAAGACGATCCCTGTCAAAGCAGTCCGCAATATCACTGGCCACGATATTCTGCGCTACCACATCCATGGAGGAAAACAAGTCCCCTTCTACAAGACCAAGACAAACCAAAGCATGGAAGAAGGAGACGTGTTTGCTATTGAAACTTTCGCCACTACTGGCAAAGGCTACATGGACGATGACGTCGGTGTCTATGGTTACGGGCGCAATGAACATGTTCACCCTACCGGTCTTAGTCACTCTACCGCGAAGTCTCTCTTGAAGAAGATTGACGAGAATTTCGGAACCCTGGTATTCTCCAGACGTTACCTTGAGCGGCTTGGGGTGAAGAACTATCATCTCGGTATGCGATCTCTTATCCAGAATGGAGTCGTCGAATGCTATGGCCCACTGGTTGACGTGCCTGGCTCTTACGTCGCACAGTTTGAGCATGTAAGTCCTCCTTGACGTACACAAACAGTGTCGTTGCTGATCGAGACTTTCTTCAGACCGTTCTCCTCCGACCAAATTGCAAAGAGATCATCTCCCGCGGAGACGACTATTGAGGCGACATGAAATTTCGGTTCGTGCTGGACTTGTGTGGATTCGCTTGCACAAGCCCAATGAGATGGAATAAATTTATGCTCAAGCATGAGTACATATTATCATGCTTCTAGGTTTGACACTCACCCAATACATTCTTTAATTTTACGCATCAGCAAAAACGATTTTGGTATTGAAACACCCCCCCTCCATAGCCCTTTTCATTCTCCATGCTGAAGCTTTCCACGCAATATTCCGAATCTCGCGACTTTATCTACTCTGTTTGTCTATGCACGCGGCGGAAACCGATCTTAACCGTCACAGTGTTGCTGCATCACAACAAAAAAATTGTGGCGATGGTCCCACCCCAAGATCGACCCTAAACCGAGAACAGCCACGAGTGAAACACGTCCTTCCATTCTCAGAGCATCACACGGCTGCACTTGGGACTCCTTTGCATCCTTTCCGCATTCATGGACGCATTACATGAAATCTTCCAATACGCCATCGATCCCATCGCTGACCATATGGATCCATTCGGGAGATTGTACAAACCTTCCTCTGTCTTGTTTCACGATTCAATGATGTCTTGATTCTCCAAGCTCTTTCTCCATCTTCAATCGCGAACATTCCTGTTGCTTAATTACGTTCATTTTTTACTTGTGCCTAGGTCAGAGATGACACATCTCGTGGAGTTGCACGTTCAAATATGTTCATATCCGGTCCCCAACGCTGCTCGTATTAAAGAATCTGCGACGATCTTATCAGGCACTTTTTTGCATGACGTCTTTTATTTTAGCGTTCGTGGCTTCATCAATGAAATGAGTTGTAGTGTCGAAGCAGAGCAGGGTGTGATCGTAGGGGGCAGGAAGAAAGGACTGGAACCGTTGGACAGAGAGGTCGGAGGAAGCGCCGAGCGTTGATCTGATTAGTCAGACATTTGCCTTCTTTGGCCCTGGAATCCTGGACCATGAGTTTTCTGGAGACCAGGCACCGATTGGGTACCTTGGTTGGTCTTTACTACCAGCATTGCTTTGTCTGGCACATCGTGGTATTTGTATGACATAACACCCACGACCCGACGAATTTTGGTCGATCTCAACAAAGAAACTTCTCGTCCAACAGTACTGCTAAGGTCATCACCATGCCTACAAACCATCAAGCTGACCATCACCAAGGCGGCGCACAACAAGCAAGATCATCACCAACACCTTAGGCGATGCGCCGCTCTCGTACGAGGACGCAACTCGGACATCATCAGATCAAAGTCTCTTCTTTCCATCACTGTCGCTTGTTTCCTGATCATCGAGAGTCGAGCCGTCTTCAATGTTAGAGAAATGTCTTTGATATTCCTGCGAAAGACAGAACGAAGGAAAATGCCACTGAAAACGGTCGTCGTATAATCTTGAACATGATATATCAGAACTGCGCGCTTAGTTCCGTAGTGAACCTCAAGCGGTGCAAAGCTTGTCACTGGCATCTGGACACTTTTGGAGAGTATCAAGACAGGTACATGCAGTCTCTACATTCCCCGCTTGAATCTCGAAAACACAGCTCGCCAACGATTGTACTTTTGCGCGGGTCGCTTTGCGGAGATGTAAATGAAACCCGCCAACCGTCCAACAAACCCGTCGTATCATAATCCTCGTTTGCTCATTCCCTTTCCCGCCTTCCTTCCATTAAGGAGCTCATACTTTTCCCACTCACAATCCTCACCTCTTCTCCTCCCCTCTCAATCAAAAGCAGTCGTGAGGGATCATGAGCTACTACTCTCCGTTGCTCGCAAGCAAAATGTTCATTACACGCTTGGAGCCAAGATTTGGCCATTTGGATCACTGTGTCATGGTTTGTGGACTTGGATTCGAGCGCCTGTCGTCTTGGATGGCATACTTGGATTGGCAGACAGAGTAGCATGACCTAACACTACGTGGTTGAGAAGTAAATTACTACAGTTGGATCTTCCCGGGAAGTGGAGAGGAAAAAGGTCGATCTTGGGTCTTTTTGACGCTCCACTAGGGCTCCCTGGAATCCTTATCAGCGAGTCAGTAGAAAATCTATGTATTAAATGAGCTTATACACACGAAGATCTTAAGCAGTCCCGGAAATGCCCCGTAGGCCATCTTAGGCGATATCTTCAATTCCTGGGTGTTGAATTGCTTGTGGAGCAAAGCGCACAGTCGGCATAGTGCATCAGTAGACATAGTAGCTGCATGAGAGTCATAATTCTTGTAGCTATGGTGATACACCCCAAGGAAGCCTGTACATTTGAGGCCTGCTTGTTTTGCATGGAGATATCTCTGTAAGCCGTCCTGTATGGACGCGATGCACATGGCGCAAAGGCCATCCGATGAGATGAAGAAGCGCGAGGGTAGGCATGCTCCTTCAGGTGTTGACTCGAGACATCATATTTATGGAGGGTCGGAGGCAGGACGGCCGGGGGAGATGCTGAAGCATATTACGTAAGCTGGGCTAACGCGAGCCATTTCAAGGTTTCCACTGAAGTCTTGGCATCTACTTCTACCTCTACAGTCCTCTCCTGTTCATTTTCTCTCCCATGGCTCACTTTTCTTCTTCATGCTCACAGTCATACCTTCATGTATGGCTGGGACATCATCTCCTCCACCATCATATGGTTCGAAGAGGTGTTAGAATATGCCGGCAATCAATCGAGCAGCATGCATGTTCGGCTTCCCTGCACTTCAAGACGCGATGGTTGGGCAGCAGAGCGCACTCGACTCCAAGATGACTGCACCTTATATCTGAACGAAGAGATGTTGATGAACGCGCGGCAATCCCAATCCCGCTCCCTTGAGATCCGTCGGCCGCCATCAACCCGCAGCGAAGCGAACAAGGGCAACTAGGCAACAGAATTATTCCCCCAGTAGTGTATATGAGCGAAAGAATCTATCGTGATTCGCCAGACTGAATCTCCGCTAGGTAAGTACTTTCTAGGAGGTATTCCGACTGAAGCCCGAGAACTGACCGAGGTGCGCTGAGCTAACCCAGTCGATATTACCCCAGGATATCAGGTTAAGGATGTTGGCATAGCCTTGCAAGCATATTTTGTACGCGTGTTTGGGGAGGACAAGTCAGAAGGCGCAGCTCTGGGTGTGTGTGTGTGACTGATGAGTTTATCCGTTTTAATTTTGGGATGAGGGGTCCGGGGAATATGTATATATAAGTAAGAGATGCCCTTGAAACTGCCAGTCGCGGTTTGGTATTCCTGTTGTTCCTCATCCTCATTGCACGCTTTACCGCAGGATTTCCTCATTTTCAGCTACACGGTCTCGTATTTTGCAAGTATCACGCCGAGTCCTGGAAGACGTCGCATATTATTGGATCGAGCAACTACTTTATACAATTTGGGCACATCTCCATCCCTCATCCGCACCGCCTATCATTCAGTTCGGGCAACCAGAACCACGATAACTTCAAGCCAACCACGCCACCCATGGGTCTCATTAAAAAAGCCGTGCTCCTCGGCAGCGGCATCTTCATCGCCAAGAAAGTAATGCACAAGAACGACAGGAAAAACTCCTCTGCGAACGGCTATCGCGAACCACAAAGCGATTACTACAACCATAACAACCAATACCCCAATAACAACAACCAATACCCGAACAACAATAACCAATACCCCAATAACAACAACCAATACCCGAACAACAATAACCAATATCCAAACAATAGTCAGTATCAATACGATACTCAGTACCCGAGCAACAACCAATACTACCACGGCGGGCCAAATCAGGGCGTCTACCACGATCACAAAGATCCGGTTTCAGCACCCGTCTATCGAGAGACCCCTCAGCAACAGATTGGGTATGGACAGCAGGGAACGATAAGTCCGGCGAGCACTGGGTACAGGAATCACGCTGATCAGAAGGCGCCCAGTGAGGGTGGGAAGAGCTGGCATTAGAATCCTGAGGAGGGTCATTGGGAGTTTGGGAGTCGGGAGGTAGGCGTTTTGTTGTGGATCGGCATGGGAATACGGGTAGTGAGAGCTCTGAGGCAGGTTCGCGGCTCTCGGTGTTTTTTGTTATGCTGTAAGATTATATCAAACTGAATTTGCTTTTGGAAGAATTTCTGGCCGTCTCTTTTGTGTCGCGAGATGTGCTCTCTTCTCTTACCACAATCGTGCTTCGTGCTTCGTTACCTCGTGACATTGAATAGCTAGAATCCGACGAACTGAATTGTTAGCCTGTCATGCAAAAGCTGTTACGTCTGTGTAATCTTTCAAAATCTTGTCTTTCCATATTAGGGAGCTTCAATCCTGGATCGAGTCTGTGGGACCATGACGAGAAAGAGAGTTACGGTATAAAGTCGAGATCCTGCTATCCAAGGCAGAGTGAAGTGCCGTCTCTCCAACGATAATAACATCCGTCAAGGTCGTCGTCCCAATGGTTATTTTCTCGCACAATGACCAAACACTGAAACATGATTCCCAGGACACAACTAGTGAACACTAAGAGCCTGCGCATGAAGACTATCTTCGGCGCGATGTCAGTGTTGATGTCCATGTAGTTCATACGACCCGCGAAGAAGGAGTTCAGAGTAAGCCACCAGTATGTGACAACGAGAGACTCGTGATAGAAGGAGATCGTCTGCCATTGCGAAAAGCCGGCAATGATGATTGCGGTCCCCGTGAATGCCTGGAAGTCACAAAGTGGACCGAGAAAGCCTTTAATGGTCACCATGAGTAGTTGTATCCTTGGGCGAGTATGACCGTTGAACCGTCTTTCTGTCTGCTCATCCCCATTGTTGAGAGCGTTTTCATGCTCGCGATCAACGAGAGAGTTTGTTCTCGTCCTCAGTCGAAGCCGGCCGTCATAGCTTGCTGATATGACGGAGACAAGGATGGTGAGCCACGCAACAGCGAGGAACGATGCCATGACCTGACCGTTGTTAACAATGACTTGGAAACGCTGCCGATGAGAACCCTGTGTGTACCCCAAGGCCGCCAATGTGAGGATCCGCTACTGTATGTCCATGGCAACGATAGTATCCCATGACTTGTGGGCAGCTGTGTCGCGGACCGTAATCGAAGACTTGAGGGTGTTGTGAATTTGGAGCAAGTGATCCCACAGCGGAGACATATCGACGATATCAGATTGCGCGCGGTGCGGCGATTATGAGAAGACTTAGTATTGTCATCGGGTTTCGATGCTTTCATGATATTGATAGAGATGCCAAAGAAAGAGGAAGACTCGACGAGTCAACCTCGGTAGGCCTTGCGAAATACTTTCATGAACTGCCTGCATCTCATGTATGCTTGAGATGTTGAAGTTGCTATGCAAGTGAGTTACGAAATTTCGTAGAAGACATGATGTCACGGATGCCTTGATCATCAATGTATTCAATCATTGAGGCCGCATATTCTACACAACCACCAAGACGATCTGCAGGTATCAAGGTAACTCCAGTCTTCTATTCGGCCTGTCCCATAACACACTCTCACAGACCTGTTCATCGCCCTAGCGTATGGTTATGTCTTTGATTTCCAGATGTCTCCACACATGGTATTATTTCGGCCCATCCTCCGCGAAGCTCTCAATATCGCTCTCCTGCTTCCCATGCTTCGCATCTCTCTGATGCCCCTTGGCAGCAGGCTGGTTGGCGCCATGGTGCAATCTCTTGCTCTCGATGCTGGCCGGCAGTTGATCGCCGGTCCCTGAGACGACCTCGCCTGTAGCTCCCATGTCTTTGTTGCCACGGGAGATGTCTATGGGATTGTCCGCGGCAGTCTGAAGGTTTGGGTCGCCGAGACCTTGGTTGTTCGTTTCCTCCAATTGATCGGGACGAGGGACGGAGGGGATGAGATTCATTTTGCCGGCGTCGTTGGGAATCTTGGTGCCATCTTTGGCCATGTCGAATAGATCGCCGCCTTGGTGTGCATCTGTGGACGACATATTGACGTAATGAGATTCTGCGTAGGATTTGAGGTCTAAAAGTCAACTGAAATTGGTTCTTTTGGTTTTCAAGAAGAATTAGAATCGTAAAGAGATCAACAGGAGCATGATGGGTTAGAATGGGAGCTCGAGATAAATTGACATCATTGAACGTCATGACTGACTTTTACGCGCTGCTTATGATTAGTACTAGCTGCATGATGAGTGGTAGAGTTTGATGGAAGCGTGGGGCTGAGGAACATGTTATGTCAATGGTGGAGTAAGGATCGATCGACGTGACGACATTCCCATTGAAGCTAGCCCAGAGATCTTATGCCGTTCGGGTGGCTCTTCGATCAGGCCGATCTTGACCCTCTACCAAAGCATTGAGATTTGAGAATGTCTCTGAAGCCTAGTAGATCGCGATGCATAATGCCGTCCATGGTCAGTGTTGAGTTCGACTGCATCTGCTTGCAGCCCGACGCGTCCACGGGATAGCCATGGACACCCAAATTGAAACAATTGGAGTCTGAGTGCGGGTTGATATCGTGAATAGTGCAGTGTAGATTGGTTCGGAGTTGTTGAATGCAGGTACGAGTACGACGAGATGTGCTGGCTCAGAGCGGAAGGGAGGCCCATGGAGGGGTTGTCCCGTCATTAGCTCGAGTCGTGCGTGACATCCTACCATGTATCTTATCACCAGTAAACAACACCACCCAGCACATAGACACTCCCCTATATTCCCACCACACCGATACACCATGGACACCGCCTATGAACACCTCCAGGAAGAGACTCTCGCTGCCGAAGAGGAGGCGAAGCCCAAAGACGAGAAGACACCACAACCCAGCCTCAACGCCGAGTTCCAGGACGCATACAAAGCCTTCTCAAGCAGTCCGTGGGGTTCGAGACTAGGAGGACTGTGGGGCACTGTGAAAAAGCAGGTATGATGAAACTGCCTCCACGAAGCAACTCGGTCTCACGCATATTCCCTGGGTGCATGTGCTCACACGACACCAGGGGGGACATTACTACGAGGAGGCTCAAAAGGAGTACAACGTAGCTAGCACCACTGCCTCGAAAGGCATAACCGATCTTCTTACACGTACACGCGGTATATCCATCTCACAAACGAACTCCGAACCAACATCTATACCGGGGGAGGCAGACAAAGCCCAGGACACTATAGCTGAGGCCTCGAGCTCCAAGGAGACCGCACACCCCGATCGTCCCGAGAGCCTCCCACAAGATATTGTAAAAGAGGCAAGCGGAATCGTTGCTAGGTTTCGGGCCGAGGCAGCGAACCGTCTCAAGGACATCCAGAAGGCAGAAGATGCGGCAGACGAGGCCCTTCTTAAGTTCGGCACGAATATTACAAACTTCCTGAAGGATGCTGTACAGATTGCCCCTCCGTCGGAAGAGGAGGTGGACAGTGGAAAATCCGAGGTTTTGTTCGCGAGCAAGGACGCCGAGGGCAAGCGAGTCATTCATACGACGCGATTTGATGCGCAATTACATGTAATACACTGCAGTCTGGATAGCTTTTTGAAGGATCCGGCAAGTTCTGAGTACGAGTCTTGGAGGAAAGACTTCAACGTAGAAAGGCATACTGAAGATATCGCGAAACACTTGGAACAGTACGATGAATTAAGACGTGCTATGGAGAAACTGGTTCCCGAGAAGGTCGAATATGGCTTGTTTTGGACGCGTTACTATTTCTTGAGACACATCATTGAGTCGGAAGAGAAGAGGCGGAAGGATCTATTGAAAGGTCGGTCCCTTCATCTTTACGATGGGGCTCAGCTAATACATCACAGGCGCAGCATCCAACAACGAAGAAGAAGTCGCATGGGACGAAGACTCCGACGAGGAAGAATCTGACGAGGAAGAGGAATCTGAGGAAGAAGAGTCTGACGAAGAGGAAGAGTCCGACGGAGAAGAGTCTGGCACGCCAAAGAATATTACAGGCTCAACAACTACGCTGAAGAAGCCCGTGGCACTGCCAGAACCCATCAAGGCAAAGGATGCCGACAATGCTACGCTCAAGCCGGAAGCGCGAAGATCACAGGACCTCAATTCGACTGCTGGTAGTGACGTGTCTTACGACATTGTTAGTGGGGCCTCAAGCCGTACACCAGGTAGTCCGAGGGAAGCTGTGAAGGAGGAGGAGAGTGACGAGGAGGACTGGGAGTAGACCCTTGTGGCAATTGACGATCGGCCTTTTAACTGGAGTTCTGGCGTCAGGATCTCATGGGCGAGGTCCGGCGTTTCAACGAGGCGGATGTGTATTGCACCCTTGGATTCCCAGGTCGATAATACCAACTGATCATTATTGTCCTCGTCTTTGAGACCCAGATGCCGACAACCGGGCCTGGTTTTCCCTACTTTGCTAATGGATTCGAACGTGATAAGGAGCATAGAAATCTCTTGAACCACTAAATAGTCGTCGCCTCCAATGAAGAGGTATTATCTGCAAGTTGAGGAGTTTGCAGAATAAGATTCCGAATCTTTCGCCCTTTCGCGTCCTGTTCGATAAGATGATGCCCGTGGCTATACACATCCTACACTTTCTTTCATCCCCGTCGAGCATAGTCTGGATAAGACAAGAGCCATTATATACCACGTCAAATTGGAGTATTACCATTATGTACTGTAAGATTTGGGTACCTTAACGGACAGTCCACACACTACGCGATACCTGACGTCGGACACCCATCTCTACCTGTAGCCGAAGCGAGGCCTGACCTAGCAGACAGGAAAAACAATCGCGATCTTCAAAATACGATTGCATCACATACATGCCTCTGCAGTCTTTGATTGCGAGGTTGAAGTGATCTCGTCGAAGGTATCTTGCTATGGCTATAGGTGCTGCAAGCTCTGGAATGAAACGTCAGTATTCTTTTGCACCATTGTTTGGCAAGAGAAGCAACGCAGACGAAACGAGATTGGTTTATCTGGAGCATGGCGCTGTGATGTTTCACGATGTAGTACCGAAGTACTGTGGCATGGTGTGGCATTTCATTAGCTCGAGCCTCGCCCATCTTGCAGGTACCTAGACTGCTCCCTGCACACGCGTCGCCGAGAAACCATCTGAGTGGCTGAGCTAAGCATCCATTTGTTTCATTGGGGCGCTCATCCATCGTTCCCTCGATATAGGCAGGGATGCTCAGGGCATGATCGTGCAGACAACGTTTTATGCCGCAATCCAAGGCGAAGCTGGTTTTGGCTTGTAGAATTGGCTGGAGTGCGCAAGGCTCAGCATAAGAAGCTCAGCCAGCAGGAAGCGATTGCTGTGTTGACATTCTTCTCTCCTTGTCGAGCTGATGTGAAGATCTGTTATTGATGTTGACGCGTAGTCGTTCGAGCATAGCCCCCAAGGCTGGCTTTGAAGGCTCATTGCTTGTCCCGAGACCGAAATATAAACAACGAAGCTCATCATGTTACCCGGTCGCCCCTTCGCGAAGTCAATCACTCCGACATAGACTGTATGCCGTTGTGAACACGCAAACTGCCGCCCCAGAAGAGCCAGCCGACGAGGTACCGTACACCATGTTGGATTCGAATCTTCCAAGTAGGTGACTCTAGGACCAGACAGTCTCACAACTATTGACAACCACCTATAGCCTACTACTTCAGACCCTCCGCCGATAAGAGTCGTCCATTTGAGTCCACGCTTCTATTCACGCAGTTCGACAGTGAACCCGAACCCAAGTACAGCCTCGTTCAACCTGATCCCGCAACCCCTATCGCAAAGAACTGCTATGCCACCGCCCTCTTCGATGCCTACATATCCGAGATTCTTTTTGGTGAAGTGCTCGTGAAGCCAGAGTGGACACAGCCGACTCTTTCCCAGGAAGAGTTTCGAAAGAATGGCGGAGTTCCACCACGACCTCAACCTGTAATACCATCCAGTTTTGCAGTTCAATTGTACAGCCCAGAACAGCAGATTGAGGTCACTGAGAAGCCCGGATCATGGGGAAGCACGCCAACCTATTCTTTCTCTATGCCGCAGTACACTTTCCGCACACCAAGTAGTTCCGCCCTCGACAGAGCAGGCAATGATCCGGCTGCGGATCCTTCGACGCCTCAAATCAACTTCTTGTGGAAAAGAGATGGAAAGAAAGACATGCACTGTTATCTGACCGGCAAATCAACGGACAAGGGCAAGAAGAAGAAAGGTGGCAAGGAGCCATCTATCCAGATTGCCATCTTCTCAGGCATGAAGGCCCTCACCATCTACGAACCAAACTTGCACAGAGTTGAGATGGAGGACTACAAAGGACTAGAGGTGGTGCTGCTGCTGAGCGCTACAGTCATAAGAGATATCTACTGTGGACTGAAGAAGGACTGTTTTAACGTCGGCGAGGCCCCGCGAAAGAATAGCAGCGGTGTTGGCATACGCCGAAAACCGTCAACGGCTCTGCTCCTTTCTAATGGGAACAAACAGGCACCTCCTCTTCGACCGCAAGACCAACTCCTGGCGAACGCAACTGCCTCTGACAGACCCCATCTTCAGAAAACAACGTCTGGTCCACCTCCGCCAGATCCTCGCACACAATGGGAAATTGACGCGGAGACCGCACGATTACGCAAGCAAACAGAGGCCGAGAAACGTCAAGTCGAAGCTCACCGTCGCGAGCTCCTGAGGCGTGACGAGGAGGAGGCGAAGAGGGTGATGAAACTGCTCGAAGCGGAAGACAAGGAACGTCGGCGGCGGCAAGCGGAAGTCGATCTGGAGACCGAGCGGCTACGCAGGCAATACGGCGACCAATCCAGCATGATGTCTCCCAATCGTCAATCGTTCCCGTCCTTCGGCAATGCGGGCCCTGCACATCGTCCCCAGCAGCCTGCCAGGCCGATGCAGAACCAGCATCGGCCTCAATCGAGACCTGGTGCATCGGGGCCGTACCTGCAGCCTCATGCCGCCGGAATCCCTACAGTATCTCAAAGTTTGCTCCCTCATGGTAATACCTTCAACTCGTCTCGGCCAAATCCATCTCGCCCGGCAGCTTCTCACAGTGGGGTTTTCCATGGCAGCGGAGCTCTGCAGCCAGGTCCGCCACAGGCCAAACCAAAGAAGAGTTTCTTCAGCTTGCGTGGCATTGGTGAAAGCAGCGACCAAAGACTGTGGAAACAAAAGAGCACCATGTTTTGAGTGGATAGAGGCTTGTTAAGTGAGATCGGCCTCAAGCTTAAGCATTCCCAAGGTTTGCTGCAGTATCCTAGAAGCACATCGTCGACTCGATTGCACGTCGATGACGATACACGATCAAATTATTAGGTCGCACTAAGAGCGGTCCCCAACGATCAACTTCACTACGAGCCCAATTTGGGGCTTCAGAGAAAGTCAGAACCATATCAGTCTCTGGCGACAATGTGCGATGGACGGTTCTGCTTTGAACATGTGTGACGGGCGTGGAAAGAGTGTCACGCTAATTGTCAATAATGGCGACCCGATAGAGCGGTCAGCCACGAGCGGATACCGGATACCAGAGTCTTGGGAGAATACGACGAGCTTAGCTCGGTAGCAAAGGCTGGACCGCACAAGAGGGTTGCCGAGTTTTCTTGTTACAAGGCTTTCCTGCGTACAAAGATTTCGGCACCACAAACATTCAATGGAACTTGCTGTCCTGTCTCCGGTACCTTTTGCGACATGTTGCATCCACCAACACGCCTGTTGGAATAGAAATATGCAATTTTGTCCGAAGACCAGAAGACGTGGAAAGAGGAAGGCTGAAGTTCGCCAAGGAGATCGGCATTTGTCACGGGCAAGGTGCATGAGCCAAGCAGCTCAAACTTGCTCAATTTACGCCACAATGGAAAAGGCCCATTGCAACACCAAAACCCGTAGTGGAAAAAGGACGAGAATGCGCTTGATTTACATGGCCCTCGACGCTGGCCCCCGGTCCCGGCATCGCATCTCGCCTCTGCTAACGCGACTTGTGTTGGTCGCTCTGGGCAGCGAAGAAGTCTGGCCAGTGAGAAACCTTGTAAAGGGCGTGCCTTGCGGCAGGCACGATGCTACTGCTGGCCAAGGTACCGCATACTGCAGAAGGAAGGCGTGAATGGTTCAGCGGTTTCGTGGAGGGAAAGAAGGTATAAGAGGAGCTACCGTCCAGATGAGGGACTGCTTTGAACATCGTAATCTCATCGCCGTTCACGAAATCTCAATTGTACACCTATCTACCTATACCAATACATTCCATCTCAGCCGCCGATCATGATGTTCTCTCCCATCACCATCCTTGCGCTTTCTTCCGTTGCCTCTGCACATTTCCGTCTATACGAGCCATACTGGAGAGGCGACTCTTTTGCTGCGAATAGATCTCAATGGACCTACCCTTGTTCGTACCTTACTTAGATCTCATCGCAATTGAATTTGACTGACGCGGTTATCCAGGTGCCAATGTCGACCAGTCCAACAGCTCGACCAACCGGACGGCTTGGCCACTCGATGGAGGCTCGCTCCGCTTCGGTCCTGGGCATACTTGGGCGTACACTTATGTCAACATGGGATTGGGCAATGAAGTTACTGGTATTTCACACCTCTTCCCTTTACCCCTCCCTTCCCTCCCTTCCACCCCTTCCCTTCCACCCTGCTCCCCTTCCCCCCTTCCCTCCCTCCCTCCTCCCCTCTCCACCCGCCCGCCCCCCAGTCTTAGCAGCATCCATGACTTACCAATCGCCGCAGCGTTCAACATCAGCTTAGTGGAAGGATTCAACCAAACCGGCAACGGCACTTTCTGCTGGAGCAAGACTGGTCAGAGCGTCCTCCAGGGATTAAATCTGACGGAGGGACAGAATGCTAGTATACAAATTATTCAGATTTCGCATTCGGGGGGTGCGCTTTATAATGTAAGTAAGAAACTGATATGTCCCCGGCGGTGGGGCGTAACTCTTTTGAAATAGGTGGGGATTAGGATGAGAATGAAAGCTAATGAGTGGGTTTTTTAGTGTGCCGATATCACGTTCTCGAACTCGGCGGCGCTGTTGGATTCTGGCGTTTGTCAGAATTCGACGGGGGTTGGTGGGGTTGCGCTTGCGAATGCTGGAGCAGTGGAGTCGGGGAATGGGACGGGGTCTTCGACTGCTTCTTCGGGTGCGGTGGGTGGGATGAGGGTTGGAATTGTGGCGGTCGTTTGGGCGGTGGTTGTTGGTGGGTTTGGGGCGTGGGTTTTGTAGGGTTGGGGGTTTGGGGGAGAGAGGAGAGGTGTGGGTGGGTGTGAGGAAGGGGGAGTGTGGTGATACCCTGTAATTTGAAGTGGAAATAGTGTTGTGTGAATCGTTGGGTTGTTCTCGAGTCTTGTGTATCTTGGATATGTCAAATCGTGGAGTGAATGTCTGTTCGCAATTCTCTTCTGTTCTGCCCTCGGCATGCGATGGATCCGTCAAAATGTTGAGCTTGGCCGTGATCTCGAGGGACGAGGATTGGGCGGCACTGCATTTGCATTCTCCGATCGGAGTATGTCTCAACAGGTGCCTGTGGGTTGTTAATCTTGTGTATGATTGATCAGATACTTGATAGTATTTACAACATGGTAGCTAGCGAGAAGTACGTTAATACGTCGATCCGCAGTAGTAAAGTCGAGAACAGGCTACAACAGCCAATCGAAGTCTACGTATAACCTATATATGAATACTTCATTAATGTAGGAGGTAGAGGGATCAATATAATAATATTCTTTCTACTAGCTACTGCTATAGTTGGAGGATATTATAAGCAAATTATGATTAGGTAAAAGAAAAATTGTTGGAAAGAATGTCTTGTATTAATTTGAATTTGGGATTAACGGCTAGATACTTGGAACGGAGAAGTGTGGACTATATAGAAAGAAATAGGTAAGATATAATCTTCTAAGGTCCGAATGGAGGCCGCCTCCGCCGATTGCTGACACCCGACCATCACCGAGACACCGACGCGAAGCGCACCTCCCAGCTGCAACCTTGACGACGAGCGCCTTCTCTTGCTATGGCGATATTGATTATACCACCATGAATGGATACACCAGTGGACGGACAACGCATACGTTTCAACAGCTTTTCTACAGGGAATAGACCGAATATCATTACGACTACTGGAGAATTGTACGACATTTCAGTGGAGTATGAATCGCGATGGAGCGCAGATACTTCACGATGCCTCATCTTCAAGAAATGCTTCAGCTCCGGCCTCGGCCTCGTCTTCAGCAAATGCTTCAGCTTCGAGTGCCGCCGGACCATCGGCAGCCAGATCTCCCGAGTCATCCTCGTCGCAAAGAACAGCATCCTTGAAGATGATGGTGAGCCTGACGGAGAAGACGCGATATGTCGATGGCTCTTTACCACACCAGGGATATGCTTCGGAACGGCGAAGCCATGACTTTCAACGACTTGTTAGACGGTATGTCTTGCCTCAATCTTCTTTATTTGGCTGTTCTTCTTCTGGAATTTCACGACCTTCGTTATCTTGTTCCAGAGCCCATGATGGGCTTCCTATGCTTGCTCTGTGCCTTCCAGTAACAAAGCTAATGAAAACTAGATTCATAATCCAAATCCGGTATGGTTGCGCCAACCAGCATTGTACGACTCCTACCTGCTTTAGCTGTCATAAGCGTGTCTGTAGACGACCCGTCCAAAGGCCCACCGTCCTCACTGCACGATCAATAGCTTTCCAGCTGGCGACCGAAGACGATCCATACAGCGCCCTATGCCCTCATTCACCGCTAGCGACACCAGATGACTTTGTTCAGCCTTCCACGAGAGGCGGAGAAGCTGCACATGTTTGTGCACCGGTTTTGGAGAAGAAAGAGCACACGAAGAATGAGCACGAGATCAGGCAGAAGAGGAGGCACGCTTCAGAGATTACGGCCCTTGATCCTCTGGAAGAAGCCTCATCTAATGATCCAGGGCAAGTTGCGGCAAACGAGGGGCTTCCTAGTGACAAAGGATTAGGCATTCCTGGACCTATATTCGATTACCAAGAGATTCATCGCGCTGGAGCTTACAAGAAAGACAGGAAGTCGTTGGCCCAGAGCCTGTTTGATACGAGTAGTGTCAAGGCGTTTGAGTGGAGAACGATCATCTCTCCTTTGGATATACTAAAGAAAGCGAACATGAATGGAAGTGTATCGAAAGCACGCAAAGCGAATGGGCACGCAACCGTTTATCATGATCATAACGAGGTCGAAATGGGCGAGCCGAAGAATATTCCGGTCATCGAGGATGAAACGGATCAGCATGATGAGTGCTCGTCTCCTAAGACTACCGAAGTCAATCGGCATGGTAACTGTTCCACCAAGACTAAAAGCAATGGCGAGGTTTCCCCTGCATCAAACGACTCGGTGCCTGAGATATCAAAAGCCGCGCCGTCACAGGTCCCAATTGTGGAAGACCTGACAGGATATCTACTGACCGGACTGAGATCGTTGGCAGCCCGTGCAAAAGGCCTATCTGTCTTCGGTCATACAGGTAGCTATAACGATAATTCTATAGTCCTAGATCCTGCGGTGCGTCCAAAAGCTCTAGAGCTTGTCAGGCGAACGTTGATATATCACTTCGCGGACCCCGATAGATTATCCAAATTCGTCAAGCACAACAAGAAACTGACCGCAGCCTCCGGTTCCACTTCCCAGCTGAATGGGTACTCCGCTAAGGATGAGCATGTTGGTGTGGCCGTGGCTGCTTTCACGAATTGGGTCCCTCTTGTTGGACCACTCCTTTTGGACAGTCTGTGGCAAAGTTTAGGGGCTTTGTTTGTGCCTCCGTCTGATATCGCCACGAGGTGTGGCCATCACTCGTCGACATCTGATAAGGAGGTGCATATTCCTGATTCTGAAGCCTCAGACATGATCTACATAGCCATCCTTGCACTGGTTGGTTCTGGATATATACTGAACGACAAGAGCCAGCACATGATTTCCGACCTTCGTGCTTGGGGCAGGACTTTGGCAAACTCACATCAATGGGGAAAGCCGGATCGTCTATCCGAGCCATGGCTCGATATTGCTGATCATATGGAATATGAACCCGCTGTGCGATTAGCAATTCGCATAGCCCATGTCATTGCTGCTCGCCGGTCCTTCTGGCTCGTCTCACAAACCATCTCGGGCAGATCCTCGAATAGCCGATTTCCAATCATGGACACAATTATCACTCATCTCAAAGATCAATTACGCCTAGATGAGATCGCGAAAAAGTCTGGCATACGAAATTCCGGGCTACCATTTTATTTCTTGGAGTGGATGCGTACGATCATACTGAAGACTTGGAACGGAGAAGTCACGGTCAAGCGGTGGGAAGGTACTGGGGCGGCCATCGAGGTCATCGCCGATTTGTGTAAGTCTTTTTAGAGGTGTTGCTTGCACGACCGTGATTACTGACAATGCGTGTAGACCACGCTCGACACGAACTGGGTCTACCTGAAAACAGATTCGTAACGCCATTAATCTCGAATCATCTCACTGACTCGAAGGTACCGGAATACATGGCGCTCCCGAGATCAGACAAAAACACCCTCAACATCTTAGACTTTTCGTTTCTGTTTATGCCTCAAATACGGGTGTCTTATTTTCGAACCACGAACTTTGCCTGCATGTCCGAAGCGTATTCATCCGCAGTTTTTACTGATCATCTTAAGGAAAAGATGCTACGCCATACTGGGCGGGAGGACTTTGGAAGAAACATTGGTCGGTGGGACCGCACGGCATTCCTGGATACCAACATGAAGGCGGCGCTCACGAAGTACTTGGTTCTGGATGTGAGACGTGATCACATACTCGAAGACGCGCTCAACCAGCTTTGGGGTTTGGAAAAGCGCGAGCTTCTTCGGCCGCTGAAAGTGCGGATGGGTATGGGTGATGGTGGGGAAGAAGGTGTTGACCATGGCGGTGTTTCTCAGGAGTTCTTCCGCTTGGTCTTCGAAAAGGCCATCAGTCCTGAGGCTGGCCTGTTCATCACTACCGACCCGCAGGTCAATATGACTTGGTTTCAGCCTCTAAGCCTAGAGCCTTTGCAGACTTACGAGCTCCTCGGCCTGCTCGTTGGATTGGCTGTTTACAACGGCATCACTGTTTCAATGTCTTTTCCGGATGCTCTGTACAAGAAATTGCTTGGTCTACAAGACGACCGCCGGATTGATGATGGATGGCCTACCCTCCTCAAGTCGCTTCAAGAGATGGAAGATTGGAAGGAAGGAGATGTAGCTGACGTGTTCGTGAGGGAATTCGCATTCAGTTGCACGGCCAATGGGGAGAATTGGACTGCTGATATGCGACAAGCCAAATCCGAAGACGCTCGTACCAGATTTGCTGGATTGGCTTTCGTTCCAGCAAATGAAGCGCCGGACATTCCACTCGTCACCAATGATACCCGGACAGAGTACCGAAAGGGGTATATCCACTGGCTTCTCGATGTCTCTGTTGCCCCTCAATACGAGACTTTCGCGAAAGGTTTCAATACCGTCATCTCATCCCGGTCGCTCAACCTCCTCTCGCCCGCTCTCTTCAAGAATCTGGTTGAGGGTCATCAGGTCTTTGATATCAAGGGGCTATATAAAGCCACGAGGTATGAAGACGGGTATAGCAGAGACAGTCCTGTCATACAATGGTTTTGGCAAATCGTCTTTGGTTGGGAAGAGAGAAGAGAAGAAGATAAAAAGAAGAAATTGCTGGAATTCGTCACGGCTAGTCAGAGGGTTCCTGTCCAAGGGTGGAGTGGGCTTGCCTTTTCGATTGTGAGGAATGGAGGGGATACCGAGGTATGTCTGCGTCGCTCTCTCCTAGCCGCCATAGAAAGACTTGATTGTGGGAACACTTGCTAATGAGTGAATAGCGGATACCGACGTCTATGACCTGTTTTGGAAAGCTGCTGCTGCCGGAGTATTCGTGCTTTGAGAAGTTGCGGGGGAAATTGGAGATTGCGCTTGAGAATAGTCAGGGGTTTGGATCAGCGTGATGGAGCGGGTTGCTATGGAGTTGTGATAAGGGTCTTGGAGGGGGATTGGGTGTGTTGGCTTTTTGAGGCGGTTAGCGGCATTGTTTTTGGCGTTGTGTATTTGCATTGGTGGAGCGGGTACGGGCGTGGTTATGTGTATTTTGAATTGAGGTCTTGACTCTGATTTGGGTTTCTTTTCCTGGTATGGATAAGAGTGCTTTCATGCATCAGTATGTCCCTTGTTTCGGCAGCGGGACAGTTAGTATCGAGAAAGAGACATTCCCCGGACACGTAAGGCGTGGCGACGCGGCTTGTTTTCCCTGCAAAGAACGCGTAGCTTGGGAAATTATTGAAAGGACCTCAATGAGGGAAGCCGCTCAAAAGGTCGATTTTGTTAGGCAGGTGAGGAGACACATGTGGCGTTTGATGGAAATGCGTTTTTGCTGAGCGGTGATGGCGCGTTTTGTTCGATCTTGAGCGTTTGGAGGAGTGACAGTTTGCATGGCGGGAAAAAGGTTCCTGTTGTCTTGGGATGCTGAAGTGCTGGTTCTAGGTACCGTGATATGCTGCTTTGAACTGTGGAAATTGGTTTTTGGTTGGACGATTCGTTATCTGGGAACGGGCGTGATATGGCGTCGGCTTTTTAGTATGTCGAGGTAAGTAAGACTGGAGAAGATGGTTTCTGTGAGATACTGTTCCATAGCTGTCAGAGTCGGTCGGGATAAGCAGATGATAATGAGATATCGTGATTACGGTATGTAGGTATTTGCAATTTACGATGGCTGATTTGAGGAATAAATTTAAAGCTTGTCAGCTGCGTGTCGTGATTTCGTGTATAAACGTCTCTTTTATTCCTCCCACAATCCCACTTCAAAAGTCAGCAAAATGAATATAGACGACGTATTACAGGAAAACTGGCGGTGTACTTGATCCGGGCATATTGGGTGATGATAATGCCTCGTCCTCTTCTTTACATTTCTGGTCGAGGGAGTATGGGTTGTGTTGATGATGTTTCGTGGTGATGTAGTGATGAGAGGAGGGTGTGAGTTGGGATTCTCTGTCGATCTCCGGAGCTTGTAAATGAAGCGATTTTTGTCGAATGAATATGAATGTTGTAACCCTTTCTACGAGTGAGATTGTATAAGGTCGGATTTTGTTGGATAGGCTCTTACGCTTTTATTAAGGGAGACATTCCAAGCTGTAGGACCATTGTGAAGGTCTTATGCATGCTCTGGTGTTGGGCATCAAATCTTGGTACGGACGGTTGTTGATAACTTCATTGCTTGGAACAATTGACGCGAGAATAGCATTTTCGACAACTACGTCATCAAGGACACCGAGAAGCTGTAAGATCAAGTTTCTTTGAACGACCTTTTCAGCCCCGTGCTTGCCAATTAGAGCCATTGACAGCTCAGAAGCGTAATATTCGAGGTACTAGTAATCGAGGAACCAATATATACCCTGTAGCAGCCCATTCCCTCCATTCTGCAACGACAAAATAGTGACAATGCAGCCACTAGTTGGAGAATTGTTAGCACACAACGGCCTAGCTCGGTGTAAGGTGAAGGGAAAAGACATGAAGACTTTGAGTCACGACCGAAGCATCACACAAAGACGAATGATCATGCCTTTTACGCTTCAATTTGTATTCAGCGGCCCAGGCCACAGTTCGAAGCAAAGTCTCTCAACACGAAGTTGATATTGAACGTATTGGGAATATGAATGCTGAGATCGTCGAGGACGTATTGACAACGATTGCGAGTTGAAGACGTTGATTTGGTTTAGACCGATTGGCCATCATGAAAGTGACAGAATTTCCACGTTCCGACACCCGCAGTTTTGACTCTCCCAGCAAGTCTGAACATCCTGGATCTCTCTTACAGACCTTCCGACCCCTTAAATTTGACCATTCCAACGGAGGATGCTTAGATATTGATCGAGACGGACTTCTGCATCGTGCTAATTTTTGGCACTGTATTGAGAATTTACTTCTTGATTACCAGCGTGCGCTTGATCCAAGCGGTCCAAAAGTCGCCGAAGAACGAGTTGTAACCCGCCATAATTCCGTGTCATGTCTGCGCAGTAGCGTGAAGTGAGCGTTAAAATGAATTGCATGTCATCGGGTGTTTGAGGCCCGCGTTGGATTTGACGTCGCGCTCGCTGCAGGTCTTGGCCGTCTACGTCCATGAGGAATATGATGTCCTTGAGGTCGCGAATTATATCCGCTGTGTTGAGTGGACGATGTTGGGGAGAAGGAGGTGGAGGCGATGTCAGACCTGATTGACGGGCAGCTAAAGTAAAAGGCGCTGGATCTGTGTGCGGTGTATGGGCTGTTAAAACTGTTGAAGTGACCCTCGCAGAAGCGACTGGTCGAGGATGATGACTGCCGTTTGAGCGTCTCAAAGTCTCCGTTCTTGCGGCAGTGATTGGTCCATTCTCGTTAATTTGTCCGCTCGTGCTAATTGTGGGAAGTTGACGGTGTGTGAGAGCATGGTTGGTTGACTGATAACATTTGGTTGCGTACTTCGAACCCTTCGTTCTCGTGTATCCGGTTGGCTTGTTTCTGTTCTTGTGTCTGGACATAATAACTGTAATAATGGGAAATGATCGATGTTTGATAGAGGGGTCGAGGTAAGTCATTTTGACCCGTTCTCTGAAGATAAGAACGGGAGATGTGAAGTGCAAGTACAGGAATCAAGGTAGTGACAGTCGGTAAGGTTTCAACAGAGAAAGCACAGCCGAACGCCAACAAACAACGGCACTCCATTGAGTCTCCATTGCATGCTTTCATTGATTGATTTTGCAGCATGGCGGTAACTCTCGATTTAAGTTGATCTTACGGAGATCTGCTTTAGTCGTCCGGTGGTGGGCGACGTTGTACGATGCCGAATTCTATGTCGATATCAGAAGGAGGATCGCTTCGTGCTGTTAGCTGTTCGTGAATATGTCTTATGCCACAAATTCATCTTCTCAGCTCCATTATCCGTGGCTTCGAAGTACTACCTGGAAAGGCGCAGGGAGGGTGTGATGGCTCACAGACATGAGCATTATGCCATGATATATGCTCAATTCACAGAGTCATTTCCACCCTCGAGCATTCGTTAGAATTTGTTATAAGTCACGAGGCGTGAGAAATCAACCAAGGAGTTGTCTATGGGGGTTTTCATGTGCAAGCAATCAGCCGATGAGATTTTCGTAATGTTTGGTGTTTGGTATTGAAAGTATGGGAGGTTCAAGTTAGGTGTAACGCGGTCAGGTTAAGCGAAAGTGGGGCAAATATAAATCGTACAGAGCCTCGCCAGGGCCTCTTAACTACACTCTCCAGAACCACAACTCTCCACCGCCGGCAATACTTCTGTATAACTATCCATATTACTTGTAATTTCTGTGTATCACAACCCGCATACTAAACCACCATGGAAACCTCCAAATGGGCCATCTCAGCACCGGCACAGCCATCTTCAATTCCAGCACCTGCAGCAGTGTCCCAGCCTGAAGAGCAAGCTATACAGGATCAAGACACCATGCCAGAAGCCCCGATATACGACCCATCCTTGGACGAATTTGCCCAGACCCGTCCACCAGACGACCTCTTCGACGATGACTTCACGCCTCTTGAATATGCAGAGCAGATACCTGATCCCGCGCCCTCGAGTCGAGAGCCCACTTTCGCGCGAGAACCACCACGAGGACCGAAAAATACAGCTGGCCGAGGGAGAGGAAGAGGGGGGAATCATCAGCAGAACCATGGTCACAATCATACGTCAGCGCATGTCAAAGCACCTGCAGCTTCGGCTCCCTCGATAGCAGCCTCGACTACGGAATCAAATGCAAAAATCGACCCTGCTCCAACCGAGACCGACTCCTCTAATCCTACAGGTCCCGCTACAGATGCAGCCCCCCTGAAACCAACGGCAGTCCGAGGCGATCGCTCTGCGACGGGCGGCACGAAAAAGGCCAAACTTACCGAGACGGAATTGAACGAGAAGCTCGCAGCCATGTCTCTGAAAAACAAGGAACTTCAGCTCGCCCATGAACGCTCGCAGAAGGATCAAGAAGTTTTCGAGGCGCGGGAGGCAGTTGCGGCGCAGAAGCGGAGGGAAGAGAGAGTCAACAGGACACAGATGATGGGTGAAAGGGAGAAGAATAGGCAGAGAAAGTTACAGGTCATGGGCGGACGAGAGTGGGACATGGAGAAGAATGAGGAGGACTTCAAAGATGATAGCCGAAAGTCAAGGAGAGGCGCGCATGGAGGTGTCACAGGCGGTGTTGCACCAACTTTGGCATCAAGTCGATATGCTCATGAAGCTCCGGCTGATGAGATTAGTGAGCGTTATCATGGTGCTGAGCGCGGTGGACGTGGCGATCGAGGACGTGGCAGGGGACGTGGCAGAGGACGAGGCGAAAGAGGCGGTCGTGGCGGACGAGAAAATGGACAAGCACAAGAACGACCACAGAAAGCTCAAGCACCGCCAAAGCCATCCGACTTTCCAGAATTACCAGCGAACTCGACACCTAAAGCAGCAGACTCGACTGTCAAAGCACCAGCTCAGCTTTCCTTCCCAAAGAAAGCGACGTCTGAGAAGAGAACCGAAGACACATCTGCACTACCAAAGGAGAATACGAAGGACATACCGAAAGACGCAGCGGGTCGACCGACAGCCAAGACACAGCAGAGTTTCGGGTTCAGCACGATGGAAAAGAAGAGCTGGGCGGATCAGGTTGACGAAGGGGTCACTAGTCCAGCCTGATTGCATATTTGTCATGATAATTGTCGCTTACGTGGGAGAATAGGATACTTCATCGCCTCCTCGATGGGACTGGATGTCTCTCACCAAATAAAGGAAATGTATTGGTGTATAGCAAAAAGGGCATTGCATGGAAGCGTTCGGATTTGGATTTGGACATGACACCATCGGTCAGGGTCGCTCGGAAAGTCTTTTTTGGATTGAGATTTGAAGAGATTTCCTTCTGGGCCCTCCTTGCTTTAGGTTTTGGGACATAGCCGTGGTATCACGCTTGAAAGATGGTTGGGGATACTAGTCTGCGGGAAGTTGTAGGTTTGTTGTGAAGAATCTTACAATGCCCTGTCTGCATTGATGCTGTTTGAGTCTATGGCTCTTCAGCCGGCTATTATTGCGTCACAATGGATCCGCCCTGTTATGGTTACTCAAATGAAAGAAAAATTAAGAAGGAACGAGGAGACTGGCTGGTCCCGTGCTTTTCGCGAAGATGGTTCAGTCAAGCGGAATTGATGTAATTGAAGACCGTGATGACGATCAAGGTAAATAACGATGTCGGTAATGACAGTCACCATTGACTCTCAACGACTCCTTCCCCTCCACTCCCATCGAAGTTCTGAGAATCTTTTACTCACTCGCCCTCTGTCGATTAAGGAGGTATACCAGTTTCTTCATTTCTACCTCGCGATTTGTGGGACCTATTCTGTGATTAACAGAGAAGCAGCCATGACGGTTTTCGCGTCTGTTAGAGCAGTCGAGGGAAGGAAGAGAAGGAAGGGTGGTTATATTGAGTCTCTGACGGTTAGTATCGTGTTGGCGAGGTTTGAGATCAGTCACATTTCTCACTATAAGGGTTTTACAGTAATGGATCTTGATCGATCTCGGTTCTTAGGCTGTTTCTTGTCTTTCGCTTTCTTTTTTTCTAGGTAAAAAGCTGCCACGAGTCACGTTCACACGTGGGACGGTGTCGCTCTTATTAGGCGATGATGTCGTCAGCGGGGGAACTGAATTGAGGAAGGGATAGTTGGTAAGAGCTTGATAGTGGATTGTGAAAATGTTGATTTGGGCAGGAGATTGATAGGATGTCGGGGTTGAGGGCCATCATCGCCATTACTGTGACCTGTCATATCCACTCCCCTCTCTCGACTACTTCTATATGTATCCAGCGCAAGATCGGATCGTGGAGGAGGAGGAAGTGGTGGTGCTGTCTTGATCAGGAGGATGGTAGTTCTAGACCACTGCAGCCACTAGCGGTTGCACTGAGCTACCATTTGTTGCAATGCTGCGGTGTAGTAAGTGTTTTCAGTATAAATGAGAAAAGCCCCTGCAACTACTAAATAGTAGTGATGTAAGGTCGGTGGCACCTTTCGTATCTTACCAGAATTGCCTGTTGTCCGAAAGCGAAGATCGAGGGGGGAGGGGTCTTTGCTATGGTCGTGATTTCTGAGGTTGATCCAAGTCTCGTTCCACCTCCCATAGTCTAGACGACCTTCTCTTCGCTCTCCTCTGTAAAACCTCGACTCCATGATCCGGATCCTGATGTACGAAGTCGATGCAGGTGGGCTAACTAGGTCTGCGTAGTCTCTAGAATGCCGATGTGGATGTCGAATTGAGTCGAGTAGTGAAAAGTAGATAGATGAGAATTTGCCTGTTGAATTGGATGAATGATGGACAGAGGAGATGAAGGGGAGATGAAGATGAAAACGAATACGAAGAGAACTGGTACAACTACCCATCATCAACATCATCGCCGTCGCCCTCACCATCTCCACCTAACCTTCGCATGCTCACCTATTTTCTCCTAAGAACTTAACTCAACACCAGTCTCAGAACCGAGTGTCACTCATCTCTTGAACCCAGACCACGCGCCAAAAGCATCGGCATCAGCATCAGCGCCAACCCATCCTGGTACTCGAAAGCAGAGAATACGATCACTTTATACCTCTGTTTCCTCCTTTCCGCTGTGAACCTTCGTCCTTCCACCTATATCCGCGCTGCCTATTCTCGATTGCATGACGTTTACTATACAAGCGCAACGAGTAGGTATATAAGACCTAGTCCACCGCCGAATCAAAGAATGACAAGAACCAGAGAAACACAGTCGTCATGTCGTCCTCCCCGGGCGATTTTCCGGTCACTGGTCAGTTCCAGCAATTCAGGAATTTAGATAGGTACCTACAGCACTATAGTAGGATAACGATACTTGTCTCTCATGAGCCTCTCTGGAAGCCGTAAGATACCGATAACCAAGAAACAAATGATGAAAGGTCTCACCATCACAATCTCTCTGCATCACCATCATCAAAGCTGCAGTAGGCCTGCAGAAGCCAAAGCCACCGCTACCTTTAACTACTTGCAATCCAGAATAACCCGCTACCACTACTCGCACAGGCAGTCCGGAGCGGGCGCATGAGCCAGTCGTATGGCATTCTGTTTGGAGGAGAGAAAGTTGGAAAAGAAACAGGGGTTTTGTTGACAGCGGATAAGCGCCTGTTTATGATGCATCTAGACCCATGGCATCACTGATTCGGCAATCCTACAAGGGAGCAGTCCAAGGACCAATGCATTATGAGACTGTTAAACGAGTGCGCAAAGGATGAAAAGACACGTACCACGTCTATCGGCTCGGAACTCTTGTTCATGCTACACTTGAAGGTCCCGATTTATCTTGGAAGATGCATGTCTTTTCTTCTATTGCCATATGCCATGCTCCTATAGCGCCAGACTAGATACCATTGATTCTTTCCATTGAACTCCCGAAGACATCGCCCCATTGGTCAGGGTATTGTACAACTCTGCATGCCTCTTCCCGCGGTCGCAACTAAGCTCTCGAGGCGTAGCCTCTCATCTGGCTTTCCCTTTCCACGCAATCACCTACTATTGCTCATTCTCGGTATCCTCTGGCTTCGCTAGGCCATGCTCTTTTAACAGGGCATCGATCTCCTCAGCGCCCCACAGGTGGTGATAGATCTCGCCAGACTTGGTCTTGCCTACTGTGGCGAACTCGACTATCACAAAATCAGCAATTGTCAGATTCGATCTGTACTATGCACCTACTCTTCTCCGAACTCAACTTGGTCGAATCCATCGTCTTGCTCAACACCTTGACCGCCAATCCACACGCCTCCTTCAAATCACATTCCTCCTTGTAATCTTGCTTCAACAACGATTGCGCGCTGGCATTGTTTGCCCCCACCGATGTAGCTTTCCATCCACCGTAATTGCCTGAGGGATTGGACTGGTAGAGCTGGAACTCGCGTTGAGGATCGTAACCTGCATAAATGAAGGAGACGCCAAACGGCCGGAGACCTCCGTGTTGAGTGTATCCTTGTTTCAGATCGCAGAGACGGCGGACAAGTTGTTCGCAAGGGATGTCTTCATTGTAGGTGAGAAGGTAGCGTTGGGCGGCTTGACGGGCGTAATTTATGAGGATGTTGGCATCAGCGGTCATTCCTGCTACGGCGCAGATCATGTTGCTATCACAATGAGTGTCAGACGGGTTGCTGCTTGAAATCGCCAGTTTGGACCTTCGGAGTTGACATACTCATTCAGTATGTAGAGCTTCTCTGCCGATGTGTCTTGCTCTAATAGCTTGCTTGTGACCTTTCGCTCAGCGGCGAGCACGATGCCATCTTTGGCTAAAATTCCGAGGGCAGTCCCGGCGTGTGAGATGGCTTCGAGGGCGTATTCGACTTGGTAGAGACGACCTTCGGGAGAGAAGATGGTCGTCTAGGCGGGTGTTAGTGCTGGTATTTGGCAAAGGCATTGGTTGTATTGTACCCGTGAGTCGTATCGTCTCGACATCGTTGTATTTCGTGTGTATTGAAGATGGTGGTATTGGTTTATTGGTGTTTGGTACCTAGGTATGGGTGTGGTTTGGACCTTGAAGATGGAGCTTTGAGGTCGTCTAGGCAAGGCCGAACGCGTAGAGAATTGCCAAGACCTCTGATCATTGCAACACCAAGTCACTTTCTATACAACTGCCCGGAATAGGAAGCATACGTGAATGACAATGGCCACTCCTCTTCCTGAGGGATGGACTGAGCATAAAGCGCCTACAGGTGAATAACAAGCTCGAGAACCAGAATAGCTCTCACTGAAAGACCTAGGCCACACTTACTACTACAATAAAGAGACCAAGCAATCCACATACACGCGCCCGCAACCACAATTCTCACCTCCGACAGCTCAACCAGCCTCTATCCCAAGCTACGCGGCTGGTCAATTTGCGGGCGGTTTCTCCAATGCTCAATTCCAAGCTCCAAATGGCCCAACTAGCGGATACGGAAACTTTCCTCTGCAACAAAACGCGCCATTTCAACCACAAACCAATTACAGCTCGCATCTCCACTTTGGACATGGCGGGAGAGGAAGAGGTGGGCACAATAGCTTTCACGACAGACGCAGACCGGACAAAGACAAGCCAAAGCACAAATACAATATCCCAGGATGCGAGCCATGGGTTCTTGTGAAAACGAAAATGGGACGAAGATTCGTACACAACACCGACACCAAAGAGAGTTTATGGAAATTCCCAGAGGATGTCATGAAAGGTGTAGTCGAATTCGATCGACGAGAAAGAGAAAAGCAGGAGCGAAGAGACCGTGGAGAACCAAGTGACGTCGAGGAAGAGCCTGAGGAAGCGGTTCATTCTGGAGACATAGGAGCAGCTGCGCGGCCGACTATCATCCCCATCCAAGCACAAGACGATGCACAAGATTCATCCGAATACGAAGAGGTGACAGATTCTGAAGATGAAGGCGAGGGAGGTGTTCCGAAGCGGCAACGGACGGAAGAGCCAGCTCAGGACGAACCACTGGACTTCAATGAGGACGACATAGCTTTCCAGCTGGCAGCTATGGGTCAAGACTACGGTCTAGATCCAGGAGAATATGGACTCGAGCAAGAAGGGGAGTACGAAGAAGGCGCTGAAGGCATTGCACTCACGGTCGAAGACTCGAAGGCACTCTTTCGAGAATTGCTGGATGATTTTGGAATCAATCCTTATAATCCTTGGGCCAAAATCATCGACGATGGTGCGATTATTGACGACGATCGATATCTTGCCCTGCCAAATATGCGATCGCGGCAAAGCTGCTTTGATGAATGGGCTCGAGAAAGGATTCAATCCTTGAAGGAACAAAGGGCAAAGATTGCTAAATCAGATCCACGAATACCTTACCTGGCGTTCCTTGCTGAGCATGCAAGCACGAAACTCTATTGGCCAGAATTCAAACGAAAATATAGGAAAGAGCCGGAGATGAAAGATCAAAAATTACCGGACAAGGAGAAGGAGAAGCTTTATCGGGAACATGTCAAACGTCTTGTACTTCCGGTGGAGACATTGAAGAAGGACTTGTCGACGTTGCTCAAATCGATACCACTGGTCTCGCTCAACAGGTCGACGAGTATGGACGCTCTTCCGGGGCCTCTTTTGACAGATCTGAAATACATCTCTCTTCCGCCCAAAACTAGGGATCCAATGATCTCAGCGTACATATCCTCTCTCCCGTCGCCACCATCGGAAGGATTGACAGCCGAGGAAGAAGAAGCTGAACAGGCGAAAAGGCGGGATCGAGTGAGGAGGGAGCAGGCGCTGGAAGAAAGGGAAAGAAGGGTCAGAGATGAGAAGAGGCGGCAAGGTAAGGATCTCGCCTTCGGGAAAGAAAGGTTGAGAGAACAAGAGAGGGAGCTTGAGAGGGCGGGGAGGGTCAACAATGATGGGCTCAGGAGCCAGCTTGCTGACGAAAGGGGAAAAGAGATGGAGCTGGATGGGTAAAGAAAATGTAGGAGTGCGAGAACAAAAATATCAATGTACTCCTACTCTCGAGATTGAAAACAGCACATTTGTGTCATCTACTCAGCTTCCACGGGGTCTCTAAGAATCACGATATGTTTTGGAAGATGTGATGACTCTTGCTACCTCACGATCGTTATTGATAAGGTGAGATACAGATGAACTTTGAATAGGTCCATTCTAATAACGACTTCGATGGGATATCGCATTGTCCCGCACTAGGAAAAGATATCCTATGTCTTCTAATCTCACGATGACGTACCTCTCTGTTCACTTCATCGCAAACTTGAAATCGAAGATCAGAGCGGTATAAATTCCTTCTTGATCGAGAGATACGAGAATTCAACCAGTCTTGTCTCATTCGTCTTGTCAGGGGTTGGCTGGCTTTGAGGCAGGAAAACCACGAAGAGAAGATTACCGCGGCGAATCGAGAGCGTATCGATGAGATTCTTTTGTGAACTAACGTGAACTGTGGCTTGGAAATTATATTGTGGAATTGTGGTGATGATCTTCACCGCCGTTACCTCTTCGACAGAATTATCAGAGTTGAAGCACTGTATCTGAATCACAAATACCATCCCAACCACCGGGCGGATAACTTGTGGCGATGGGGCCCTGAGGATGACAAGATATTCAAATTTGGCGGGGAGGATGTCGCACAACATTCTGTCGAATCTGCGACTTGCGTTTCTTGCTGTTCAAAACTTAATCGGGAGAGCTTTTTATGGAATGTTCTCCGAGGGGAAAGGGAAGGAGAAAGAAGGATGGAACGGTACGGAAAGAGTCGCTTGATCTTGTTTGCACGTGGGCAGAGTGTCAATTTCTGAGAGGCTTGTTCGTGAATTAGTAATTGGGTGAGGTGGTATATAAACTCCTCGTCCATGATTTGAGTACGATATCAGAAGGCACACGACGAACTAATGATGTCCTGCGCGGTGGGCCCACCACAAAGGTATGCCATGTTTGAAGACTTGAGCTCTCGATTCAATAAAAGTCGTCAGGATTAGTTGATCGAGGATGAGAAGAGCTTGGAGGGAACCTTGAAGATCGTTGAATTGAGTTGAGGATGGAGTGGGGATGAACTTTATCATCGAATTCTTTCTTACAATCATCATCACTATTGAAGCTCGGAGATTTGAAGCGTCTTGACGGACCACTCTTACCCCACATCAAAACTTAGATTCGTAGAATCGGTACCTACTGATGGAGGAAGAACCTACAGAGGATAAGAACGCAACCACCTGGGCGAGGTCCCTGCTTTGTCCTGTTGTTGTTACCTTGGATATTTCGTCGCAGAGCTACTGTATATACCTAATTCTTAGGCGCCTTGGAACGATGGCAGGATCAGCTTTGGCTCTACTGCGTCATCGGGTTGTTGAGATGCTCGTCAGTTGGCATATAGTATTCCTTCCTCCAGTATAAATATATCATCAGATACACCGCCAGTTTCGCTGCATCATGTTCTGTGTTTTCTGCTTCAGAACTAGGGAGTACAGATTTCTGAAGACTAGGCCCGGTGGTGTACACTTAATTCCTGCTTCGTTCAAATTGGGAAGCTTGGAAGGTTGAAACGACGCTAAGCTGAATAAATCTGGTGAGGAAGTTCTTCGCCATCACGAGCTCTTCACCGCCGTCCAAGTTTAGACCTGAGTTGACATAAAGATTAACAATGTTGATCTAGAGTAAGATTCTCGACAACGAACTTGATGAAACGAAGAGAAGGCGCGACAGGACCTGGCGTTCTTGGTTGATAGCGGCTGTCGGATGTTCCCCGAATATCTTGTCCAGGGATCTTTTATACTTGCTTCATTCGCTGATTCTGATCTCCAGAATCACTGGAGCACCCGGACTGTGCGGCTGTATTTAAAGCCCTGTTCACGATTGTGGGGCCACATCAGACAAACACCATCCAAGGCGCCCCAATGTCCTGCGCCGCCGATATCAATTCTGGACAGGTGAATTCCGGGGCCCAATTCCCAGTATAGCAAATGTTTTTTCGGTTAATTGCTCAATCTATACATACATGCCATTTCCTTGCAACGATATACACGTATTTGCAGTTACATACATTATTTAATTCACATACATTTATATATATAAATGCAAATAATATATATAATTATAAATACGTGTATGTCGTCGTAAAGAGAGTATTAAAACCAGGCCCAATTAGGACAATTGTATAGATATTATTATAGTATTTTTAAGCGATTTAGCTATAAATCCGAATATATTGTGTGTGCCACCACGTAAACCACTTATTCTATATATAAAAACGGCGGCCTTAAAGCCTAAAAAGGACGAGTTAGGCAATATAAATATACGTAATAAAGGTTACTATAATTACGGTATAGACCTCGCCGTCGCTTAGCCGAACTACTCGATTCTAGTACTACTTCTTCTACGGAGCGCTTTACTAGTAAAGGTAACCTAATCGGCTCCTATAAAGGAGTAGAATAGGAATTATCCTCGTCATCCTTATTATTCTTGTTATCCTTATAGGTATCCGTATCCGTATTAGGATTACCTCCGTTTAAGTAGATCTCGGCGGCCTTAGCAATATTAGGGTTATTACTTATTACTATAGCTTTAGTATCCTTACGAGATACGAAGGTAATACTAGGGTAATACTTAGAATCTGACGAGGATTCTAACGAGATAGTAACTGCAGCCTTAGCGCTCGAAATTAATAACGTAGGGGCTATTTTTAAAGTTATAATTAAAGCTATAATTAAAGCTATATTTAAAGCTAGTTTTAAGCTAGTTTTAAGCGCTAAGGCTATATCTACATCGCTTCGTATAGATCTCTCTACTACCGTGTCACCCTTACGCCTTAAATCCTTTCGTATACGTAAGTTAGTATTATACTTTCGAAGTCTCTTTTTACGAGGACGGCCTTTCTTACGGGCGGCCTTATTTAGTAATATAGTAGTATCTAGGATAAGGTTTATAAGTATAACTAGGCGTATAGATCTACCGTAAATTCGGCTATAGTAACTACGTCTATAGATTAATATATCGTAGGCCATATATATCTCTTTTATATCGATTTTTTAGTATTAAAACGCTATATATATATAAGCGTATAGTAGGCGATAGTCTTACTACTCGAGATAATCGTATAACCCTTCTCTTAAGTATATAATCTAGCTAGGACTACTAGGTAATTTATAAAGCCTTATAAGATAAACTCTAAGTAAAGATAGGAAGGTAAGTATCTTATAGCTAATCTCGTAACGATCGTACTAATACTAGGTAGTAAATTTAGTAAACTTCTAGCTATAAATAACTTCTTTACTATAGTTATATAAAGCCTGTTTATAGTTTCTCTATATCTCCTTTATCTAGATAGCCTCGAGTATATAAAGTAGCGTTATCTTTCTCTCTTTAATATACCGTATATTTATAGATTTACTAATATTTAATATAGTATACCCGAAACGAGGATAAGTCTTAATTAGTACGTAGGCTTTATAGTAACGTACTTTTTCTCCGAGATTTTCGATATAGATTACTACGGCAGGGTAAACCTTACGAATCTTCTCGATTATAGCGTAGTAAGCTACTTTTGAAGATACCTAGTAGGCTATACGAAAGAGAGATTCTACTTCCTAGCCGTAAAGATACTTAACATTCTCTACTAAGTACTATATATAATAGTAATAATAAGTAATAGGGTACGTAAAATACTTTACGATAGCCGGGTTAAGGCCTTTACTACGGTTAGTAATAATAGAAAGCCGAATCTCGTTAAACTTATCCTTATTAGGAATATATAGTCCTACTAGATAAACTCGGAGAAGCTTAAAAAACTAATACTACTATTTAGATAACTTAGTTAGTACGAGAGCCTATACGATAACTAGCGTACTCTTATTAGTATCAATTATTATCGCTATAAGTAGGATACTACCGTATCTTAATAAGTAATAAGCGCTATTAAAAACTAGTAGATTCCTCGTATATAGCTATACTAGAACTATCGCTACTAGTAGGATTATAGCGGCTTAAAAAATACTATCCGCGCTCTTTTTAAACCTTATAAAGGCACCATTATAGCCATTTTTTATAGTTATAGCTTTATCGTGAACCTCGTCCTAAATACCTTCGGTAAGTAGATTACTATACTACTTAAGAGCCTATAGTAAAGGGCCTATTAACTAAAACTAGAGACCGCCGTCTCTATCTAGCTTAAGTCCGATAGCTTACCTTACCCTCTAAGCCGTATTATACGTAATAGATTATCCTATATTAAGCCTAGTAGTTATCTTTATAGACTTCGGCTTTACCGTATAATCGTTAGTAACCTAGGCAAATATATACCGCTTATAGTAACGGATACCTTTAGCGGTACGCTAGCTATTGTGAGTCTCTAAAGGGTATATATAAGGTTTAAGGATACGGAGAGTAGGTTTCGGTACGTCTTTAATAAATATAATACGAGCCTATAAAGTTAGTAATTTATATAGATTACGTACCTAGGTATTACCTTAAACGGGTAGTCCCTAGCCTTCCTTTTACGGTACTTAGTATACCAGTAATTATTATTACTATTAAGGACTTTAAAGCTCTCGTAAGCCTTAATAACTATATTATAAATAGCTTTAATCCCGGCTTTAAGAGACTTAAATTATATACTAACCGTAAGGCTAGGATAGCGAGGTCTATCCTCTAGCGGAGGAGTATTAAATTAAGACATTATAAGTATATAATTAAGCGGTAATAAAGCGATAAATTAAGTAGTAATAAAGTAATAAATTAAGCGATAGATTATGCGATAAATTAAGCGATAAATTAAGCGATAGATTATACGATAAGCGATGCGGCCAACTTAATTTAGGGTCTCCTAGCTAACTTAGCAACTTAACTTACGGTACCTAAGTATAATAAGTAGAAAGTAGCCTTATCGCACCAATTTAGAGCGACAAAAGCTTACGATAATTAGATATAATAAATATAGGAACCGTAGGTTTAAGGGATATTACGAAACCTATACGTTATTAGTACGAAACTTACGCTAACTAGGTAATATATATAAATGTAATTTAATATATGTAATTGTAATTACGCCGGCGGGATTATATGTACCCGCAATGGTTTTTTAATGTATGCAACTGCAATTACGTGTATGTCGTTGCAAGGAAATGGCATGTATGTATAGATTGAGCAATTAACCGAATGTTTTTTCCTCTGCTCGATCTGGCAGCCTGGAAAGAAGGACTTTTATGATCTCATCGGGATATGATGATAGTCCCCATCACCAAACCTTTTCCTGGGAGAGCTTCATCATGCTTTGAACTAACGAGTACGTTTTCAGCCCAATAAAGAAGGATAGCAGTCCACTGTCACTCAACATGAGAGTGTTTTCAACGAACGTAAGGGTGGACTGTACCAACCAATCAACTTGATTATTGCGTCTTTCTTCTTTGTGTTCGAGTTTGCTCCCAAAGGACATTTCATGCAGAACATGAATACGTAATTACATTGACGATAAGAGTACATGGCCTCTTTGATTTCGCTTGTCGCTCAGATAATCTCTCGTTGGTTTGTATTTAAATAGCTTCATCACTTAACCTACGGAAGAACCAGACTTCAATATGCAATCCGATGGATGTTGTCTGCATGGCCGGCTCAGTAGGAGGATTGATATAGATGAGGCGCTGGAATTGTTTCAGGTGCACGAAGATGTCCCGCCTTTCTAGAAAGAGAGAGCTGAGATGAAGGGGATTGCGGTGTGTAGTGGTGAGTGCCATCATCAAGCTTTCGAAGAGAGAATCACACATCCCAGTGGGCGGAGATGGTGAGTCCCAACATTCCTTTGCCCCAAAAGAAGGATGAGAACGATCCTCATGATTTGTGGACCAATCGAGTGCAGTACCATGGAACGGACGACTCTGGTGCGAATTTGCATCAGACCTGTGTTGCTACTTGCGTTCCTTCTTACTGAAGCATTTATATCTCTCATTGACTAGATGCACGGTAACTGTGGTTAATAGGCGCCATCTTTTTTCGCTACATGGAAGTTAGCCGTGTGGTTACCGAGTCTTCGATCTTCAATCGTGTATGAATCAGTCTATCTGGCTCGAAAATAAGGTGTAGGTGCTACGAAATCAAGGCATTTCTGATGAATTGGTCAAGTCAATTTGTTTGAATCTTAGACCATAGTATCTAATTCAACGAAAGGAAAAGAGGCATTACTTGTATCAGAACCAAAGAACCACGTCAGTGGAAGAGCGTCGACGATGGTTCCCATGTTTAACGTCTGTTCCTTACTTTGATCACGTTTCGATAATCCGATAGCAAAAGCGTGGAACCCTCTTTCCCTCTTCTCTCAACAACGAATTACTCATTTTGTTTTTGACAAGCATACGTTCCAAAGAACAGCCAGTCTTCAACACCGGGCCTGTCATCGAGGTGTGTAGCGACGATGTTGATTCTGCTGCCACAATTAGATGATACCTGTTAATATCGATTTATTTGTGGCGCGCCTAGTACGTTGTCGCGTCATGCTTTTGAAATTGATATCGCTGACTTCATAATGACGCTCGTGAAGCAAGTCGCCAGAACTCGGCGTCACTGACCCTATCTTGGATGTGTTTGAATCGGTTCTCTGCTTTACGGCTGGCTTTGAGCGGTGGGATCGGCTTAGCAAGGTATGCAGCTATCAAGATTAGGTGATGACAAAGGGACGACGCTCTATGTGGATTGACAGAACCAAAGAAAAGGAGTATATTACAACCACGCTCTCTGCGACTCTGAGAATGGTAACCGGCGGACAATGTCCACGTCTGCGAATGGGCCGTGTGTATTTAGAAGAACAGTCCTAGAGAGAAAGACCCGTGGTCGATGGAGAGAAGATATTTGGTTTTTGAAGCGCGTTCGAGGGAGGTATAACTGGGAAATGATGCTAAGCTCATGATGAGCCCAGTCGTCATTAGTTATTGTTGCCCATCATCATTGTAGCTTGCGAGGTATCGTGATGAACAAAAGAATGACTTCGGCAGTCGCAAGCATTCTGCAATTAATATTGGAGAGACATCAATGAAGTGAGTCACGCTGACGATGAAAGACGACAGGGGACATGGAGAAGGAAGACTTGGAAGCCTGCATGTAATATCTTCAATATCCTACAGGATGCTTTTATACCACATTGAGCTGGAGAAAGAGCTGAGCGACTGGAAGAATCGGTCCGAATTTAGCCGATCGAAGATGCCGAATGTGTTTCTATGCCACTTTCGTAAGCATCGCCAGGGGATGACGTGAAATGCAAGAAGTTATATAGATCGCGGTCCCTATCTCTCGACAGCCTTTCACGGCCAGGCTCACTGAGATCTTAATGTGTGACTGATTCGTAACTTTGAAGAAAGAATATTGCTGAACGTGGCAGTGCTCTCTGCGAGCAGCGAAGAGCCGTTCTAGAGAAAGAGTTGGAAATATTGATGATCATGATGATGGTGTTCATCATCCATGCCCTATGCACCTTCTCGAAACGTGAATTAAGTGCAGGTAGCCGCGTTGAAATCTCGGGAAGTAATTGAAAGGGTCTGAAGAGTCTACCAGCGAGCAAACGAGCCAAGCAGAAGCAGTACGGCACGACCCTGTATAGTTAGCTCTGTGAGTGCCTTGTTGTTGTACGATTAAGATCTGTCCGCTTCCTGTTTTATAGAAGCCCAGCCCTCTGCAAACGCAAGCACGAACAGGTCCATCGTTAGATTGAAGTTCTTCTATGGATACCCATCGACGAGGCTGAACGAGGCTGCGCACGGTCTTTGTCTCCCCGCCCCACTTCCAGAACAGGCTAGCTCAGGTCCGAGCTCAGGACGTATCCAACCACCGCTTCCTCTGTAGCGATCTGAACTCCACTGGCCCATACATGAATCGTGTATCTGAATATCTTCGAATACCAATAGGAAAATATCTATGCAGTTAAGAAACCAATCGGGTAATGGACTGTCCAGCTGCTGCAAATTGCAGTGACTGCAAGCATCGTTATTCTTGATTTCTAGTTTCAATTTTTACATTATCAGTGCACTTCAGTCATTCTCCAATGTCTATTTCCATGCGGACGAAAGAGGAAAAGCTAATCCGGCTCAGCGTCGTTCTACCTTGATTTCTAATGAACTGGTCGAGACCAAGCCGTACAATGATTGAATTGTGCTATTCAGGTTCCTTCTCAGTTGTGACCCAGCTGCAGAGCAAGATTATTAGGCGCAATGTCGAAAATGCATGCGCAAGCATCGGACCAGATGAAGCAGGTCTACCAGAGGAGGAAATTGGAATGGCGTCCTTCAATAAAGAAGCCGATCATATGTTTACAGTTGTATTAGCATTCTCCCTGTAGGTAGCTACTGTATCTACGTGTGGCACGCAGAGCTGCGATCTGCCTCCTATTTTCGTCTTCCAAGAAGAAGAATGGCATTCAGACGGGGCTTCTCGGTCGGTATGTACATTGATAGTGATTCCAGCAATTTCCGAGAACACCCTCCTCAAATACAGAGCCATCCTGTGAAGATGAAATCCGAAAGTTGTTGCCGGGGGTTACAGATAAGGACAAAGATCACCGCTTTCCACCGCGTTTCCTCTTCTTATTCTTCTTTTTCCCACCACTGTTCGTGCCCTTGTCTTGGGATAGTTTTCGCTTCCTGGGAGACGGGGGAAGATCCTCCGACACAATTTCAGTAGACGTATTGACATTCGCGATAGCGACAGAATTGCCAGTCCTCTCTTCCTTTTGTTGAGGAGAAATGGCATGATTTTCGGAGGGAGGGCACTGTTCAGACGCAAGATCGGTAGAGCCATTCACGGTACTATGGGTGACAGTTTCCTTTTCTTGAGTTTGGCTGGCATCTTGCTCAGCAGAACAAATGTCCCCAGTTGAGATCTCGACAGGAATCTCCAGAGCTACAACAGTAGTGTCGAATTTCGGCTGCGAGATGAGGTCGACGGTTTGCGGCGTCATTACAATTGTCGAGCCCTGCATGTACTCGCTGCTATCAACGTCTGATGGCGCATAACTCTCTTCGCTATCGTTTGCTGTATATGGCTGTAAGACTGGTGAGCCCTTTGAATCGTCGCTCGCATCTGCGTCTGATGGTGCGTAGCCCTCGTCGCCATGATCGGTAGCGTGTAACGTGATGATTTCTGATCCTTGCATATATTCACTGGTATCGACATCTGATGGTGCGTATACTTGGCCGTCATCATCGACATTGTCCGTTCTTGAAGGTAAGCCATGGTCCTCAGGTCGTGAAATGGTCGATCCAGATGGTTTCTCATCATTGGCCCTGTCCAGCGCCACATCCTGTAGCCAAGGCTCCATGAGCAACTCCTCTGCAGAGCTTCGATCGTTCGGATCTACTCGCATCATCTTCCGAATCATGCCGAGGAAATTCTGCTTGTCCTCGCCTTCCTCCAAGGCTGTGAAGAAATTTTCCAAACGCGGCGCATCGCAAAAGTCATATCCCCAGACTGTGCCATCGTCGCTGAAGATGGAGTCGAGAAACCACTTGTGCTTCTTGTTGGCGCGTTCCAGCAAAGATCGCGGGAATGGCTCGATCATTGTGGCGATCTCGTTGAGGTGGGCGCCGAAATTATAATTCGTCCTGAGGTGTTTTGCTTGACCTATTAGCTCTTCGCCGCGCGGGAACCGGCCGTACTCGAATTGCTGTTCGTAAGACCTGCCTTCAAAGGGTTCAAATCCCTCAGCCAGTCTTATGAGGATCAGCCCGAGCATCCAAATATCCGTCTTCGTGTCCCACGGTGCTCCGATCAAACATTCTGGAGATCTATACATCGGAGGCGATATGATGTCGTTGAAATGATTGTCTGTCCATTCAGCAAGACCCCAATCCACAATGACAGCGTTCAGATTGAGTAGAACCTCGTCTGACGGCGGATCGTCCAGGTATATCTCCTCGAGACCTTTCGAAACAATATCGTATCGAAATTTTCTTCGCTCGTCGTCGTGTTGGATGCCAAATTTCAGGCGCAAACGGTCATTAGGGTCGCTTGGTAGAAATTCTGATTCTGGCTGCTCTGCTGTTGCCGACTCGGCAGGCGATTTCAGCCACCGTGTTTCAACCACACTCTGGTCTGGAATTTGGATCATGATATTATCGAGCTTGAGGTCTTTCAAGATGTTAATTGGGGTCGCGCCGAAAAATGCCAGACACATACCTGTATGTACGACGCCAGATTTGTGCGCATGATCGAGTCCAAGTAAGAGCTGCTTAGCGAATCTCTTCAAATACTTCAAAGGCATAACCTGCTCAATGGGAAAACTCTTCCTGTCCGTGAAACGTCCCAAAGTTTCGCCCATGAGCTCGAAAATTAGGAAGACGGTAAGACCAATGATGCTCCATGATTGAAATGAGTCGACCAGATTCGAGACATAGGGATGTCCGGGATGATCTGTGTTACTACTTTGGAGGTGTTTGAGTACTTCAAGCTCAAAGCCATCGCGCTTCGTTCCAGTGGTCTCTGTGGACAAGACCTTCATCGCAAAGTAGCGTTCCGTGCGGGCATCATGGACAAGCCACACTGTAGAGTGCACTGTTTACGAATCAGTAATGAGTGGCGTGCTAATAAGGGATAAAGACTTACTTCCAAAACCCAGCTTTCCGAGCACAACATATCGACCTTGATATACGTTGCCAATGCATATCGCGCGGAATCTGCCCTCAAGATATAGGTCGCAGCGGCGAGCGCCACACTCCTCGGGCCAGCTGCTTGGCGGGCCTGTGAGAGTCTTCATTTATTCTGTCCAGTGATGACCAGGCTCAGCTTCTGTCAAAGAAGGGATGCAATTATTGAAGTGAAATGATGAAAATGATGGGAAGGCAAATATGATTCAGGTGAAGCGAAGATCAATCTTCTTATGCGCAAGCAAGACAGTGTTTGCGGAAGTCCCGGAATGTTGCAGTTTGCTGTCTGTTGTCGCGTGACACAACACGCTCTCATGCTGAGTCAAGGAGACATGTAGAGCCTGCCCAGCCACGTCAGTGAATGTTCTTGCCCGTTGTGGGCTCTCATGTTGAAAGAAAGTGAATGAGACTCAAGAGAGTCGTTCGTCGACAGAACAGAGTCACCAGGCTTGAGATACTGCGTTAAGTCCCCCCTACTTAAAAGCGCTGCATGCCCGCTCGCATTTAGCATCTCCAAGTAATACAATTGTCAGCTCTGCCGAGGGGTTTGCACATATTTTTCGACCATTAATCATCCACTAAAATGGCTCAATTTGCCCTGCCACAGACCCAATATCACGGCCTTACTTACCACAAGCACCGGAGATACATGCAATTCCCGACTGACTCGATGAAGTGGGCTATTGAGCGAGAATTTAAATTCCGTGGCTTGTACTCCAGGGGTGGTTCCAGGGTGGTGCTTACCTGGGGCTGGCATGAAGGCGGCAAACCAGGCGTGGAGGACTATAAGACCGACCCTCTTGAGCACTGCACTTTCCAAGTCTTCGCTCGCGACTGGAGAATATTCATAGGAACATACCATGGATATCCAGAGAACGTATTCCCAGCGAACAACTTCGGCCGATCTCGAAGCAGAGCGAATCACTATACAAACCCTGGCCTAAGCCAAGTTGTTGGTAGTATCCATAACGGTCATAGTCGCGTCACAGAGCAAAGCCTGTACAGACAGAGCCTTGCAAATGCGATGAGGAGGTCGACGCTACAGAACGTGCCAGAAGAGGAGCACAATGATGGGTCCGATGAAATATTCCACCAACTGCGATCAAGCCAAAGCCCTGCTTACGGTGCCGGAAAAAACCAACTTGGTTCATATGAAGCGAGACAATCCAACCCCAGTGTGTCCCTGCAGACACACCGCGATAGTGGGTCCGCTGGTGGACGCCAACGCGCCAGGATAGCGAGGCCAGGGTCCCAGAATCCTCTAGAGAAAGATGGGGTAGGTGCAAAGAAGTTGACATACACAGTCATTGCTGAAAACTTTTCGCCGGGAACGTCAGTGGAAGATATCAGAGCAGTATTGTTGACATCATTGCCCGATTCAATCAAGAATGACCTCGTCTCTTGTCGCTTGATCGACTCTAATCCTAGACTTGTTGCTGAATTAGCATTCTCGAAATTCTCCACAGCCACGTTCATCGTAGCTAGGTTCAACAACATTGAGGTAAGATAACATAGATCACACTCACCTAGACGAAGGAATCAAGTTAACCTATGTAACCAGGCCGACGGTCGAGTACTTCATGTTTATCATGAATCGACGAATCCAGAGGTGGGCACCCGACGAGGACAAGCGGGTAGTTCGACAACATCGCAGAAACCAAGCAAGAACGGGCGTGTCTTTTCGGCTCGAGAAGCCGTTAAAGTTGATGAAGGCAAGAACATGCGGACGAGTGTGAACGCCTTTGAGCATCTCGGGGAGGAATAAAGGCACCATTGTTGCTGGGGACTGGTTTCATGGTAACTGAAGCGCAGGAACTTGTAGCGTGGAATTGGAGCAAGACCTGTTAGAAATGATGCAACAGTTCGAGGAATCCTCAAGGGTAATTAACGTTCACAGCGAGCTCAGTGCAATCATCATAACTTGCAGCGAAACCTCAGGCAAGCAGGTTTCAGATAGACCACTGTACCCCCAGCTCTGTGGACGTCCCTTGGATGGCTTCCTTCTCTTCAGCGCTCAAAGTAATCCCAAAGTATTTCTTTAAAGCATCCACTCTTTCCTGCTCATCTTCCAACTTGACGTCGACCACCTTCTTTCCATGCCGCCGCCACTTCAACGTATCATGTGAAAGTGTGAGCGATCCGTCAATTTCTCCCTCCAATTGCTGCTGTCCGGGGGATCCGGGACCAGTACCTTCTGAAGTCTCTGATTCTGTGGTGAACCGCGCTGCAACAACTTTGTGCGTGAAAAATGACGTCTTGGATGTTCCAGGGGCTAGATTCGATACAGACAGATCTTCAGGTAGAAATTCGAGCTCAACGAAGCAGTAGATCGGATTCCATTCGGCGTTCTCGTCGTAGCGATGCTGACAGACCCACACTTTTTGCGATCGGTCCAGATGCTGTGGTATAGCTTCGTGGACCAATCTCATTTGAGCAGGTTTGATGTGGTCCACGATTTTCCCATGTTCAACAGCAACTGGACGGCAGGGTCCGTTGCCACCATACCCACCATCAAGCAAGTATTTAACCCCATTGATTGTGACGAGGTTGATCACATGAGTCCAGCCACCGTATCTCTTTAGCTTAGGCGAGTAAATTCTCGACCCTCCCATGTAGACATCGAATCCCAAACTGTACAGAACAGTGAAGAAGAACGTGTTCACCTCAAAGCAGTAGCCTCCGCGTGCACTGCCGGTTGGGTCTTGAACTATCTTGCGGAACAAATGGCGTGGGTCAATATGGATGACTCGATGCCAGGAGTAATGCTGGGTTAGGTTTTCCCATGGAACTTTCACCAAATGATGCTTTTGGATCAGGTTGAGATAGGCGAGCTTAGATTTGTCGTCGAGAATGGTGACATGATGGATACGATTGGCAGAAGGGAGACAGATGCGATCGAAGTATGCGGATAGCTGGTCTGTTGAGAGTCTGAATCGATCGAGAGCCATCAAACAGGACGTTTAAAAAACGGCGTAAAGGGGAGAAACGGTGCGCTTGCGGACGGAAACAAGAAATGAATGGATGGGCTTCACAAGAGCTGTAGCTTAAGATAAAGGCAAGCGAAATTGTGAGTCTGATGAGATGAGGATGAAGAGGTTGTTGATGATAGGGCGCGCGATCCACTGGAGAAGTCAGTTCAATCAGCGTGACTCGGCCAAGATCCCTGATGCGGTATAGTACCATATTACTGACTCGCCAAACTACCGGCCTCGCTTAATCCATCCCATCTCCATCCACCACCATCCTCACCACAACATGCCTCATATCATCTGCATCGGCGCCTGTTACATCGACACAATACTAAAGTATGGCTTCACTGTTAGCTAAAAGCATTCTCCACGCTGAGAAACTGCAGCGTCCCGCACTTCCCCACCGAAGACGAAAAGCTGCGATGCACCGGCTTAACCAAAAGACGAGGAGGCAACTGCCCAAACACGCTGGAAGTGTTGAACGAGCTCAAAAAAGCAAGAAAGAATATCACATCACATCAACTTCGTCCCGATCTGCAGGATGTCCCTCCCGTAGTGCTCAATCTCGTATCGGTGCTTCCGAGTCCCTATTCGGCAGCAAGCAGATTCATTTGCTCGTCTCTCCCATCCTCGAATTTCGATCATTGTATCTTCAGAGGTTTCGACTACCAGGAAAGTTCCAGTAGCTATATACTGCTCAGTGCCGAAACGGGTAGTCGTACGATAGTCAACCACCAACCCTTGCCCGACATGACTTTCGACGAGTTCAGACAGATCGTGGATGAATTCAAGCAATTAGATGTGATGGAAGACCGAGGAAAGGATCAGTGGTGGCATTTCGAGGTTTGCTAGATCTGATTGCTTCTTGATGACGCGAAAGACAGTGTTGATAGGGTATCGTAGGGCCGTATACCGGAAACCACCTTGAGATGCATGGAGTATCTCATCGAGACTCTCCCTAATGCAAAGATCAGCGTCGAGGTCGAAAAACCGAATCGACCCGGGCTGGAGGAAATGGCGGTAATGGCGCACATCGTGTTCTATGCAAGGAGTTGGGTTTCCGTATGTGTACACCTAAGCGCCAAACGAAATCGCCGATGTCTGAAAGTGTGACAGGCGAAGGGATACACTAACGCCGGCGACTTTCTGCATAGCTTGAAAGCGCCAAGACCCCTCCAATTCTGTACCTGGGGCGAAGAAGGCGCCGCTGCATTCATCTCACCATCCGGAGAAACCGGAGATCCAGTCCAACACAGTTACATTTTCAAAGCTGATCTACCTCGTGGTACCAAAGTTATCGAGTAAGTCAAACGGTCATCCCACCCTCTCCAAGTCAACCTTTTCTAAGCAAACATTCACCCCAGCACCATCGGAGCCGGTGACACATTTATAGCAGGCATTCTCTTCGCCTATGCTGCTAATCCGACAAGTTTGGATTCCCAGAGTTACATGAAGCGGGCTCTGAAATTTGCAGTAGAGCTTGCGAGTCGAAAGGTAATTAGGCATGGGTTCGAAGATCGTGGTTTGACTGTAGGCGAGCAAATGTGTGAACTTCTCTCGTCCATGCCTTAGTAGAAAAGGATTTGCTGTAGACATTCCCAGGAATATCTTTAGGCAATACGAGGGAAGAATGGTACACCTTCGATATTTTCCGATATTACTCCATCATGTTTTAGGTGAGCAAGAATTCGGAAACAACATGGTGCCTACTCATCCAGATCTCGTTCTTGCATTTTCTTAGCCATCAAGGTTTAAAGCGTGAAATAAAACCGACCTGATCTATTCTTGGTTTGGGAGTATTGAATCGCGAGTCAGGTAGAAGTCTTGATTCTAAAAGCGGTCTAACAGGACATCTCTGGTCTCTTACTCTATTTCTTCACAGGCTTCTTACCTCGTCCTCCAAAGCCCCAGCGAATTTGATTCGCCCAATGAACCTCAACACCAAGATCATCGGCGAATTGCCAGACCAGACCAGGGTTCTTCTGGAACATACGACCCGCGAAAACAGCATCAAGTCCCTCGTCAAGCAAATCATTGGCTTGCTTGCCGTTCGTAATGGACCCGACAGAACCGACCAGCAATTTATCACCAAGCTCCTCCTTCACGGCCTTTGCGAATGGAGCTTGATATGCTGGTCCCGCATGGATATGCTGCTTCTCGTGGTTGCCACCAGATGAAACATCCAAGAAGTCGACGCCTTTCTCTGCCAAAAGCTTGGACAACCGGACAGTGTCTTTGACCTTCCACGACTCGTCCTTGAGATCCGTCTCCTCGAGCCAGTCTGTGGCGCTGATTCGGAGGAAGAGTGGCATGTCTTTGGGGATGGTGGCACGAGCCAGATCGACGATTTCGAGGGTAAGGCGTGTGCGGTTTTCGAATGATCCACCATAGTCGTCTGTCCGCTTGTTGACAGCCGGTGAGAGGAAATTGTGTAGCAAGTAACCGTGGGCATTGTGAATCTCAACTGCATCTACGCCGGCAGCTAGGGCGCGTTTGGTAGCGGCAACGAATGCCGTCTTGTAATTCTCAATGTCATCTTTGGTCATTGCTTTTGGTGTGGCATGTCTATCGTTGTATGCAATAGCACTTGGTGCGTAGACGTTATCCGGCCAGCCGTTGAGCTTTGGTAGATTAGTGACCTTCACCGCTCCAGTGGGAATAAATTCAGAAACCACTTACATCTTTCCCAGCAACATCACCTGATGACAGCCAAGGTGCAACTGTGCTAGCTTTCCTGCCTGCATGAGCCAATTGAATCATCACCTTCTGACCTTGCGAGTGTGCAAAGTCGACAAACTGCTTGATTGGCGCGATCTGTGAATCCTTCCAGATACCGACATCTTCAGGTGTGATGCGACCTTCTGGAGTGACGGCCGTGGCTTCAATTGTGACTAGACCCGGCCCACGCTGAACGATGCCGCCCATGTGTGTCCAGTGCCACATCGTGTAGTGTCCTGATATTCAGTCAGCACTGTAGATAAATCTCATGAGCTACACCACTTACCATCCTCAGCTGAGTACTGGCACAAAGGACTCAAGAAAATGCGATTCTGCAGCTCAAGTCCACGGATCTTGATGGGTTGGAAAAGCTTTGGGATAGCTTTTCCACTCGGCTGAGGATCTACAGCTGTTCCTGCCACCGGATCTTGGAGAGGGGTGAAGTATGGGACTGCTGGAGATGCCTTGTTGAGGTTGTGTGGCTCCTCCTTGATATCGGCTACTGCTGCGTGATGGCTGGACATGATGAAAGGTCAATTGATGGACTGAGAGTGTGAGAGAACGAGGAGAATATGTTTCAAGAATTGTGTTTCCAGATGGCAGGTCGTCGATACTTATACCCGGCCAAAAAACATCGAAGCAGAAGCCTTGTATACATGGCATCATTGCCGGTCCGACGCATTCGCAGGGGACTTGGATTTGTAAGAATGCTTTGATGCATCGAATCTAGCCATACCCTATTAGACAATCACATTCATTGGACTAAAGAAAGACCAGTATTTTAGTGAAACAGCTATTGAGCACTCGGATTTCTCATGCGCCATCCGGGAATGAGGGATCGGGTAAGGTAAGGGTTTGTCATCTTCTGCACGATAAAGGCCCGAGATTTCTGCGGGCCGATCCCCTTTCTCCGACTTCCTACACCTTCGCCGTGGAATATAAATTTCGATGCATCGATTTGTCAGCTCGAGAGATATATCAGCCCCTTTTGTAGAACGAAAACGAGGACGAGATTGGCGTTCGAGACTCGTGTAGAATTCACCCTGCTGCCATCGGAAAACAACACATACAGCGTCGTCAAGAAAGCCTATATCGCACAGGGAAGATTCGACAATCATCATGCTCTTGCTCTCGACTATAAGAATCGAGCTCAAAGAACGCAAGTGGAATCCGCTTCACCCCGATCTGGGAAATACGATGATAATCTGCTGCTGGAAGAGTGCTGGCAATGCCTCCCCTTTAACAGCACAAGACTTATGACACACTTCTCCAAGGGTTTCTCCTTCTTCTTCTTCTTTAGCATTTCTTAGCACTTCTTCTGGGATATATATGGTTTTCACGCTTTCTTAAGGATATCCCTGTAGCTAGGAAACCATCCTCGGTTCAATAATACTTCCTCATGATGACTCCGAGTTCGTTACAAGCATTTCCAGCACATCTACCAAACGAGGCTATCATCGGTCTATTCGTGCAAACCGGTGACACCTCGTGAAATTCACAACAACCCCATCACAAGATACATACTCCAATCCAACTCTCACACCCTCTCTCTATCCACTCCTCAATCCCACTTCCCCCACCACAAAGAACCACCCAAAACCTCCCACAGAAATGACAATCTTCTCACGACTCTTCACCCTCCTCTCCGCCCTCCCCACCTCCAGCCCTCCCAAATACAGTAACCACACATACAGTTTGCAATACACCTACAACTCGACAAACTTCTTCGACAAATTCGAGTTCCTGAACCTTCCGGATCCGCAGGAAGGGTTGGTGACGTATGCCAACGTGACTACGGCCAAGGAGATGGGTCTGGCGGGTGTGTCCGATGGACGGGTTTTTCTGAGGGCGGATATGGCGCGTAATAATGCTGAGGGGAAGAGGGATAGTGTGTGGGTACAGGGTAGAGAGGCATTTGATGCTGGATCTCTTTTCGTGGTGGATATGCAATCGATGCCGGCAAATGCGTGCGGTGCTTGGTCGAGATTGTAAGCAAACTCCAAGAAGCGGAATCTGGACTAGTAAGCTAATCACACTTCCCCATAGACACACATCCAACAAAAACCCCTCAATGCTAAAAGCCGAAATAAACATAGTCCAAACCTCCAACCTCGAAAACAAAAACATAATATCCCTCCTCACCGCCGCACCAGACATCTGCCACTTCGCCTTCCCACAACCCATGGAAGGCAAGACAAACACCAACAACACCAATCTAGATAAACAGCTCGGAACGCTGACAAGCACGAATTGCTCCGAGCCCTGGAAGGGGTGTACGGTGCAAGGCCCGCAAGGCGACATCGCCGACGGATTCAACAACGTGACTGTGGGTGGTGGGATCTGGGCTATGGCGCTCGAACACGACGCGATACGTGTCTGGCGGTTTTTCAGGAGGGATTCGCCGAGGGAGGTGAGGGAGGGGGGTGTTGTTGATGTGGGTGGGTGGGGTGTGCCCTGTGCTACTTTCCAGTACAGGTACGAGGATGATAATTGCGATATTTTTGGGATATTCAGGAACCAGGCTTTGGTGAGATACGTTGTCTACCCCTTTTTCTGCATCGCCCTTGTCGAAAATCGTGTACTGATGGTGGTGTAGAATTTCAAGATCGATTTCTGCGGATATGGCTTTGATCCTGATTATTGGAAGACCAATGGATGTGCTGCTGCTACTAAGTATCCGGATTGCGAGGGTTTCGTTAGGGAGAACCCGGATAAATTCAAGACTATTGGGTGGGAGATCAATTCGATCAAGATCTATCAGCATTGCGATATCAATGACCTCGATTGTAGGAACTGATAGACGGACGAGTGCGGCGGTGGGTTAGTAGACCATGACAGAGTGGGAAATAGTCGGGAAAGTTGCTTTCTATATTCTTAGCAGCCTTCTCATAATGCTTTGAGGGCGGCAGTTGTAACATCAGCAATAGCCAACATCTTCTCTTCCTGAAATCTCCGACCTACAAGCTGTAAAGCAACGTGAGCGCCATCATAAATCTCGGGATCATCTAGGATATCCATTAGTCCCCTCCTGGCCGAAGAAAATCCGTTGATGATAAAAACTCACAACTTTCATAACACATCTTCTCTTCAGCATTTAGCGGCTTATACTCTGTATCCACCAAATCCAAATTCTTGTCCACATTCGTAACCGGAAACACCACACTCGTATAATCCAGCACATTGACCCAACTCGTATAACCGTAATAAGGATACATACTCGGGCGCGCTGCGGGGAACGGCGCCACGGGACTAATAACAGCATCGACCGGTCTCCCAGTCGACGTCACGGAAGCGGTTGAAGTCCAGTAATCGAGATACTGTTTCTTGACTTCGCGATGGGCCACGTTGTTTGCTGCGATTTGGGAGGCTGTAAGCTGTGGCGTTCCCTGGTTGAAGAGGCCGGCTATTTGGGGAGCGATGGGTTCGCCGCTTAGGGCCAAGGCGCTGTTACAGTCGAGACCGCCGTCGTAGGTCCATGTTGTTTGAAGGACGGTATTGAGTGAGGAATGAGGTGGTGGTGTCCATTCGACGACCTGGATTCATCAGCTAGCAGACCCTCACGGTGATCGTAAGTTATGCATACTTCATGGCCCAACTTCTTCACAGCTTCGATGGTCATTTCAAGAGCTCGCTTTATTGGCGGTGTTACGCCGACAACTCCGTCATGTCTAAGCACCGCGAAGACCAGCTTCTCCGGCAATTTCTCTTGCTCAGCTCTCCAAGGTATCTCAACAACGAGCGGATCATGATTCCAAGGCTCCACACTCAAAAGCCCCTTTGTAACCAACCTCAAAGCGCCAACCGTAGTCCCAAGTGGGCCGACGACACTAAGCACTGAGTTCTGTCCATCCATGCTATTTGCCATGCCCTCATATGGCAGACGACCCGCACTAGGTCGCATTCCGTATAGTCCATTGAACGCAGCAGGTATACGTATAGATCCTCCAATATCTGTACCAAAGCCCACCACTGATCCCCGCGTTCCAATCAATGCCCCTTCACCACCTGAGCTACCACCAGCGCTCAGGTATCTATTCGTAGGATTCTCAGTATACCCGATAATGTTGTTGATCGTCTCGCCGCACATGAGTGTATGCGGCACTGACGTCTTCACGTATAATACAGCCCCGAGTTGCCTCAACTCGCGAACCATTTCTGATTCGAACTCGGCGTGTCTGGGTTCGTAGGACTTTCCTTGGAATGTTCCCAACCATCCGACATAGCCCATTGAGGTTTCTACATTTCGGACGTGGAATTGGTCTTTGAGGGAGATGGGCAGGCCATGAAGGGGACCAAGAGGTAGGGATTGAGCGCGGTTTCTGTCAAGGATCTCGGCGTCGTGGAGGGCGGCGTTGAAGAAGATCTCGTGAAGGCAGTTCGTCTGAAATTGTCGTTAGGATGATTTTAACATCCACCACCACCTCCTTCCTGCTTGATACTGAATTGCAATGAGGTGACATACCAATTGATGCGCCAGAGCAGCCCGATGACAAAAAGCCTTGCAGACATCAACACAACTCCACACTCCGCCCGTCGTCTTCTGAACAATCGTCTCGGCATCCGACTCCGTGATTTCGACCTCTTGAGCAGAGAGAAATTGCTGAATATATATTCCCGAAACATTTTTCACTTCTTCGGCGCTCGGGATAGAGGGGAGAAGCCATTCCTTAGGTATCTCGGCGAGGATCGAGGCTCTCTTTTTGGCAGCCAATTCTTGCCAGGTTTGAGAAGGCATTGTGAGAAGGATCGGACGTAGGAAGATCGAGAGTTACGGTTTGAGACTATGCAGAGGGAATTCGAGGCGAGATCTCATCGACACGAGTCTTCAATTGGAGGTGGGCCGAGGCGGGCGAGAGCAATCTCCATCTCCTCGACCCAGTGGACCGCCCGAGGATGCTGTAAGATTAGATAACACATGGTGCCCGTGTTCTGCATCATTTGAGGGCGGGGTGTAGACGGATGAACGCGTCGTTGATAGCTTTATCGGAAGATGGGAGAGCTCCAGCCCACTTGCTTGATCGGGTAAAGGGGCGCCGAAGTCCGAGTCCACGTGAGAAAGGGGCAGAGCGTTGAGTGTTTTTACTTGTTACCATCTAACTATGGATTCAATTCATCTATCATAGCACAGCTCTATTCCGCTTGACTCGAAGTTTTGATGGGATTTCATTCAGAATCTCTGGTTCCGTTGCTTGGTACCATCGATAAACTCGACCAAGATATTTCGCCAGATCTTTCCACGCCATCTTAGGGTCATAACATATCTTTACAAGAAAAGTGACAGTCTATGAAATCTCACTTCGCAGATAACAATTCCATTTCTAGCACTGCCAGTAGGTCACGACATCTGCGAATCACATGCCTGGGACGATCTGTTGTGCAAGATGGAATGCACGATGGGAATGTATCAAGAGACGGCTTCAACGATCTAGCAATAGGATAATCTACATTTTTGCTACGCAGATGACTGACATCTTCATCTCGAAATAGCATCGCCGTGGACCTTGCTTGCTCAGATATCAATCCAGGACAAAACCTCGCAGCGTCGGCTTGGTTCCGGGCATCCAGCGTTCAGTAAGCGATTATCCGATTGATTCCCATGGCATCGATGCGGTGGACGGTCTGCTGCGCGGAACGTAAAAATTGCCAGACGCGATTCCAGTATCTCCGCGTTGTGACTGGGAGAACGACCTCGCTGTTCCCGAAAGGTGAGGTTCCCACAGCCGAGGGAGAGGGGATTGTGTTGGCCGGATTGGCGGATCTGAAGACGAAACTTCACAAATCTGGTCTCCTCGATGAGCGCCTGATGAAAAGTGTCGTTATGGTCGTTGATATATAGTATGGTGGCTACGCAGGGCTTCAACGAAGCCATCGAGGCTTCAGCCCACATCCTCAGCGCCTGTCAAGTTCTTCGAGGAACAGAAATTCTTGAAACGGTACTTCGACCTCCTCGCACAGGATTCCAAGAACATCAGCAATAGGATCATCGATGATATCCACGCCCTCGAAAGCAGGGTGATTGACTGACTCATCCTCTTCAAAGGCTGCAATCTCAAGATCCGACATCATCGTCCCGCGAAACGACAACAAGCTCATCAATTCGCCGAAACTTTTCGCCACCAACAACGAGAAAGAGGAAAGGATGCTTTTTGTTGATTGGCTTGTTGAAAACCATGGAAACATTGAGTTAGGTCTCGTCGCGGACGCCACGGCCGAGGGACATTAGTTTGTCCATGTTACGGGAGGCGTGGGCGCGATTCTGTGATGAAAAATCGATTCCGAGGAGATAGAAGATTGTGAAGACAGGAGTGTAGTTGCGTATGCAGATGAGGCTGACAAGGAGGCGCACTTAGCGGTCGATTGTGGCTTCTGATCGAGAGGTGAAGGGAGAGGAGGAGAAAAGGACAAACCCGAGGATCGGTGGAAGAAGAATAAGCTTCAACCCTGTGCCCTTGAAATCTCGAAAACTCGTCGATTGTCAAGAGACTGAGAAGGCCGGCTCCAAAGGTGTTTTCGAAGATCTCGTCCACGGCACAGCAACCACCTTCCTCCCTCAATCACTCATAAACAGTTTTAGCCGACTTAACACCATTCGCACACTTCGGTTTGTAGAACGAGGCCGACAAATTGGCCGTACAGTGAAAGACAGTCCCCTCTCCACCGCAGATGAGCCGAACGGTGATATCCGACCCGCCAGCCCTCAGTACCATTGTATCGCCATATCTGTCAAGCGATCCCGAACCACATTTCCACTTCTGATTGGGTAGCCAAGTGCAACCGTCTACGAGCGTGCCGTCGTTTCTTCCGTTCACTTGTCCCTCTCCGCATGCGGCTTCGACTAAGGCACGTGGTCCTGCTGAGACGAGGAGGAGGAGGAGGGGTAGGTTTGTTGGTGTGAGACGCATGGTTTGATGTGGAGAGATAGGGGTTAGAGTAAGACTGTTGGTAGGAGGAATTGTACTATTGCAGGATCGATAGGGCTGAGAGAGAGAAATTGCTGGTAGGAGAAATTGGGCTGGGGCAGGATCGTAAGGTGGAGACGGCGGATATATATAACTCGATATGTGCTCAATTGATCCTTGAGGTTCGGAAAGGTCGGATAGCGGGCCACAAGACGGTCAATTCGAATCCCTGTCTCGGTCCTTGCGCCAGGTTCTTCCTGGACACACAAGACACAGCAGGCACACTATGGTACTACTGTGGTAGCCGGCCAAAAGAATGTTAATTCTGACCCCTGTCTTGGCCAGTGCGTCCAGTCGTCTCTCTTTTCTCTCTTCACGACTTCTCGTAATTCTCTCTTCGGTCTAAAGGGATTATATTCTTCTTTTTCTCCGCTACTTAGGTATAAAGAAATTATACTTATTCTTGTATGTTGAGTGGGAAAAGACGGGGGACGTGGTAAGACCCGCCAATTAACCTTCTTTTGGCCGGCTACCATAGTATATAGAACCCAGTCACAAGAAGGTTAATTTAATTCCCTGTCTCCGGCCTTCCGCCCGAATCTCCATTACGTATCTCTTCACTAAACGTGGGTATTGATTAATCGGCTAGGAGGCATCCCAGTCTTCTTACTACTGTGTACAACTACATACTGGCGGTACTCGCTTTCTAAAAATACCAAAGTCTTGACAACTATTCTACGTCGGGGTAGAGAAGACGAGGCTATAGTAGAACTCCACCCATTGACATTCTCTTGGCCGGCTTCCATTGCAATTCCACGTATTCCTCCTATTCAAACACAAAACTTATATTAATCCTCAATCACTCACCGAGGCTCCATACTGACTCAATACCCTTTGCACGCTGCTGGTGCATCCATGTAGCCATCTGTCCGAGCGTACATACAGTGACAGACACATCCCCAAAATCACTGACATGCGAGTCCACCGCCGCCCCCAACATCCTTCAATGCGGAGAAGACTCCTCAAGACTCCACACTCTCTCAATACCCTTCGCACACTGCTGCTGCACCCATCTACCCGTCTGTCCAAAGGAACAGTGATAAATAAACCCCTCTCCATCACAAATGATGCGCAGAGTGGCATCCTCCGCCTGAGTAGTCATGACAATGAGCGTCTGACCATCTTCATCTCTCCATCGCGTTATCCGCGCTACACGATGCCGGTTTTTGTTAGAAGTGGTCCAGAGGAGTTGGCGGGCTCTGTCGTACCTCCTTTGCCACAATCCCATTCGTTGTTGTGTCCGGGCTTGGGGTGGCAGTCGTCCACGAGCGTTGGGTCGTTTCTTCCGTTGAATGTACCTAGACCGCAACCTACTCCCCTTATGGGAATTATGGTTGCTAGTGATGCATGTATCCTTGCTGTGGTGTAGAGGAGAAGGAGGGATGGTCTTGCTAGGGTAGGACGCATGGTTTGATGTGGAAGATGTAGAAGAGAGAGAAAGAGAGAGAGATTAGTTAAGAGTTTGGAGCAAAAAGACTGCATAGAGAGAAATTTGTTAGTGGGCCCGAGCTTTTCGCTAAGGCCGTGTTCATTTCGAAACTGGCATCTTCGGAATATGTGGTTTTTGGTGGCAGGGGCACCGTTACAAGCCGATTATAGGGGTTTCTATCATATTTATTAGAGTAACAATCCTACCATTTATTTTAGTATATTTAAAATACCCGCGCCGGCTATGGCTAATAAATAAATAGCCTTGTCGTATATATATAAGCAATTAACCTTATAAAACTATACTAGATTACTTACCTTTATAATCTATTAAGTTACTTATCTATTTTATATATACCTCGCGACTTTAAGACTTAGATTATATTCTTATTAGTCTTTATAAGGCCGATATATTATTAATAAAGATACTTATTATTAATAAAGATACTTATCGTTAATAAAGATACTTATTGTTAATAAAGATACTTATTATTAATAAAGCTATAAAGATACTATTTTTAGAGTTTTTTTAAGGGTTTCTAAGGTTTTACGTACGCTAGAGATAGATATAGTAATATATAAGAATTACTATATAACGGCGTAAAGTTCTTAGAATCTATAGAACTATTAGTAACCTACTTATCGTCGTTTTATAATACTATAGTACGTTAATAAAGATTACTTATTACTTACGATAGTAGCTAACTACCGCTACCGCTATTACTAGAAGAAACTACGATACCGGAAGCTCCTAAAGAGGAGCCTTAAAGCTAGATACTACTTAATATAGTACTTACTATAGTACCTACCTTACTAAGCCGTCTAAGATAAAATACTAATATAACTATTACTTTTATAGAGGCGCTACTTAATACTAAGGCTACGGAACTATTAGGGTCCCTAAGAGATTAGGGAATCCCCCGACCCCTTAGGGGTAGAGAGGGTTAGGGGGGGTATTCGGGTCGGGTATAGGGGTCCCTAGGACCCCCCGCCCCGACCTAAACTCGCTAGAACTCGACCTAATTAATCGGGGCGGGTTCTTAGCTAAAAAACGTTACTTTTTCGTATAGTTTTATTAATTACGGACGACCTATAGGTATTTTATATTATATAACCTTATAGACTTATAGAATAGGTATTTCTCTATAATTCTAGCTATTTAGATCTTAATAATATCTAGGTTAAGTATTAAAATATATAACTTAAGAAACCTAACTTCCCTCTAATTAGTAGGTCGGGGGTAAAAGCTCCCTCTAACCCAAAAACCCGCCCCCCCCTATTTCTATCCCCCCCGCGGCGGGTCGGGGGGGTACCCCTAAAACCCGACCCGACCCCTTAGGGACCCTAAACTAACGTAAAGTTTATACTAAAATCTATACTAGTAAATATATTTTAGGTAATATTACCGTAGCAATCTTACTACGGAATCCTCGCCTTAGGTATTACTAGATTTTTAAGTCCGATAGAGATTAGTATACTATCTATAGTACTAATATAGTCGGAGAAGTATAGAAAGAACTTATTATTACCCTCTATCTCGAGAGGGTAACGTAATAACTTAGTAAAGCTACGGCGGTTTACTATAGAATAGGTAATATATTAAGAACTTTATAGAAGTATCGAGATACCGTACTAAGTAAGTATCTAAATCGCTTACGGGCTATACAAAAAGACGAACTCTTACTAATAATAGAAAGAAATAGAACTAATTTATAGTATAGAGTTTTCTTTAAGCTCTATAAGTCCGTCTTATTAAGTAGCTATTAAATAAGCTCTTTAAACTAATCTAGATAGAAGTAAAGTATACTTTTTATCCTCTCCGGATAGCTACTTATAAGATCGGTTACCTAGCGTTTGCCTTTATCTTTATCCGGATATATAGAGTAATAAGGCCTAGAGCTAACGCGCCTAGATAACTCTCGAGATCTATCTTTAGCTTAAAGCCGTTACTTTTAAGCTTCTCTAGCTACTAAAAGAAGGTCTATTTATAGCTATAAGAGAACGACGAGTTAAAGTAAAGTAATAAAAGCTATATCTAAGGCGTAATTACGGTAGTAGTTAAAATCTAGTATATATAAGTTAAAACTTAATACTAAGCTATAAACTATCGCGAGATTGATATATAAAGGCTATTATAGATTCTCGAATCTATAGTTAGCTTTAGGTCTTAAGTAGTATCTTCTAAATATACTATAGAAGCTATTTATAGGATATATTTAGCCGTATATAGCCCTAAAATAGCCTAGCTATAGAGTACCTTAAAAATATAAGTAAGTCCTATCTATACGTTAGGCTTCGCTCCTTAAAATCTTTAATTAGTAAGTATTACTATTAGATTCTACGTAAAATTTAGCTTATTAAGATATATTATAGTATTTTATTAGTATTATATAATCTTAAGATTAGATAACGTAGCTCGTACGGCTACGCCGCGCTCGCTATAGCTACGTATATACTATAGCTTATACGTACGTAGTATAGCTTAAAACTATTTTATTTTAATATTCTTAGACCCTTATTCTACGAGCGTACTAGCTACCTACGTAGCCCTTAAGTATAGCTAGATTTTAATATTCCTAGACCCTAAGTTACGAGCGTACTAGCTATATCGTTAGTTACGGCTACGCTTATTATAATTATAAAAGTAAAATATTTTTAAGTCCCTAAGGCTTTTTATTTAGTTAGATAACCTATTAGGATTTTTAGATATATAGAAAGAGCGAGCGCTAACTTAGACCGCTATATAGCTATTTATTTCGATTTCGTTCCTACCCCGCGTACGCGTAATATAGTAGAGTAAGCGTAGATAATAGGGGAGAGTAGTTTTCTACTTCCGTCTTAGAATCCTATACTAGATTATAGGATTAAGGTAAGGTAGATTGGATAAATATAATTTATATAATAGAGAAGATAAGACGGGATAATAATAGCTATAAAATACTATATTACTATACTAGTTAGTAGATAATTATCTAATATCTATAGGCGCCGCGTCTTATCCTTATATAGGATAAGAGAGCCGGATTATACCGGCCCGTAAATAGCTATCTCTCCTATATCCTCTCCCCCTCCTACTATAGCGTCGTCCTATAACGCTATATAAAGAAAGTAGGTAATTAAAATCTAGGCTATTAAAGAAATCCCGCTAGCTATAAATATACTAAATAAATTAAGTAGAATTAGAAAGTAAAATAAACGCCTTATTAACTACTTAGTCTACCTTCTCTCTAAGCTTCTTACTATTCTCCTTATTACTATTCTTTCCGCTATTATTACTATATTAGCCTCCCTATATTACTTCCGTCTTAATCTACTCTCCGTCGTCTATAACGTCTCTAAGTACTACGTTAAGGTCCTTATTATTCTCTTCGGTTATATAGTAGATCTTAGGCTTAATAATAGGGTATTTCTAAAAGCGATATATAAAGAAGCTCTTATTCCCGAAGATATAGATCTTCTTATTAATAAAATTAGCGAACTTCTTACTAATACGTCGAACGGTCTCTTTTATATCCTTCTTAAGGTAGGTTTTACGTTTCTTAGTATCTATCTCGATAACCTCTTAGACCGCCTTAACGACGTTATAGTTAGTCTACTTTATTTAACTAATAAGCGCTTAGCTAATTAGATTATCGAGATAAAGAGAGATATAAGTCGGGAATAAGTATAGTAGTTTACCGTAATTAATAGAGTATCCGGATAGCGACGTTAGACTAGTAAATAGATCGCGATATATCTTTATAAGTTACTCCTACGTACCTCCTTCCGGGATCTCTATTATAGTATAGTCCTTCTTAATTCCGTAGTACTAGGGTAATAGAGTTAGACGAGTCCTATCGGCCTTACTATATAAGCTATAGAAGTTTAAGAAATAGGTAATACGTATAGTATAATCGGGCGTAATCTATTTAGTAAAGTTAGTCTTAAACTTCTTAATATTATCCTTAGTCTAGTACTACTTCTTAATCTTCGTAATATAGCTACTACTAATTAAAGTCCCTCGCGCCTTATTATTATTAATCTATACCTATAGGTTCTCGTCCTTATATATCTTAGGTATAAACTAGGTATAGTTCTTCGTAGTCTCTCCGAATATTATTAGACTATCTTAAATCTAGTTCTTACCTTTCCTAGTCGTAAGTATATCCTTAATATAAATATCGACGTAGTAGAGGTTAATATTATTACCGACGTAAGTCGTCTTAGTATAGTACGGGTACGAGATAAGCTAAAACTAATAGTTAGGTCGAAGGGTAATATAGCGTAACTAGTACTTAATCGACTATCGTATTACCTACTAGATAACCCCGTAATATATAGTACGGTTCTAACTAAGGTTATACTTCCCGTTGACCTCTCTTAGATACTAGAGGTAGTATACTAACTTAATACGTAAGAGCTTTTTAACCGTCTAGTTCTTACCTACCTTCTTAAACTTCTTAGAAATATACTTTATATATTTAACCTTATCGATAGGGTTATCTAATATCTACTATTTAGTATCCTACTCCTTAAACGTATCTTTATAGAGGATACTACCCTTTTCTTTCTATTCTACTAGTTCCTCGTCCGTCTATATATCTTTACGTAGTTTCTTCTACTCTTCCTCGTCGAGGAAAGTCTTATTAAATAGATACTATTTAGCTAGCTTATACGTAAAGACCCCGAGGTAGTTAGACTAAACGTACGGTTAGTTCGATACTTAGAACTAGATATAATACTCTCTACTAACTATAAACTTAGTAGGGTTAAGGTATTCTAAAAAGGCCTTAAGTTAGATTATAAGTATCTCCGTTATCCTAGTACGAATTTATAAGCTAGCTAGGCTATAGAAATAGCGAAAGTAATTATTATAGGTAGTTTCCCCTAGTAGATAGACCGTCTTCGTAAATAACTAGAACTTAGGAGGGTTCTTACGTATTCCGTATTCTTCTATCTCCTTCTTTGTATCTAGACTAACTTAAGCGGAGAGTTTTAGCTTCTTAGATACCTTATAGTTAGAGAGGAGAACTTTTTTAGCTTCTACGCTATAGCTATATTAAAGGCCTCCTAGAGAAACTACCTTCTTAGCCTTTATCTTCTTAGATTTCCGCGAAGCCTTAGGAGCTAACTCCTTATTAACTACCTCCTCGTCCTCCTCCTCCTTATCTTTATTATCTATATTACCTTTATTAGGTACTCCTATCTATAGTAGCGCTTCCTCCTTCTTAGGTAGTAGTCCGAATTCCTTAAGAAGAGATAGCTTATTCTCTTTCTCTATTTACTTAGAGAGCTTAGTACTAGTTATACCTAATAGTCTTTCCTTAATAGTCTTAGTTAGAGGTTAATATATAAGGAATTCGTCCGTATCTTTCTAACTAGGAGGCTTCGTTTGCTTCTAGTATTACCTATATATATTAAGGGTAATCGGTAGGAGATACTAAGAGTAAAGAATAAAGCTCTAGGGAGACTAGTCGAGAGGGTCCGTTCTATACGTCTTATTAAGAACCTTATTAATAGCCTCCTTAGTCTTAACGGAAATTATCTTTACTAGATCTTTAACGTCTAATATCTATATCTTATTCGTCTTTCTACTTCTATTACGCTATAGACGTATATAGATAGCTTAAGTAAGAAACTTAAGGGCTAGGTAAAGAGGATAGAAAAGTATATATTTAAAATATTTCCTTAGCGCCTAGAGAGTTCCTCTAGAGACCTAGTATTACGCGGTTAAGGGAATACTTCCGTCGTTCCCGTTTAGGTTTAGAGGTAACTAGCGATTATTAATTAGGTCTACTATAAAACCGCTCGTCTAACTTAGTTAGGTACTCTCTATCTTCTTATAGCCGTACGTTATAGGGTCTACGTCGGAAATACCCTTATAGATACTTAGAATCTACTTCTAAGTCTTCTCGGTTCTTACTACTCGACTTATACTAAGACCTAGTTCTTCTAATTTTAATACTTCCTCTTTCGTCTTAGTATTATTAGAGAGATACTTCTACTCCTCCCTATCGGAGTTCTAGACGTAATAAACTATAAGCCTTAAATAGAGCTCTAATCGAGCCGCCTCTCTCTCTACTAAAGATAGAATAGCTTATAGTCCTTTAACTTATTAAGCGAGGGGTAGTTTATCTAGTTTAGTACTCTAATCCTCCTTAGTCTAGGTAACTACTTTAGAGGCCCTAACTCCCTATAGTTACGTAATAAAGCCTAGACTATTATTATTCTTAGGTAGTAGTATAAGAGCGCTATTATCGACGCCTATAGTATCTCTATTATTTAGTTTAGGTATATTCTTAGTAGAGCCGGCTATCTTTAAGGCCGACTAAAGAGTTCGACTTATCTTAGTCGAAAGTAGAAGTATTAGTAAAAGTCTAAGTATAAGGGTATAAGTATAATTATTCTAGAGTTAAGTACTAATTATTATATCTAAAACTTTTATTAAGGGAATAGGAGGCTCGGGGAGAGAGAGATAGAGACGGCTTAGATAGGCCTCTCTTAGTATTTACTTACGATATTATACGTCTTTAGTATTTCTATTACTAATTCTATTTCCTATTCTAGTTAAGTTCCTCTATAGAATCTAAATCCCCCGTAAAACCTAGCTCTTTTTAGTATTAAAAGAAGCTCCCTATAAAAGAATAAAAGAAAGAGATACGTAATAAAGGAAATAAATAAAGAGACGTAAAAGGAATATAGGGAGTATCCTTAATCTTAATATTAGTTAAGACGTATACGAAGGAAAGACTTCTAGTCCTAGTTATCTAAGAATATAGCTACGAGATTTAATTAGGCGTTAAGAGATATATCGAAGCGCCTATTTTTCTATTCTTTAAGAACGATATATATAGGAGTAGTCGCTTATAGGTATAGCGGTACGTCTATTATCGTTTCTAGATAAGATTAATATCTAGGGCGCCCTAGATATTATCTAAGTCTATTTTACGAAAATTTTACCGCCGGGAATCCGGTATATAGAACTTTTTAAACTTCCGTCTCTCTAATATTTTTATAATATAGATATCCTCGCGCGGTATTCTCCTCTAATATATAGTAGAGACGGAGATACTCTAGAAGTAGGGTCCCTAAGGGGTCGGGTCGGGTTGGGTTTTAGGGGTACCCCCCCGACCCGCCGCGGGGGGGGTAGAAATAGGGGGGGGGGCGGGTTTTTAGGTCGGGGGGAGCTTTTACCCCCGACCCGCCAATCGGGGGGAAGTCGGGTTTTTTAAGTCATATATTTTAATACTTAACCCAGGTATTATTAAGATCTAAATAGCTAGAATTATAGAGAAATACCTATTCTATAAGTCTATAAGGTTATATAATATAAAATACCTATAGGTCGTCCATAATTAATAAAACCGTACGAAAAAGTTATGTTTTTTAGCTAAGAACCCGACCCTATTAATCGGGGCGGGTTCTATCGGGGGGAGGGTCGGGGCGGGGGGTCCTAGGGACCCCTATACCCGACCCAAATACCCCCCCCGACCCCTTAGGGACCCTATCTAGAAGTAATAGGATTATTAGTAGATACGCGGGCGGCTAAATACCGAGCGGTACGTAGTAGAACTCTAGTAGAATATCTTCCTTATAAGGAAACCTTCTAGCTTTCGTATTCTACTCTTCTTTTCTTTCTTTATCTACTAGAATTAGAGTTTATTTACGAATACGGCTCCGGCCGTCTAGTTCCTAATAAACGGAGGCGTCGCGTAAGAAATCTTAGAAGATTTATAACGTATCTCTACGTAGTTAGTTACGCTCTTCCTTTTGAATCCTCCTCGATTCCCGTATAGTACGACCTAGACTAACGGAGAGGACCGTTATATCGCTTATAATTATTACCGCTACCTACTCTAATAACCTATTCCCCGAGTTCTATCTCTATAATACGCTCGAACTAGCTAACCTATTATAAAGAACTTTAGAAGTTTAAATATATTCTTCCTTACGTATAAGCGTCGCTTTCCTCCCGAGTATACTAATTATCCTATCCTCTATTACGAAAACTAACGCGTAGTTCTCGTCAAGTCTTATCTTTATCTACGTATATAATACTATACTAGAGGAAAATAGATAATAATAGTATATCGTCGTTAAGTCTTATCTTTATAGACCTAGGAGAAAGAATATATATACCGGCCTATTCCTAGTAAGATATAGACCGTACGGTAGAACTCTAGGAGCGTATCGGCGAAACTTTAGTAGTATAGTTCTCTTATAAGAATATCTTCCGTTATCTATATTCTACTTCCTCTTTTCTTCTTTATCCACGTATCTTTAGTAAAGGTATTTATATAGAATACCGTCTACTTAGACTCGAGAAGCGGAGAATACGCGGCGCGTAAGAACCCTTAGAAGTTTTAGAATATCTTTCTTTAGATTTAAACGTCTTCTTCTTTCTAAGTATTCCTTAATTCCCGTATAGTATAGTTCTAACGTATAGAGTAGACGGTTAAGCTTTTCTCCGAGTTTCGTCTCTATAAGGAGAAGAAGAATATATATTAGTCTAGTACTAGCGGGATATAAGTCGAATGGTAGAACTCTAGGAGTATACTAGTAGAACTTCGGTAGTACGGCTCTCTTATAAGAATATCTTTCGCTATTTATATTCTACTTTTCTTTTCTTTCTTTATCCGAATACTTTAATCGTAGAGAGATAAAGGGATACTATTACGCCGTTTCGGTTAGGAGATTTAGAGGGTATATCTTTATAAGCGAGCTTATTTATTATTTTAAATATATATCTAACCTAGTTATAGAGGAAGAGTTCCCTTTCGATAGAGTAGAACTAGAGAGAGTTACCTAACTAGGACGTAAGTATTCCGAACGATAGTATATATATTATCTAAGCTTATTACGAGAACTCTTTTTCTTATTAAGGTCGAGTCTAATTAGGTACCTAATAACTAGCTTATCTTTCGGCCGGCGCTTAATAGTTCGTTTCTTTAGCGTATAACGATTATATTCTCTAGCTACTATACTAGCTATCTTTATAATAGTTAGAAGAACGAATACGTTATAAAGAATATAGAGTATCTATTAATCTAGGTTATCGTCAATAATCTTATAATTATTAGGGTTAAATCCTTAAGACTATATAATCTTAATAAATAGCTCTTCTATAGATATCCTCGTCGGACGAGTAATCTAAAAACTACTTATACTTATTATAGTTAAATCCTTAAGAGTTTATAACTTCGATAAGTAGTTCTTCCTACTTATAGTCTAGTTCGTAATCCGTACTAGAGAGTAGGCCTTCCTACTTATAATCTAGTTTACCTAGAGTAGTTACTCTAGTCCTCTCCCCCGCCCTAAAGTCTAAGTACCGATTAGACTTAAGAGAGTTATCCCTTTAAACGAAGACGCGTATACGATCTATACGGACTAACTTATATACGACTATTCCGTCTAACTCTAATAACTTATAGCTCCTAATAGGTCTTTCCGTACGGGAGTTAATAATAACCCTCGATATAATATATAGACCGAGCTAAATAAACTCTAGTTTATTTCTAAAATTTCGTATAATCTTCGTATTATATAGGAGAACTTTTAACCTAATATATAGTCGTTCTCGTCGTCGTCGGGACTCGTAAGTCTCTTTCTAGTACTTATTAGCCTCGTACCTTATTCTTTCCTATCTTACTACTACCTTACGAAAATTCTTATTACGTAAGTTAATCTAACGTATTTATATAGTAAGAAGATTCTCTATTATCGAGACGGAGTCCTAGTTTAGCGTCTACTACGTAGCTATCTTTAACTTAATTAGAAAGACGTACTCCTCGCTAAGTATTATCTTAGCTAGAGTTATTCTAGTTATTCTCTTAGTAGTCGTCCGCTCTACCTATAGCGTAGTAGGTAATAGACGGACCTAGGACTTATAATTACCGTTCGTCGATTTTCGTAGGGCTCTAATAAGTAGCCTATAGACCCTTTCGATACCTCCCTAACTCTATAAATTATATAGAGATATCTATATTTTCTAAATCTAGTATAAGTATAGAAGGGCTAACGTAAATCGTCTATTCTTACTTCCCCTATCTATACCTATCTCTAGAGGAACGCCCTAGCGATAGATAATATATTCGAAAATAAAGTCTATAATCTATTTTACGTTTAGAGAGCTACGGAGTACCTTCGCCTCTAACTAGCTACTTAACTCTTCTCGTATATATATAATATACTTAAAACTATCTCTCTTAGGTATTCCTATATAGTTAATAGCCTACCGGACTTTAAGAATCTTATTACGAGTAACTATCGTATTAAGGCCCTTATTAATATAATTCTAGTTACTCTTCTAGTAAACTTTATACTCCTAGACCTACTTAGATATATTAATATAATAACTAACCTAGTAGTACCTCTATCGAACGAGTACTATAGTCGATTCTCGTCCCTTATAACTATATTTATTATAGAGCCTTTTAATAATACGGGAGCGCTCTTCTTTATCGTCGATAACGCGGCGGTAAGAAGAACCTTATTTTCCTTAGTAGAATAGTTATCTATATAGTACTAGGTAGGTAAAAGCTTTTCGTTAGATACTCCCGTACTCCTTCGCGTTTTAATATCCTTCTAGTTAACGGAGCGTTATTAGATAATCTACGATTATTCTATATTTAGTAGAGTAGTTACCCTTAAGACCCTACTATATATATCTTCTAATAGATAATATATCTAATTCTTAATCTAAATCCTATTCCGTTAGAGAGGAGTTATTATACTCTAGAGAGAATAATAGAGAAAAAAATATAAGGTCCGGAATACGTAATAGCTCCGAGATCTAACGCGATAAAGTCGTTAATATCGAAATCTAGAACGAGAGAGACGTTCTTAGAATCCGTATTCTTATATTAACGTAAGAGACTATTAGTAACTATATTCTTCTTTTCTTCGATATAACGGACTTTAAAATTCTATATTATAATCGAGGTAAGCTAGCGAGTTATAAGAGTACCGGTAATATCTAAGACGATATAGTTTAACTAGTAAATAAGTATCTTTATATCGGTCTTAATAACGAAGCTAGCTCTCTAAAGATAAATTTTAAACTTCTTAAGAGTATTAAGTAAAGTACGGTATTCTAGTTTAATAGTATCGTATTTTCGTTTAGCAACTAACTAGATACCGGTTATATATCGGTATAGGTACCGTTTCTTATCGTATATCTATACTAATTCCGCTCTCTAACCTTTATTAGAGGAGTCTACTACGAGAATTATCTATCCCGCTTTCTCGTTATATCTTATAGGCTTAAAAATAGAGGGATTCGTTAGTACTTTCTAGAGTAGTTCTATCGCTCGTCTCTATAGCTCTTCCTAACGGAACTTAGTATCCTTCTTAAAGAGGACGAATATAGGTTGCGTAATTAGAGCGAAATTAGGAATCTAGATCCGGTAATAAACGTATATACTAATAAATACCCTTACCGACTTTAGTATATAAGGCTTATTCTATTATAGGATAGTAGTAACCTTAGACTCGTTAGAATAACGCCTATTTCTATTATACTAGTAACTAACGATATAGAGGCCTTCTATATATATATTAAACTTCTTTCTAGATACTATCGCTTCTACGCGTTTAACGTCGGCTAGTAGTACGTCGAGACCTCTAATATATTTAAGAATATTCTTACAGATCCTAAGTAACTCGCTTATTTATACCTAGGGTCCCTAAGGGGTCGGGTTAGGTCGGGTTTTAGGGGTACCCCTCTAACCCGCCGCGGGGGGGGGGGGCAAACGGAAGGGGGGTTAGGGTTTTAGGGCGGGGGACAATTTACCCCCCGACCCGATAATTAGGGTAGAATCGGGGGCGCACGTAATGCTTATTAAGATATAATATCTATATAAAGTATTATATAATATTATTAAGAGATAAGGTATTCTTATAGGAAGTAAGAGTAATAATTTAGTAGAATCTAGGTCTTAAGTTACAATATTTATATATCGAGCATTACTGATAGTCTTCTAATAGTTAATATAGAGAGAGAGCTATTTATTTAGTACTAGTATATAGAGAGAGAACGGGTATAATATTAGATACCGTCCTTAGACTTATTATCCGATACATCTCGCTTATTAACAATACTATTATTAGTTACAAAACTATCTAGATTCCTATTATTATTATTATCTTCTTCTTCTATCTTCTCGTTATCCTCCTTATCCTTATCTTAAAGCCGACCTTAAAATATAGAGGCTAGAGTACCCTTATTATCTACTATATCTATTTTATTAAGACAATTACTATTAATATTAGTCTTCTATTTAGCTAATAGTAATATTACTAAACGTTTAAGATCTATATTACGAACTCTACTATATCTCTAAGTAGTATCTCTCTTCGAACTAAATATAAGCTCTTATACCTTATTTACTAGCGAGGCTTTAGGTAGATTAGCTCTTAATCTAGCTTTATTAATAGGATATACTATCTACTAACTAGTAGGACCTAGTAAGGAACGGCTAGTTATAAGTCGATTACGTAGGATCGTGATTTCGTCTCTATTAAAAAATTGGTAAGGAGAGATAAAGGGAAGGGAATCGATAGTATAGGTCCCTATAGTAATAAGAGCCTATATAAGCGTTAGAGACTATTAGTAGACTATTAGGTAAGCGGAATACTAACCGATAGTTCTTCTTTATAAAGATATTTATAGATCTTCTTATTTTGAGTAACGAGTACCAGACTATTTACCTTAGTATTTAATAATTACGCTATATACTACTATAATCTCCTTATAAGTCTAAATATAGTTTGCTAGTAGTTTAAGTAGCGAGCGATAGTAGCTTCCTAGAACTTTTTAATTTACTTATCTACTATAGGGGACTAGATTTTAGTATTAAGGAGTACGTCTAGATCTTAATTAAGGGATTCGTCGTTATCTTCGTTATTCTCTTTCTCGTCCTCTTTCTCGTCGTCTTCGTCGTCGTCTTCGTCGTCGTCTTCGTCGTCTTTATTATTATTAGGTTCGAAGGCGATGATTTTATTAAGAGGGCGTTTAAGGATATTAGGATAGCTACTAGTAGTAATTCTAGAGGTATTAATTAGTTAGAGGACTAGTAAAAGAGTAAGGAACGTTAGTATAGATATACCTCTTATCTATAACTTCTTGAGTAGCCGCCTATAAAAGCTCCTTTTAACGCGCCTCTAGTAATTTATTAAAGCCTAATAAGTCCTTTACTTTCTTACGCGCTACCGATATTATAGTATATAGGTACCGCCTAGCGTAATCTTTTATCTTCTTAAAGCCTTTAAGACCCTTACGGCGCGTAGTCTCTTTCTATATATACTTATTTATAGATCGCTGCGTAACTAGTTTAGCGGGCGCTATAGTAGAGAGCGGCTAAAGTAGGGAACGGCTAATAGTCTACTAATAGTTAAGGGTGCGATTGGAAAGTAAAATACGCTGAAATTACTTTTATAGATAGGATAATATTAATTAGTAGAAGAAGTTCGTTCTAAGCGCGAAATAGTAAGTACGGGCCGATAATCGGCGCCTAAAGCGGCTTAGCGTATAGAGATTTTAACGCTAGTCTATCGTATATTAGAACGCGCCTTTACTAGTTACCTCTATAACTATTATCCTCGTATTAACTTAGCTAATTATATCTTATTAGGCCTGTTAAATCATTCTTATCGTTATTTATTACTATAGTATATCTTTATTTCAAATTTACGCGTGCGCGTATTCGGTAATACTAATTATAACCTTAGGCGCGTACTAAGATAACTAGCGTAATTACTACCGGTAGCTCCCAGATTGCTCGAAAGTCTTTAAAAGGTTTAACTAGTACGCCTAAGTTACGTTTAAGAAAAACAATTGCTCGAAAGGCTTCTATAAAGAAACCCTACCGTTATAAGCTAGGAAGTAAGTGAAATACCTATTAGTTTACTAATAGTCTATTAATTCTTACTAACGTAAATTCTAGCCGTCGTATTACGTGAGATTCGTCGCTACTAGAAGGGGACTAAACTCCTTATACGTAAGTTACTATTTACGAGATTGGTAAGAGAGATTACCTAGGATTTACTTATTATTAAGGATACGCGCTTTTAGAAGACGGCTATCGATATAATTTAAGAAGCGGCCGAGGCCTTCCTAGTTAGCTTATTTAAAGGTAATATTCAATATATACTTGATTATCTCTAGTCTACTAATCTAGAATAGATACTAACCTATACGCTATCTATACTAAGCGAGTAACTATTTAGTCGAAGGATATATAGTTAGTAAGACGGCTTCGTTAGGGTAGGGGTAGTAGCGAGTAAATTCTAGGCTAAAAATATAACTAAATAATGTATTTTTGGAGTTATATACTATAGGATAAAGTAAAGTATATATTAGGCGTAGAATATTAATAATACTAGTATTTGCCTCTCTTAACTATTAGTAGACTATTAGGATCTCCCTCTCTATATTTCTTTATCTAAGCTAAATAAGAAACGGTAAATTTAACCTCTCTTAATAATTAGGAGACTATTAGGATCTCTCTCTTCGTCTCTCTTTATATAAACTAAATATATTATCGTGAATATAGGCTCCCTCGACTATTAGAAGACTATTAGGATATCTCCTATCGTCTTTCTTTATCTAAACTAAATATAATATCGTGAATATAGCCTCTCTCGACTATTAGGAGACTATTAGGATCTCTTCTATTATCTTTCTTTATCTAAACTAAATCCAATATCGTGAATACAGCCTCTCTCGACTATTAGGAGACTATTAGAATCTCTCTCTTCGTCTCTCTTTATATAAACTAAATATATTATCGTAAATATAGGCTCCCTCGACTATTAGAAGACTATTAGGATATCTCCTATCGTCTTTCTTTATCTAAACTAAATATAATATCGTGAATATAGCCTCTCTCGACTATTAGGAGACTATTAGGATCTCTCCTATTATCTTTCTTTATCTAAACTAAATCTAATATCGTGAATATAGCCTCTCTCGACTATTAGGAGACTATTAGAATCTCTTCCGTCGTCTTTCTTTATATAAGCTTAATAATAGGTTATAAATTCGTCTAAGTATATATTCTAGTATCTTAGGTTATACTACGTAATAATTCGATATTCTTCTTATCAACTCGAACCCCGAGGATATATTTTATTAAGATTTTAATAAATATATTTAATTCCCGTAAGAATTAATATATATATACTATAACACGTTTAAATAAAATGATACTTAGTTGTGAAGAAGAACAACGAGTATACTATCGATCTACGTATTTAGATATATATTATTTGTCTATCTTAGGTAAAGCTGTATACGCTTAAATAATTTCGTATAACCCTTAGTATTATATCGGAATTAATATTTACTTAGCGTTGCACGGTCGTATAAATTCTTGGAGGAAGTAAGAGGGATAATTTAGTAGAATCTAGGTCTTAAGATACAATATTTATATAGCGAGTATTACTAATAGTCTTCTAATAGTTAATATAGAGAGAGAGTTATTTATTTAGTACTAGTATATAGAGAGAGAACGGGTATAATATTAGACGCCGTAGCCCGTCCCTAGACTCGCCTTTTAATACAATATTAATAGGTTTATTCTTTAGTACTAGCGTTATTATCCTTATCTTTACGCTCTTAACCTTATATCTACGCCTTTAATCGGAATATTTACGCTTCGTAGGTTTAAAATTTTCTAGAATACTATATATCTTACTACTCTAAAACTAGAGTAATAGGACTACCCCCTAGGACCAGCTAGATCCGTGATAGTATTATTAAAGAAAGAGATTTAGTAAGCGTAGGTATTACTTTATACCTAAACTTTCTAGGTTTAAATCCTTATCCCGATAGTAACCTAAATTAACCTCTCGCTACTATAATACCGCTTCTTCCCGTCCTTTATAAGCCGGCTTAAAGAGCCGATTATCTATAAGTTTAGACTTCGAACTACCTTATCTCTCGTCTTCTTAAAGCCTTTAATACTCTTACGGCGCGTAGTCTCTTTTAGTATATAGGGATTCGACGATCGCTACGTAATTAGCTTAGACGGCGCTATAGATAAGGGCTAATAGTCTACTAATAGTTAAGGATATAAATAGAGGCTAAAAGACGATAGAATAGTATATACTAGGATAATATAAATAATTAGTAGAGATTCTTAGTCCTAAGCGTAAAATATTATATATAGGCCGATATTCGGCGCCTAATTTAGCTTAGCGTATAGACTTTTTACGCTAGTCGGTCGTATCCTAAGACGCGCCTCCGTAACTATTTCCTATTTAGAATATTACCGTTACGCCCGCTTTAATCCCGCTAATCGTATTAATTCTACCCTACTTATTCTATTCTTTTTATTAATCTTTATTATAGTATATATTTACAAGGAATTCGATCGTATACGTATTTAATAATATTAACCTTTACTTTAGGCGGATAACCCTAAACGAGTATCTTTCTAAAAACTTATCCTAAAAGTCTTAGAGCTAGAACCGCGAAAGAAAACTAAGTAATAGCTTTTAGAAGACTAGCTTTACGTAGAGATACGTACTCGTTAAGATGAACTATATAAACGCGACCTTACGTAAAGAGCTAAAGAGAGAAGATAATTATAGGAATAACTCGGGGAATAGGAAGACGAGCCTATAAATAGCGTTAATATAGATACCGGTAATAAAGATACTAATTAAGACGGCGGCTAAGACTCTAATATACCTTAACCTAGCCCTAGATCGTCCGTACCTTTACTTCGGCCTCGTATCTTCGAAGATAGATCGCCTAGTTCGTCCGTACCTCCGCCTCCGCCTCGTAACTTCGAAGGCCGTTCGATTTTCTCGCCTAAACCGCCTTTACCGCCTCTATAACGTCTATAACCTTTACTAGTACTATTAAAATCTTTAAGTAATTTGTATTCTTCGGAGAGTATAGACCCTAGTATTAAAGCTAGGATAGATATAATACCTCTACCGCCTTAAAATTAACCTTCTCGTAAATAACCTCCTAAAAGAAAGGCCGATCTAATAACTAGAGATATTACGATAGGCGGTAATAAGCCTAGTTATAACTTAGGATCTATAGTAAAGCGTACGGGTATCCGTCTATCCCGTAGTACTAAAGTACTAAATAGCGCTAATCGCGTAAGTACGGCCGCGTCTTATACTTAAAAGACGCCTCGTAAATAAGGTAGAAAGAAAACTATAGGTCCTTAGAAGAGGGTACCCTACCGCTTTAAGCTAGGAAGTAAGTAAAATACCTAATAGTTTACTAATAGTCCTTTAATCTTTACTAACGTAAATTCTAGCCGTCGCGTTACGTAAGATTCGTCGCTACTAGAAGGGGACTAAAATACTTACTAAGTTCGGGCCGTTTACTAGACTAGTTCGCGAGATTGCCTAGAACTATAAATCGGACCTACGTTTCTAGAGATCGGCCCTCGAGGCCCTATAAAAGGCTATAGAAGCCTTTATCGTTAGTCTTTTCGAAGGTAAACTTTAGTATATCTTTTATCTATCTAATATACTAATAAGTAATAGATACTAACTTATACGCTATCTACGCTAAACGTGTTACTATCTAGACGAAAGATATTTAATTAGTAAGGCGGATTCGGGGAGATAGTAATAGATAGTAGGTAATATAATTAAATAATATATTTTTAGAGTTTTATACTATAGGATAGAGGCGTTCTATAAAACTAGTATACCTTAGTTATTTAATATAAATACCATTAGTCTTTGCCTCTCTTAACTATTAGGAGACTATTAGGATCTCTTTATCGTCTTTCTTTATCTAAACTAAATATAATATCGTGAATATAGCCTCTCTCGACTATTAGTAGACTATTAGGATCTCCCTCTCTATCTTTCTTTATCTAAGCTAAATAAGAAACGGTGAATTTAACCTCTCTTAACTATTAGGAGACTATTAGAATCTCTCTCTTCGTCTTTCTTTATGTGAACTAAATATAATATCGTAAATATAGCCTCTCTCGACTATTACGAGACTATTAGGATATCTCCTATCGTCTTTCTTTATCTAAACTAAATATAATATCGTGAATACAGCCTCTCTCGACTATTATAAGACTATTAGGATATCTCCCATCGTCTTTCTTTATCTAAACTAAATATAATATCGTAAATACAGCCTCTCTCGACTATTACGAGACTATTAGGATATCTCCTATCGTCTTTCTTTATCTAAACTAAATATAATATCGTAAATATAGCCTCTCTCGACTATTAGGAGACTATTAGGATCTCTTCTATTATCTTTCTTTATCTAAACTAAATCTAATATCGTGAATACAGCCTCTCTCGACTATTAGAAGACTATTAGGGTCTCTCCTATTATCTTTCTTTATATAAACTAAATATTAAATAGTGAATTTAACTAAATATATATCCTAATACCTGAGATTATACTATAATATAATATAATATTCTTTCTATTAACTCGAACCCTAAGGAGACATTTTATTAAGGTTCGAATAAATTAATACCTTTCGTTACGTTCTTTAAGATTATAGCCTCTTAGTACCGTACTGGATTTTCGCCTTATTTCGAACGAGAAAATAGGCTCTAGCCTTTATCTATTATACTATATTAGTCTACGTCCTTATCTATTAATATTCCTATACTACTATAGCCTTATCGTTATCGTCGTCTACGTCTATACCTACGCCTTATAATCTATTCCCACGAATTAGCCTTAATAAAGAAGTCTACCTTTAGGTACCCGAATATACGGACGAGTTCTAGGACTAGTTTATTAAATAAGTATAGTATAAGACCGAGTTCGACGAAACTGGCAAAGTACGTAAATCTAAAATAAAGTTCCGTAAATTTGGCGGTACTAAGTAGGCTATATACTAGATATACTTCTAGGAGGGGGCTTATCGAATAACTAGCGCCCTAAAGATCGTATACTTACGATGCGATAAGGTTATAGTCTACGGGAATTGCTACGGTATAAAGAGTCTTATAGAATATATCGATTCCGATACCTATAAAGTAATTTCTAAGAGACGAGGTTTAAAGTAGCTAACTATTAAAGAGGGCTTTAGGGTATCGGTAAGACTATTAGTAAACTATTAGGTCTTCGAAATACTAATATCTACTAGAAGTACCGTACTAAAGTAGAGATTATAGAGGCCGGCGATATTAAGATATATACTAGTAGCTTTAACTAGTAACTTATTAGGACTATCGTCTTATATAAATAGGTAATAATAGTAGTCGATAACATCGAATTCTTTCGTCTTATACGATACGTAAATCCCGAAATTACTATAATATCTTCGTCGACTATTACTAACTATATTCTTAAGCTACGAGAGGCTACTAAAAATATAATCCGTAAACGTCTCCCTCTATCGCCTTAGAAAGTCGTATACGTCTTAGATAGATAGTCTACGCCTCGCCGGGATAGCTACGTCGTAATTAAGGTATACTAGGTTCGTAATAATTAGGTACTCGAAGACGTACTAATCGGTTTCGAGCCCTATACTAGTACCTATAGCGGTACTTATCTCGCTAAACTTATAATAGGGCGGCTATAGTATTTCGACCTAGTATAGAGGGTTATTACGTTTACTATAGATAACGCGTCGAATAATAAGACTATAGTATAGTCCGTTAACGCGTTAATTATTAAGCTATATAAATATACGAATATTTAAAACGAGATTACGCTCTATCCCTATATCGCGTACGTAATATAGCTTAGCTATAATAGCCTTCTCTCCGATATTAAAATACGACTAATAAAGGATGAGCTTATAAGGAACTAGTTAGAGGAGGAGGAGAAAACTACTATAGTACTTATAAGGGGCGAAATTCCTATAAATACTTAAAGAGGAGTAAGTTAACCCCTAATAGTCTCCTAATAGTCCTAGAGTTCTATAGCCTACTAATACTATTCTTCGCCTAAAGCTTCTATATACTATAGCTAAAGCGCGTTAGATTACTATCTTTATTAATTCGAGCGAAGGACGCTAGCTTTCGTTCTAGAGGATTTAAGCCGTATAGCTTAAGGAGTACGATACTTATTCGATAGCCTAATATCTTCGCCCGATATAGGATGTTAAGACTAGGTAGGATTCTACTTTCTATATATTAGTACGTCTCCTTAAGTTGGGCGAGCCTATTATAACGTATACGAAGAAAGAATACGCGTATCTCTCTCTTAATAATAATAAATAGGGCTAAGTTAAATACCTCGTTAATATTCTTCGTTCTTTTACCGTATATACCGCCCTTATTAGTACGTCTAAAGAACCGACTATCTATTAGGTCTTCGAAATCTATAATCGTCTCTTTATATACCTCGAGGACGCGGAGGAGATACTAAAGAGTAAGACGCGTCGATAGAAGGTCGAGATTAGGAAGGTATACGGTAGAGTAAGGGAGAAGATTAAGATCTACTACTCTACTACGTCGTATAGCTAGGTAGGTAAGCTCTACGGAATAGCGATTCTTCTCGATCTACGCGCAAAACTTAGTACTTAGCTAAACCCTAAGTAGGTACTAACCGAGGATAACGAGTTCGATTAGTAGGCGTATTATTAGGAGGAGTTAAAATAGCTATACGATAGTAAATACGTAACGCGAACTCTAACTAAACGACGAAGGGCTATACCTAATAGCCTTAAGGATATAGAGATCTCCCTAGATTCTATTAAGGTATAAATAGCGACAGCTAAGGCCCTAATATCTTTACTAGTTATAGGTAGGCTAACTAACCGGATAATTAATAATGGATAGAAAGAGTTTAATAACTATCGGTCGTAGAGTAAGTCTCCTCTTATCTAATAGTTCCCTAATAGTCTCTAACGCGTAACTAGACGAGGCGTAAACTTACCTAAAGAGACTCTTCTAGTAATAGAAGCTTATCGAGCCTCGCTTCCCTTATATTACTATAATAGTTAAGGATATTTTCGTAATTTAGGCGGCTGGTGTTGGTATTAAACGAGAGTTTAGTATTATAAGCGCTTTTAATACGGATAATAAGACGTATAGTCTAAATGTTCTCGCAGCCCTAATAATAAATAACTATAAATAGAGAGTACGGTAGAAGTAGAATCTCTAGGATTACTACTTAATTTATACGCGTAAGGATGTAGTTATATCTAACGAGATTAAGATAGAGCGTTAGATATCGGAGGAGGCTATTTATTATTTTATTCGCGACTTACTTAATCTCGATAATATAAGTAAGACGGAGGATATACCCGATCCTAATAACTTACTATTTAAGGGAGAGGAGATTAGAATAGAGATAGAGATAATACTTAGTAGCTTTAAGCGAGATAAGGAGGGTTTATTAGGCGATAACCTTAAGATAGTTCCTTATATAGTAGATCGCGTAAAGGGTCGTACAAAAAGACGCGCTTAAAATAAGACTAATAGAGGGAAGCGTAAGGCTCGTAAGTTAACGGTTCTAGGGTTACGAAGGGCTAGTAGCTTAAGCCTTTACGTAATAGTTAATCCGGAAAGCGATAGTAATAATGCGGGCCCTATACCTAAACGAACTCGCTTAAAGATAGACCTACGATCGTAGTTAGTAGTAATAACTAACTTTAACTATTAGAAGACTATTAGTATTCTAGGATTATATATTTATACTTCGTATATATATAGTTATAAATAATTATAAGTTAAAACTTAGTATTTCGACTCTAGATAGATTAATATTTAAAGCTCAGTATCTCTACCCTCTATTATATATATATTATACGATATATTATAAGACTAGTATTACGTACCCCCGACCCGTTTAGTTAGGTCGGGGTTTATCGGGGTAAGGGTCGGGGCGGGGTCCTCTTAGAGGGTACCCCCCCGACCTAAACCCTCCCTCTAACCCCCCCTAACCCTAAGGGGTCGGGGGATAACCCGACCCCTTAGGGACCCTATTTATACCCTATAGTCCTTAGTTAACTTATTAGGAATATTATTAATATATAAGTCGCTTATATATATCTAATACCGGATAATCGCCTTCGTTACTCGATAGAATTACGCGACTAAGTTCGTAGCTCCCTATAGTTTAGGTAGGTTAAGTATAGTAATATAAATCCGGATTAATATTAACCTTCTTCGCTTAACCTATAGCTAGCCTCTAGGACTCGTAGCGATACTACCTATAGGTAGTATTTAGTCGGTATATAGATAGTATTTAGTTAGTATATAGACAGTAGAACTTAGTAGCGACACGACCTATAGATAGTATTTAGCCGGTATAGATAATATTTAGTCGATATATAGATAGTATTCGGGGTTTAGTAGTTAATATTTAATGTTCGAGGTTCAATAATAAGTAAGTACTAAAGGGAAAGGATAGTTTAATTTCAAATACTATTTATTCTAGTAGTAGTTGTTATTATATTCGTACTACGGTTCCTAGGAGTAATAGGGGATCCTTCGGATCCCGTAACTATTCTATAGCTCCTAAATATATATCCCTACTATATTCTCTCCCCCGCCTACCAATACGTCGTCCTATAACGTATTTATAAATATATAAGCCGGGCCCTTAGGGATAAGATAGTAAGCTATAAACTATAAAACTAAGAACGCTAGGATATAATAAAGTCCTTAAAATCAAAATTACTATATTCCTAAACTCTAAGTTAGTCTCCTTAAGCTAGTATAGTACTTAAATATAAGCGCGCGCCTAGAATCTATATCTAGGCCGGGCCTAGATTCGTAGACTACTCCTCCTACTTCTTTAAATATACTTCCTACTCTTGCCCGAGGTTCTTAATAGCGGGAGTAATAGTCTCCTCCTCTTCTTCTCTAGTATCCTTCTTAATATACGTCTCTACCGGTCGCTGCCCCGTATAGGTATCCTTTATATATAAATAGTTAAAGAAGGAGTCCTTCCTATAGATCGTACGCTCTAACGCGACTATCTTCTTAAACTTCGCCCTAAAGATATCTATAACTTCTCGCTCCTAGCGCTTAATCTCCCCGTCTCTATACTACTTATTATTAAGAAAGCGTATAGCTTCCTAGTTAGTAACTATAGAACTCTACTTTATCTACCCGATAAGAGCGGCTATAATATTCCCCTTAAGACGGTACGGAATAGAGGCGTACTATAGCTAAGGGATTCGACTATAGTTAATAGAGTAGCCTAAAGGAGTCGAGGGCCTAGTAGCTATATCCCTATAGGCGGTAGATAGCGAATTCTATATTCCGCCCTCTACTATCTCTATAGTTTTATAGTTAAGTTTAATACTATAGAACTATAGTAGGTACGTAATACGCTCCCTATAAGCCGGCCTATATATCCTATAAGGTTAAAGACTATAAGTAATATGGATAGTTAGGTCGTTATATATAGTATTCGTCTAGTTAGTCTTAAAATACTTCGCGTTCTCTAGAGTCTAGTATAGCTTAGGAGTAATACTAGCTATATAGCTATCCTTAAGAGGGGCGCCCCGAGCTTCTATACGCTATATCTAGTCTTTATATATATCTAGCTTATATATTCCTAGGATAATTATAGTATAGTCCTACTTATTCTTACCTAAGATAGTAAGACTACCTTAGATTACGTTAAGTCCCCTACTAGTTATAATAGCCTTACGAACGTTAGTATTAATATAGGCGAACTCTATATTCTAGCCTCTAATAGTATACTTAGTATAGTAGGGGTAGGAGATAAGCTAAAATCTACCGTTAGGCCGAGTAGTAACGTAAGTAGCCTAGTATACTAGAGATTACCGTATAATCTATTAGCCTAGACTATAGTATAAAGTCTAATTCTAGCCTAGATTATTACGTCTATAAATCTTACGCTAGTACTATAGATATATAGTAGACTCTAGCTAAATAAGTTCCTTAATAGTAGGACTCTTATCCTTATAGATCTCCGTAATCTAGCTCGTCTTATTAAGATTCTCGAGTATAACCTATAGCTCCTTATAAGGGACGCTCTAGTACTAAAACTCTTTCCCGGAGGTAATTTACCTATTCTTTTCCTACTAGGCTATCTTTACGTTTCTAAGTATATCCTTCTAAAGATTATTCTACGCTAGCGTATTTAGACGGTTAGCTAGCTTAGCTAGTCGGGATCCGGCGAAGGTATAGATCTTAAGCTTATTAGTTTTTATAGTAGGCCTCGTACCCTTCTTAAACTAGATATAGGTATTCCTACCTACTATAAAAGTAGCGGGAGAGTTATATAATAAGAAGTCTCGAAGGCGCTCTAGTAGCTCGGTAGTAGTTCCCTAAGTAACTTAGAGCCCTATCTAGCCTACGCTAAGCCTAGTATACTTTAAGTAGATATTTACCTTAAATAGTTAATTATTATTACTAAGCTAGACTACGTTCGCGTTTAAGGCTTTAGCCTTAAGCTATCGTAGATAGATAGTCTTAGGTATCTTTCTCTCCTCCGCTAGCTTTATAAAGACCTTTCCCTTATTATCCTTCTCGTAGGTATAATCCTTACTAGTAGCTCTAGCTTTCCTTAGTCCCTAGACGTCCTAATCCTCTATAGTAGGAGGGCTATCTTTAGCGCCAATAGATACTTCCGAGTACTTAGGTATATTAGTAATTAACGCCTAGCTCTATAATATAACCGAGCTAGGCGAGGCTACTAATCGACGTAAGCCGATAGTAGTAGGGCTATCTATTAGGTAAGCTCGTAGTCTCCCTAGGCTTATTATATCTATAACTCCCTAACGAGTTATCTTAATAATAACTATAGGCGTAGTAATTACTAGTTATTAGCTAGAGTAGTCGCGAAGAGACCTATAATCCGACCGAAGCGATCCCGCCTATACTTTATTCTATACGTTCTATACGTCTATATATCCTTCCGTAACGGGGAGAATATATTAGAAATACTCTATAGTATAGTATTTCTTTCCGAGGCTCTCCTATTCCGCCTAGGTAACGGGATCTATATCTAGATCGGGCCTAGATTCGAAGGGAACTAGGTTCTTATTTACCTTAATCCTACCGATAACGGTTTAGATATCTTTAGTAGATAGGGCTAGAGTATTACGTACGCCTCCCCTAAGGTTACTAACTTAGATAAAGATCTATCGGCCTAGGAAGTAGAGTATATCCTTAAGAGAGTAATATAGCCTATATAGATTAAGGTACTACGCTAAGTTCTATAGTATATCGCGTCTATTAACTATAGTATCCTAAGGGTCTATAGGGTCCGCTCTACTTATATATACTAGTAGAGATAGTCTATCGTCTATTAGCCTATCTAAGATAGCTTTAGGCTAGAAGGGCTGCCTCTAGAGTAGCGTTAGGATAGCTATACGGATTCTATTAATAGTAGAGTTCTTCTTATCGAGTATCTTCTTAGTATTATTAGTAGCTTTAGTAAGTTCCTTAAGCTTATTCTTATAGGCCTACGCGAAGGTAGTACGGCTACTTAGGCCCTACTATAAGTCCAAGTCGGATTCTATATATATAAAGAGGTAGGTAGCTATTATCTTAGTATTCTCTATCTTCCTTCTCTAAATCTTAAATAGCTCCCTAATAACCTTACGCCTATTCTAAACGGGATAAAGCCTAAGCTCCGTAGTAATATCCTTAATCCTCTAACGCTAGCTATAGATAGCGCGGTAGATAAAAGCTTCTAATAGGGTAAAATTACCTTAAGGGCTAGGTAGGTTATATATATTCGCTCCTACTAGTATTAAATTTATGCTACTAAAACCTTATATCTATACTAACTAAGACTAGTTGCCTAAGACGGGTCGTAAGGAAGAGCCTTATTCTATTTAGTTACTACCTAAGGCTAGTTATAACGATACCCGCTCTCTCTCTTACTCCTATTTCTAGTACTTATTAGGCTCGCTAGGTTATATATATTCTAATAATACTTCCGTCGGTTAAGGCGAGCCTATATTATCTACCCTAGTACGACCGTCTTTATTAGCTTTATTCCTTCTAGCGTCGCGGGCCGCCTTAACCTAGCGTAACTAATCGTCGTTACCGTCTATTATAACTATTACTTTTTAAAGTTATTATCCGATATATATCTATTCTAGTAGGCTAAGATATAGTCGAGGCTGTCGAAAGTATTAAAGTTTTTAAGTTATAAAAGGATTAAAGAGCGCGGCGGTACCCTTATTTATTAAGAAACTTCCGGCGAAACTTTAGGAGTATATAAGGCTACTCCCGTTTTTAATACGCGAGTATTTTACGTTTCTATTATTCGACTTTATCCGGGTCGCCTTTAAATAATCTAATTATAGAATAGATAATCTATAATCTTCTCTCCTCTACCCTATATACGTCGCTCTATAACGTATCTCTCTCCTCTAAAGTACCCTAAGTATCCTATTTTATATCTAGATTAGGCCTAGAATTATCTAGTACTTAGAAATATCTATTCCGAGAGTTCCGGGAACTCGAAGGCTAACGTAAAAATAGAATTAGAAATAGAGTCGTATATTTAGGCTTCTTACTATAAGTTAACTTTAAGCCTAGAGCCTAGAGCTCCTTCTAAGCTCCTCGAAAACCTAGTAGTCTATAGAGTTAAAGCTAGCTAGTCGTAGAATTTAGACTATAGATTATCTTTAACGGACCTTAGTATCTAGTTCTTTATTATCTCGCTCCTCGTCCTCCGCGTTTAGCTTCTTATCTATAGAGATATCGCCTACGTCGAGCTCTAGTATATTAATATCGTCTAGAGCCTTAGGTCCTAACTCTAGTAACGTAATCTTAGCCCTTTAATAGAAGACTCTTATTCTATTACCTCTAATTAACCTATATATAGGAGTACTGTCTAGTTCTTCTAAGGTATAGCTTCTAATTAGCCTCTTCGTAGCCTTATCTATATAGGCCGTAGAGATATAGTAGGGCCTAAGCTAGGTAAAGTCTAGCTTTAAACTATAGTCCTTATTAATCTTAGTATTATATAGTAGGACGAGCTAACTAGCGACTAGGTCTTCCCTTTATATACGGACTTATCTTTATAACTCCTAATACTTATTAGCTTTCTTATATATACGCTACTATTTAGCTACTACCTTCTATAGGTTTTTATCTCTTTAGTCTAGTTACTTAGCTTATAAGTATAGAAGCTAACTCGTAGTTTAGATAGAGGACTATAGTAAACTTTACTAGGATAGTATCCTTAACTTAATAGGTAGAATATATTCCTCTCCGAGTATTATCCTAGCAGGAGTTATCTCTATTATCCTATTTACTATAGTCCTATCTACCTAGAGTATAGTAGATAGTAGGGGCTTCTACGATTTTCTATTACTATAGGTAGCTCTCTTTAGTATATTAAGGAGTAACTAGTACTATCTCTTAATACTACCCTAGCCTTAAGAGTTATACGGCGAGATAGTAACCTTATATATATTATATAGTATTAAGAGAGTATCCGTAAACTTCTTATTTTTAGATCTCCTATTAAACCCTATCTTACTTATAACTCCCTAGTAATAGATTAATTCCTTAAAAATAAAGTCGGTAATTTACTAGGATACTAGGTAGATTCTAAAGATACGTACTTCCGACTAGCTACTTAGCTCTTCTCTTACCTAGATAATCTATTTAAAGCCGTCCCTAGCCGGGAGTAAGGTATAATTAAGAGACTACCTTATTCCTAGAACTTTATTACGGATAACCGTAGAGTTTAGGCCTTCTACTATATAGTTCCTATTACTTATTTAATATTGTAGGTACTCCTTAATCTATTAGCTAACGTCCTTAAAGTAGCTATCCTAGTAGTACTACTACTTAACTAGGGCTACGGTAGACTCCCTACCCTTATAACTATAGGGATTATAAAGCGACTTAATAATAGCCTATCTTTCTACGGTATTATCTACTATACGCCTATAAAGCTAGCCTCGCCTACCTCTCTTAAATAGTTGTTTATATAATATAAAGTAGCCTAGGGCGGCTCTCTTTAGCGTAGTTAGTTCTTTTCCCTTTAGTCCTTTAGGATTACGTAAAGTTACGAGGTACTCCGCTATCTAGCTATATTCCCTAGAGTAATTACCTTATAGCCTATCCTATACTTTACTATTTCGCTCTTAGTTAGGCTCTTTCTATATAGTACCGGAAGCTTAGGAGTCGTCTAAGTCTCCCGACGTATCTAGGCCGGGCCTAGATAAGGGTATTATTCTAAAGTATAAGTCTAGTCTATATAGATATACGCGTAGGCCGCTATAATAGAGGGCGCCTAGTCGATAGTCTACGAAGTCCTCTATATTAAACTCTAGCTCCTTAGGGACGTCCTTCTTAGGTACGTTACTATACTAGCGGGATAGGCTATCGGCTATAAGGTTCTTCTTTCCTTCTATATATCTAATTTCAAAGTTCTATATCTAGATCTATACTAACTAGCGTATAACTAGTAATCTAGCTACGTCTAAGAATACCCTATTAAGCTAGTAGATTAGAGTCCGCGTATCTATTTCGATAATAAATCTAGCTCCCTAAAGATATAGCCTTAGCTTCTTAAGGGAGTATAGTAGCGCTCGGTATTCTAACTTTACGGCGTTATACTTACGCTTAGAGAGGGACTATATACTACTTTCGTACCGGTACGGATATCTCTTCTTATCTTTATCTATTTACTATAGAATACTACCCTATCCCTCGCTAGAGGTATTAACTAATAGTATAAGGGAGCTAGTATCCTTATTATAATAGATAGGCTTTAGGGCGGGCGTACTTATAAGGGTATTCTAAAGAATAGTTATAGCCTCCTTCTATTTAGTTCCCTACTTAAAAGGGGTATTCTTTTTAAAGAGCGTAAAGATAGGCTTTAAGATAGTTACGAAGTTCTCGATCTATATACGGTAGTATACGTAGACTCTAATAAACGCCCTTACTAATTTTAGTAACCTTAGGGTCTTCTAGTTAATAATAGTAGCTACCTTATCCGCTACTAGATACTAGCCGTCTCTATTATAGTAGTATTCTACTATATTAACTTCTTCTATATATACGTTAAACTTTTCGCCCGAGATAGTCGCTCTAGTATACTTAATATCTATAAGTAGGGCGTCTAATTTTACTAGATACTCGAGGATAGCGCGACGTACTCTACTTAGTACCGATATAGCTCTATCGTACGTTATCCTAGGGCTACTATAGAGAGTATCGTCTACGTATACGTTACTAGAATTAGCTTAGTAGAATATAATTTTCTTTATAACTCGATAGAACTAGGCTACCGAGTTTATAGCTCCCTAGGGTAGCGTAGTTATCCTTAGAAGGCTAAAAGAAGACTAAAAGAATATTAGGTCCCTACTCTCCTCTATAAGCTCTAGTTAGTTATATCTAGAGTAGAAATTAGTAAGGGAAATATATATATATCCCGCGAAGGAATCTAAGAACTTATCTACTATTAGAGGAATATTAGCGTCTCTAATTATTATAGTATTAATATTAGTAGCGCTATTAATAAGCCTATACTTCCTATTTTTCTTCTAAACCAGGAACTAGGGATTGCGGTATAGTACGTAACTAGGCTCTAGTCTACTAGTAGATATTCTCTCCTAGAATATCTACTTAATCTTATTCCCTAAAGCCTTTAGAATATAGAAAGACTTAGCCTACTATAGGTTATAGTCTACGACTCGGATTACCTAAGGAGAGGTAACTTCTAGACGTATCTTTCTATACTTAGAGAAGTTCTATACTAGGGCCCTCTCTCTTCGGTATAGTATCTTCTTTACGGTAGACCTTTTATTAGTACTTAGGTTAGGGTTAATACGTATCTTAGAGAACTATAAGTTAGTAAGCCTCTACCCTCTTAGGAATAGGGCGTACCTCTTTTTAAAGAACTTATTAAAATAGAAGTTAGGTTCTAGGCTAATCTACTTCTTTATAATATACTCTCTCTAATTAATACGGCCTCCCGGGGTTAACCTATCTCGAAGAGGAATATTTTTAGGTAATATCTTATCTATCTTCTTCTTATATATACCTACTAGACTAGGCGTATTCGACTATAGACCTCTCTCGGATATAAACCTAGAGGCTAGCGTATCTAGGTCGGGCCTAGATACGTTCCGGACCTACGGGACGTACCGCTTAGATACTCCCGATCTAGGGCTTCGACCGATTATATAGCTAAATATAAAGTTTTTATACCTATTCCGTATACTCTAGAGGTACTTCTCTCGCGCCCGCTATCTAGCTATCTTATTTCTTATCGTTAGAAGGTCGAGCTTAGTTGTTATATAAACCTCCCTAGAAGCGTCGTCGGGTAAGCTCCGCTCTATATCTATATACTAAAAGGATTTAACGGTAGGGGCCGTCTCTTACCCTAGTAGGCCTATATTTAATACTAGTAAGTCTTTATAGACCTAATTATAGACGGACTTCTAGCTAGTTTCTAGAAGTCTACCTCTCTATTTTCCGAGTTATCTAAGTCGGTCGGGTCCTCGCTCTCGTCGGAGGAGACGGCCTCCTTAATTATATTCTATAGGCTTCTAGTATATAGGTATTCTATAGTTACGGCCTACTATCTAACGGTCGAAACCCTATTACTAGAATATACCTTATAGTCTACGGTACTATTACTACTAGCTAAGATAACTAGTCGACTACGTATCGAGAATAGTTAGCCTAGAATAAGCGCCTAGGCGCTATCTTTTAAGACTATAAAGATAATATTATAGTAGTTAAAGCTTACTCTAGCTATACGTACTATATAACTAGTCTACCTAGTAAGCGGAATCTTCCTTCTATCTATAACCTTTAACTTATTTATAATTAGTTTCTAGACCTTATTACTTAGGCTGTTAATAGCTAGACTATATTTCTAAGCTAGGTTCTTAGATATTATATTTACCTCTACCCTAGTATCCTAGAGGCTTTTCGCCTCTACGTCTCTAATTCTTATAGAGACTATTAGACTCTTCGTAGAGACCCTAGATCTACTATTTTCTTTATTAATACCGAGGACTATATTAGTAGTAATCTTATTTATCTTACTAACTAGGTTAATACCTACGCCTACGACCGCTACCCTAGGGCCGCTACTAATAGTATTTATACCCCTAGAAGTAGTAGCTTGCTTAGTAGCCTTTCGCTTCCTCTATATAGCCCTTTCCTACTTACGGCGCTCTATCTCTTCTATCTTAGGTCGGATATTCTCTACTAAGTCTTTAGGTAGGGACTTATATAATATATCCCTAAAGACTAGTAGGTATATAATATAATCTTATATACTAATCTAGACCGTCTACCTAAGTAAGTCGCTAGCGAGCTATACTCCGTCCTTTAACTTATCCGTCTTCGTAATATACTACCGTAAGGTTAGAGCCTTAGGCTTCTTAGTCGGTACCGTTCGTATCTACTATTACGACTAACCGTATAATATATCCTACAAGTCGTCTATCTCGTCTATATTATCCTCTAGTTCTATATCTATAGTACTATTACTATTAGCTTATTCCTCTCGCCTAGTAAGGTAATCCTCTATAACGTCGCGTAGTCTACCGTATACTATATACTTTATAGCCGGGACTCTCTTCCCTACTTCTTTCTATACCCGTAAGAATAAAGGCCCGCTAGAAGCCGCTTCTTTCTTCTTTCCTTTATCTACTTTTCTAGCTAAGAAGCGGCGATATATATCTAGCTTAATCCTTATTACTTACGACCGTACTCTTATTCTTATACGCGGAATTATCCGTTTACGAGTTAAGGTCCAAGTCGTAGTCTAAGTCTAAGATTCTACCGAGGGCTAGGCCTAAGCCTAGGGTCCCTAAGAGGTCGAGTCGGGTTAGGTTTTAGGGGTACCCCCCTAACCCGCCGCGGGGGGGGTAGAAATAGGGGGGGGCGGGTTTTCGGGTTAGGGGGCGCTTTTACCCCCGACCCACTAATCGGGGGGAAGTCGGGTTTTTTAAGTTATATATTTTAATACTTAACCTAGATATTATTAAGATCTAAATAGCTAGAATTATAGGGAAATACCTATTCTATAAGTCTATAAGGTTATATAATATAAAATACCAATAGGTCGTCCGGAATTAATAAAACCGTATAGAAAAGTTACGTTTTTTAGCTAAGAACCCGCCCCGATTAATCGGGTCGGGTTCTAGCGGGTTTAGAGTCGGGGCGGGGGGTCCTAGGGACCCCTAGACCTAACCTAAATACCCCCCCCGATCCTCTCTACCCCCGAGGGGTCGGGGGATCCCTTGACCCCTTAGGGACCCTACCTAAGCTAAAGGAGTTAATACTAGATCCGTATATAGTAACGTTCCTAGGCTAGGTCTAGGTATATAGGCGCTCCGTCCTTCTCTTATATTACGCGATAATCTAAGGCGCATAATTAGAGGCGTCTAGAAAGTTAATAATCCGGCCGATTTTTATACCTAGATTATTCTAAGTACCCTAATACTACTAGTAAGGGGAGAGGTCTATATTCTAGAAGTAGATACCCTAAACGACGAGCGTAACGTAGTCTAGGTAGTTCCGTTCGTAGTAGCCTAGCTCTCTATAGCTTCTATATAATCTCTTCTAAGCCTAGCCTCCCTAGGCGTATCTAGGCTAGGCCTAGCTATATATATACGGAGGGCTAGACTAGTTAGCGGCCGCCTATACGCTATAGATATAGGTAGGGTCCCTAAGGGGTCGGGGGATCCCCCGACCCCTCGGGGGTAGAGGGGGTCGAGAAGGGTATTTAGGTCGGGTATAGGGGTCCCTAGGACCCCCCGCCCCGACCCTCCCCCCGATAGAACCCGCCCTAATTAATAGGGTCGAGTTCTTAGCTAAAAAACGTAACTTTTTCGTACGGTTTTATTAATTACGGACGACCTATAGGTATTTTATATTATATAACCTTATAGACTTATAGAATAGGTATTTCTCTATAATTCTAGCTATTTAGATCTTAATAATACCTAGGTTAAGTATTAAAACATATAACTTAAAAAACCCGACTTCCCCCCAATTAGCGGGTTAGGGGTAAAAGCTCCCCCCGACCCAAAAACCCGCCCCCCCTCTATTTCTACCCCCCCCGCGGCGGGTCGGGGAGGTACCCCTAAAACCCGACCCGACCCGACCCCTTAGAGACCCTAGATATAGGGAGTAGGTCCGCGAGGCTAACTAGGTATAAAACTAGGCCTAGTATACTAAGGCTATAAGTTTACCTAGCCTACCTAATTCTAACGAAAGGAGGCCTACGGGGGTACGGAAGGTAGATTAGCGACCTAAACTATACCTAGAGTATTATTCTTTATATTATTAGCTATCTAGATACTAGCGAGTACGAATTAGTATATATTCTTCCTAGCTATAACTATAACCGGGTCTTTACTATACTAAATAGAGTAGCTAGTAATTTCTTTTAGAGTACCTAAGATCTTAAGCTGTTCTAGAGCTTCGAGAATATTAAAGTAGAGCTTTAGCTTCTCTATACTAGGCTTCTCCTCCGCCTTCTCGTTATTTCTCTTAGAGATAGTCCGCTTAACTACCTTATTAAGACTAATACCTCTCCTACTATTAAGGGAGAAATACCCTATATTCTTATTCCCTATAACTATCCTCTCTACCTTAGTAATAATACGCCTAATATTAGAGTAGGTTAAGCGTACTCTTAGGTTAATATTAAGTAGGAGATTAAGCTAGTACCTAATATCCTTAGGTAGGCCCTCTAGGAAGATATAGCTCCCTACTAAGGTAGTAAGCTTATTAGCTTTATAGACTAGGGGCTAGAATATCTTAAATTCTTTAATAAAGCCTCTAGTATCTAACTTCTCTAAGGTACTCTAAGTAGTAAGCTCGTTTAGGTACGCCGCTATCTCCTTACGCTAACGGTCGTTAAGTCTCTTATATTTCTTTTATAAGGAACGGCGTAGAAGTATATAGTCTCTAGTCTTATACCCTAATAATAACTTAACGTCGACTAAGAGTTCTAAGGCTATATTCCTTAGTAGAGCTTAGATCCTAAACGTACTATCTTAGATATTATATATATTAAAGGTATCCTTAAGGCGAATAAGGAAGTTAGTAATATTCTTACCCCGAATTTTATTCTTAGCTAATAGGATATAGTTCTTAAGTTCTAGGATATTACGGCGAGTACCCCTAGATAAATTCTAGGCGAGGCCTATACTAAGTACCTATATAAGAGCGGCTATCTTATTTCTTATAACGAGGCCTATATCTAAAGTTATAGAAGTAGGAGCTAGGATAGGTTCGGATATAGTCGAGTTACTCTCTAAGGTTCTAGAAGTTATAGTCTTCTTATCGTTATCCTTTAGGTTACGGTAGCTATTAAAGTCTACTCTCTAGGCTTCCTATATAAGTAGATTCTTAGCTTTAGAGTTCCTACCTATAAGCTCTTCCTAGGACGCCGTCTACGAGTCCTAAGAAGATATAATAATAAATTACGTATAGAGAAATTTTCGTAGAATACTAGAAAGTGTATAAATAACGAGGGCGATTTCGAGTACTATCCGTAGTAGGTAGGTCTTAATCTATATAAATATATAGGAGGGAGCCTAGCTCTCCTAAAATATAGTCGAGTCCTATCTAGCTAGATATCTCCGATAGAGTAGCGGTAATAGTTTAGGTACTAGTCTAGACTAGCGTTATCTATAACTCTTTCTTATTTCTTAGTTCTAGTACTACTAGGCCCTAGGTCGCGAGGCTCTAGCTATAGCTAGGCCGGGCCTAGATATAACCGGTATTAAATCTAGCCTAGGCTAGCGTCGATACGGTCGAGCTCTATAATAGTTCGTATAGCGTACGTACGTTCGTTTAATATTCGTACGGCCTACCGCGAGGCTATTCGTTTTCGGAGTTCCCCCTAAGGTTTCCCGTAGGTAGGATCTCGAGAGATATATAGGTATACGCCGTAATACGATACGATACGATATAAATACGGTTTTAAAAGTTAAGGATACTTACGTCCTTTTAAGTAGCTAGGTACGTCGTAGCTACTATAAGTTATATTAGGACTTCTTCTTTTATATATAAAAGATAGTTCCCTAGTACGACCTCTAAAATTTAGGTGGGTTAAGTATAGTAATATAAATCTAGATTAATATTAACCTTCTTCGCTTAACTTATAGCTAGCCTCTAGGACTTATAGCGATACTACCTATAGGTAGTATTTAGTCGGTATATAGATAGTATTTAGTTAGTATATAGATAGTAGGACTTAGTAGCGATACGACCTATAGATAGTATTTAGCTAGTATAGATAATATTTAGTCGATATATAGATAGTATTTAGGGTTTAGTAGTTAATATTTAATATTCGAGGTTTAATAATAAGTAAGTACTAAAGGGAAAGGATAGTTTAATTTCAAATGCTATTTATTCTAGTAGTAGTTATTGTTGTATTCGTACTACGGTTTCTAGGAGTAATAGGGGATCCTTCGGATCCCGTAACTATTCTATAGCTCCTAAATATATATCCCTACTATAATAGTAACGTCGTTATTCTATATAGTCTAAAGAGATACTAGAAAGAGGTTAGATCCCGACTCTCTTTAGTAAGTTCGAGCTAGTTATATCTAGAGAATAAGTCCGTAAGTAAGACGTATAGGTACTCTATAAAGGAGTCTACGAATTTATTAGCGGAAGGGGGGATATTTATATCCCGTATTATTATAGTATTAATATTAGTTATACTATTAATTAGCCTATAATCTTTACCTTTCTTCGAGACGAGGAACTACGGATTTCTATATAGCGTATAGCTAGGTTCTAGGCGTCCCGTATTAATACGTTCCTAAAATATCTTCTATACTTTATCTATAAGAGCCTTTAGAATATTAAATAACTTAGCCTACTACGGAATATACTCGATTATACGTATACGCTATAGAGGAGTAACCTTAGGCCGTATTCTATCGTACTCTAAGAAGTTCTATATAAGAGAGCCCTCTCTACGGTAGAGTATTTCTTTAACGAGCGTAACTTCCTTAGAACTTAAGTCCGGATTAATACGTATCTCTCGAAACCTCTCCTCCGTAAGTCGAGTACCTCGCGTAAATAGTATATATCTCTTCTCTAGATATATATCGAGCGGGGAGTCCGCTTCTAAGCTCTTCTACTTAGCTATCGCGACCTACCTCTAGTTAATACGGCCGCCGGGAGTACTTCTATCTTAGAGAGTAATATTCTAAGGCTATATCTTATCTACTTTCCTCTTATAGAGTATATTAGCGCTATTCTAAATACTAGGGTCGTCGATCTAGTAAGATACGGGTATATACCTAACGATATTAATATCTAGGGCGGCCCTAGGTATTGTCTAAGTCCGTTTTATCTAGTAATTTCGCTACGAGTCCGTTTTATTACCGAGTAGGAATCTAGCTCTCTATATTCTAAAATTATCTACTATATAGCGTCTATTCTATAAGAACTTCTCTCGATTCTTCTTCTTTCTTATTTCGATCTAGAAGGTCGCGAGATTATAGTAAGTTATTATTAGCTACTCGCGATTATCGACTTCTAAGACGCCGTCTTCCGTTCTCTAAATATCGAAAAATAAACTAGCTAACCTCGCTCCTCCGGTAGAAAGTATACCTAGATTAATTACTATAGATAAGTCTCTAGGCCTTATAAATCCGTACTTTCGTTTTCTAAGTTATTATCTAAGCTATCGTCCTCGCCGTTCTTATTCTTATCCTTCTTATCTTTATCCTTCTCTACTATTAGAGTCGCCTCCGTCTTCGAAGACGCCTCTCTTAAGGCTTTCGCGATTACCGTATAGTCGATCTCTACTACGGTAGCCTACTAGGTTACCGTCTTATCTCTAGAAACGGAAGTCGTAATATAGTTAACTAAGCCGTCTAGATAGTTAAGGACTTAAAGAGAAGATCTTGCGGCGAATAGTTAACTAAGTATAACGGGCTAGGCGTATTTCTAAAGGACTATAAAGAGAACGTTATTATAAGAGAAATCTACGTTAGCGAGGCGGATCTATATAGTTACCTAACTAATAATAGATATACTTCTCCTATCTACGATATAAAGACTTTAGAGTACCTACTACTATTCTAGGCCTCTAAAGCTATTAGTTCTAAGTCTAATACGTCGAGCGTAATTCTCGTTAATTATATTTACTTCTATACTAGTATCGATTAGACTATTTATAGATATATTTTAAAAATATACGTATATATATAGGGACTTAGTAGATATACGTCGTTTACTATTAGCTTAGTCGATAATATCGACTACCTACGTAGTAATTAAATTAATACTAATAGATATATTAGTAAGGGATCTTAGGTATTTTACGCCTCTAGAAGCTAGGCTATTAAGTAATACTATATTTATTATAAGTTCCTAAACTATTCTCTTTACGGCTTGTTTAAGCCGCCTCTCTTCTTTTCGTCGTTAAGTAGCTTTAAACCTAGGCGTAACTCTTTCGACTATATCTAGAGGGAGACTCTAAAATATAAACTTTAAGAAGTAAGGAATATAGATAAGGGCCTCGTTTAGAGTAAGCTAAATCCTACTAGAAGACTATATTATCTTCTAGATTAGTCTTAGCTTATTAAACGACTTATCCTATACGGCGAGGTACTACTTATACGTTAGCCGTCTCTTCTATTTCTTCTTCTATACGACTACGGGTTCTTTATTACGTAGAGTAGAATCTTCGTCTATTATTTTGTCGTTATTCTTATTCTAAGGACTTCCCTTAATAGTCTAGTCTATTAGGTCTCGAAACTATCTAGAAACGGTATACTTTACTTTTATAGACTTCTTTAAGGACGGTTTTTAAACTCTATTATTCGACTTTCTAGGCGTCTTTTTCTACGAGGATCGGGTACTAGTAGTAGATACTCCTAGACTTCCGATACTAATAAAATTAGGAGGGTAAGAAGGTATCTTAATCTCTTTATTAGACTTAAGGAGATAGAAAATACTAATAGAGTTTACTTTTACTAACGAGGGCCTAAGTCCTTTCTTTACTATATTAAGAATCTATAGTAACTAATACTATTCCTAGTTTAGACGAAGCCCTTAGATTCTATTTCCTAGGTTATTAATAGTCCTCTAGAAAAGACCCCTCTATCCCTCCTAACGATTATAGAAATATACTCCCTAGGCGTATAGATCCTTTATATAACTATCTACGTAAAATAGTATATAGTAAGGGTTATTATATCTAAGGTATATTCGTAGCTTCTATAACGCCTAATTATTTCTATTTCCGATATTATTATTACGATAGGAACTACGAGGGTTATTTACGTAATTAGTATTACGAGGAGTAGGCTAACTATTATAATAGAGCTACTAGATAGGTTCCTAGACGTACTATATCTAAGGCTAGTATTAAGGCTACTACTAGACCTAGAGTTAGTATTTACTTAGGAAGTTCTTATTAATATATACGGTAAGAAGCGTAAACTATATCGTATCTTTCTATAGGATCGCGAAAACTAGGTTCTAAGTTCGGCTAATAGTCGTATATAGGAATTCTCTACTTATATTTTTAATACGGAGTTTACTAAGAGCCTTAATAAGATCGGAATTTAAGTTAGAAGGACTAGTAGCTTTCTTACGTTAGGTACCCTCGAAGTACTTATTACGAGTAACGACTAACTTATTAGTAATATAGCCGACTTCCTTATCCTCTTTTTTATTAATACGGAAGGTTTTAAGTTTCTTAGTAGTATAAATAACCTTCTCCGCTATCTTAATAACTACCTTAATATCCTCGTATAGGTCGTCCTTATCTTCTTTATTAAGGTTAATTATATAGTTAAACTTAGTCAAGATCGCGTTAGGAAGACTACTAAGGAAGATACGTACCCCGTCTATAGCCGTACTAGTCTTATGTTAACGGATACCTAGCTAGTAGGTCTTAAACTCCTTAATAAAGCTACTCGTATTTAGAATACTACTCTCGCTCTAAATAGTAAGCTTAGTTAGGTAGGTTAAGGTTTCCTTCTTTCGTCGTTCGTCCTAGGCGTAGTACTCCTTATAGAATACCTTCTTAAGGGCTATCTAGTCCTTTTTAGACTAGTCTTTTAGATACTCGATATCGTCCTATAGGGTCTAACTATAGTTTATTAGAAGGCTATAGTACTTATATTTATCCTCGGTAATATTAAAAAAGCTAAAATACTTCTCTAAGTTTATAATAAAGTTAGATACGTTCTTCCTAGTAAACGTCTTATAAGTAGGGAGGAGGAGGTTTCTAGAGTTATAGCGAATAGGACGTTTCTTAGATACGCTATACTCTTTAGTAGTAGTCTACTAACGAGTTAAAGTATTACTAGGAGTTGTATTAGAAGCTCGGGAAGTTATATTCGTTATAAGGTTTAAGAAGTCCTTAATAGTAAATAGGGTTATCCTATTCCTACGATAAGTAGTACTACTAGGAAGATAGGTCGCTCCGGAAGTACTTATCTTAGGTAGGGTCCCTAAGGGGTCGGGTCGGGTCGGGTTTTAGGGGTACCCCCCTAACCCGCCGCGGGGGGGGGGGGTAAACGGGGGGGGGTCGGGGTTTTAGGGCGGGGGATAATTTACCCCCCGACCCGATAATCGGGGTAGAATTAGGGGCGTACGTAATACTTATTAAGATATAATACCTATACAAAGTATTATATAATATTATTAAGAGATAAGGTATTCTTATAGGAAGTAAGAGTAATAATTTAGTAGAATCTAGGTCTTAAGTTATAATATTTATATATCGAGCATTACTAATAGTCTCCTAATAGTTAATATAGAGAGAGAGCTATTTATTTAGTGCTAGTATATAGAGAGAGAACGGGTATAATATTAGATACCGTCCTTAGACTTATTATCCGATATATCTCGCTTATTAATAATACTATTATTAGTTATAAAACTATCTAGATTCCTATTATTATTATTATCTTCTTCTTCTATCTCCTCGTTATTCTCCTTATCCTTATCTTAAAGCCGACCTTAAAATATAGAGGCTAGAGCACCCTTATTATCTACTATATCTATTTTATTAAGATAATTACTATTAATATTAGTCTTCTATTTAGCTAATAGCAATATTACTAAACGTTTAAGATCTATATTACGAACTCTACTATATCTCTAAGTAGTATCTCTCTTCGAACTAAATATAAGCTCTTATACCTTATTTACTAGCGAGGCTTTAGGTAGATCAGCTCTTAATCTAGCTTTATTAATAGAATATACTATCCACTAACTAGTAGGACCTGGTAAGGAACGGCTAGTTATAAGTCGATTACGTAGGATCGTGATTTCGTCTCTGTTAAAAAATTGGTAAGGAGAGATAAAGGGAAGGGAATCGATAGTATAGGTCCCTATAGTAATAAGGGCCTATATAAGCGTTAGAGACTATTAGTAGACTATTAGGTAAGCGGAATACTAACCGATAGTTCTTCTTTATAAAGATATTTATAGATCTTCTTATTTTGAGTGACGAGTACTAGACTATTTACCTTAGTATTTAATAATTACGCTATATACTACTATAATCTCCTTATAAGTCTAAATATAGTTTACTAGTAGTTTAAGTAGCGAGCGATAGTAGCTTCCTAGAACTTTTCAATTTACTTATCTACTATAGGGGACTAGATTTTAGTATCGAGGAGTACGTCTAGATCTTAATTAAGGGATTCGTCGTTATCTTTATCGTCCTCTTTCTCGTCCTCTTTCTCGTCGTCTTCGTCGTTGTCTTTATCGTCGTCTTCGTCGTCTTTATTATTATTAGGTTCGAAGGCGATAATTTTATTAAGAGGGCGTTTAAGGATATTAGGATAGCTACTAGTAGTAATTCTAGAGGTATTAATTAGTTAGAGGACTAGTAAAAGAGTAAGGAATATTAGTATAGATATACCTCTTATCTACAACTTCTTAAGTAGCCGTCTATAAAAGCTCCTTTTAACGCGCCTCTAGTAATTTATTAAAGCCTAATAAGTTCTTTACTTTCTTGCGCGCTGCCGATGTTATAGTATATAGGTACCGCCTAGCGTAATCTTTTATCTTCTTAAAGCCTTTAAGACCCTTACGGCGCGTAGTCTCTTTCTATATATACTTATTTATAGATCGCTACGCAACTAGTTTAGCGGGCGCTATAGTAGAGAGCGGCTAAAGTAGGGAACGGCTAATAGTCTACTAATAGTTAAGGGTGCGATTAGAAAGTAAAATACGCTAAAATTACTTTTATAGATAGAATGATATTAATTAGTAGAAGAAGTTCGTCCTAAGCGCGAAATAGTAAGTACGGGCCGATAATCGGCGCCTAAAGCGGCTTAGCGTATAGAGATTTTAACGCTAGTCTATCGTATATTAGAACGCGCCTTTACTAGTTACCTCTATAACTATTATCCTCGTATTAACTTAGCTAATTATATCTTATTAGGCCTATTAAATTATTCTTATCGTTATTTATTACTATAGTATATCTTTATTTCAAATTCACGCGTGCGCGTATTTAGTAATACTAATTATAACCTTAGGCGCGTACTAAGATAACTAGCGTAATTACTACCGGTAGCTCCTAGATCGCTTGAAAGTCTTTAAAAGGTTTAACTAGTACGCCTAAGTTACGTTTAAGAAAAACAACTACTTGAAAGGCTCCTATAAAGAAACCCTACCGTTATAAGCTAGGAAGTAAGTAAAATACCTATTAGTTTACTAATAGTCTATTAATCCTTACTAACGTAAATTCTAGCCGTCGTATTACGTAAGATTCGTCGCTATTAGAAGGGGACTAAACTCCTTATACGTAAGTTACTATTTACGAGATTAGTAAGAGAGATTACCTAGGATTTACTTATTATTAAGGATACGCGCTTTTAGAAGACGGCTATCGATATAATTTAAGAAGCGGCCGAGGCCTTCCTAGTTAGCTTATTTAAAGGTAATATTTAATATATACTTAATTATCTCTAGTCTACTAATCTAGAATAGATACTAACCTATACGCTATCTATACTAAGCGAGTAACTATTTAGTCGAAGGATATATAGTTAGTAAGACGGCTTCGTTAGGGTAGGGGTAGTAGCGAGTAAATTCTAGGCTGAAAATATAACTAAATAATGTATTTTTAGAGTTGTATACTATAGGATAAAGTAAAGTATATATTAGGCGTAGAATATTAATAATACTAGTATTTACCTCTCTTGACTATTAGTAGACTATTAGGATCTCCCTCTCTATATTTCTTTATCTAAGCTAAATAAGAAACGGTAAATTTAACCTCTCTTAATAATTAGGAGACTATTAGGATCTCTCTCTTCGTCTCTCTTTATATGAACTGAATATATTATCGTAAATATAGGCTCCCTCGACTATTAGAAGACTATTAGGATATCTCCTATCGTCTTTCTTTATCTAAACTAAATATAATATCGTGAATATAGCCTCTCTCGACTATTAGGAGACTATTAGGATCTCTCCTATTATCTTTCTTTATCTAAACTAAATCCAATATCGTGAATGCAGCCTCTCTCGACTATTAGGAGACTATTAGGATCTCTCTCTTCGTCTCTCTTTATATAAACTAAATATATTATCGTGAATACAGGCTCCCTCGACTATTAGAAGACTATTAGGATATCTCCTATCGTCTTTCTTTATCTAAACTAAATATAATATCGTGAATATAGCCTCTCTCGACTATTAGGAGACTATTAGGATCTCTCCTATTATCTTTCTTTATCTAAACTAAATCTAATATCGTGAATACAGCCTCTCTCGACTATTAGGAGACTATTAGGATCTCTCCCGTCGTCTTTCTTTATATAAGCTTAATAATAGGTTATGAATTCGTCTAAGTATATATTCTAGTACCTTAGGTTATACTACGTAATAATTTAATATTCTTCTTATTAACTCGAACCCCGAGGATATATTTTATTAAGATTTTAATAAATATATTTAATTCCCGTAAGAATTAATATATATATACTATAACACGTTTAAATAAAATAATACTTAGTTGTGAAGAAGAACAACAAGTATACTATCGATCTACGTATTTAGATATATATTATTTATCTACCTTAGGTAAAGCTATATACGCTTAAATGATTTCGCATAACCCTCGATATTATATTAGAATTAATATTTACTTAGCGTTGTACGGTCGTATAAATTCTTAGAGGAAGTAAGAGGGATAATTTAGGAGAATCTAGGTCTTAAGATATAATATTTATATAGCGAGTATTGCTAATAGTCTTCTAATAGTTAATATAGAGAGAGAGTTATTTATTTAGTACTAGTATATAGAGAGAGAACGGGTATAATATTAGACGCCGTAGCCCGTCCCTAGACTCGCCTTTTAATATAATATTAATAGGTTTATTCTTTAGTACTAGCGTTATTATCCTTATCTTTACGCTCTTAACCTTATATCTACGCCTTTAATCGGAATATTTACGCTTCGTAGATTTAAAATCTTCTAGAATACTATATATCTTACTACTCTAAAACTAGAGTAATAGGACTACCCCCTAGGACCGGCTAGATCCGTAATAGTATTATTAAAGAAAGAGATTTAGTAAGCGTAGGTATTACTTTATACCTAAACTTTCTAGGTTTAAATTCTTATCCCGATAGTAACCTAAATCAACCTCTCGCTACTATAATACCGCTTCTTCCCGTCCTTTATAAGCCGGCTTAAAGAGCCGATTATCTATAAGTTTAGACTTCGAACTACCTTATCTCTCGTCTTCTTAAAGCCTTTAATACCCTTACGGCGCGTAGTCTCTTTTAGTATATAGGGATTCGACGATTACTACGTAATTAGCTTAGATAGCGCTATAGATAAGGGCTGATAGTCTACTAATAGTTAAGGATATAAATAGAGGCCAAAAGACGATGGAATAGTATATACTAGGATGATATAAATAATTAGTAGAGATTCTTAGTTCTAAGCGTAAAATATTATATATAGGCCGATATTTGGCGCCTAATTTAGCTTAGCGTATAGACTTTTTACGCTAGTCGGTCGTATCCTAAGACGCGCCTCCGTAACTATTTTCTATTTAGAATATTACCGTTACGCCCGCTTTAATCCCGCTAATCGTATTAATTCTACCCTACTTATTCTATTCTTTTTATTAATCTTTATTATAGTATGTATTTATAAGGAATTCGATCGTATACGTATTTAGTAATATTAACCTTTACTTTAGGCGGATAACCCTAAACGAGTACCTTTCTAAAAACTTATCCTAAAAGTCTTAGAGCTAGAACCGCGAAAGAAAACTAAGTAATAGCTTTTAGAAGACTAGCTTCGCGTAGAGATACGCGCTCGTTAAGATAAACTATATAAACGCGACCTTACGTAAAGAGCTAAAGAGAGAAGATAATTATAGGAATAACTCGGGGAATAGGAAGACGAGCCTATAAATAGCGTTAATATAGATACCGGTAATAAAGATACTAATTAAGACGGCGGCTAAGACCCTAATATACCTTAATCTAGCCCTAGATCGTCCGTATCTTCGCCTCGGCCTCGTATCTTCGAAGATAGATCGCCTAGTTCGTCCGTACCTCCGCCTCCGCCTCGTAACTTCGAAGGCCGTTCGATTTTCTCGCCTAAACCGCCTTTACCGCCTCTATAACGTCTATAACCTTTACTAGTACTATTAAAATCTTTAAGTAATTCGTATTCTTCGGAGAGTATAGACCCTAGTATTAAAGCCGGGATAGATATAATACCTCTACCGCCTTAAAATTAACCTTCTCGTAAATAACCTCCTAAAAGAAAGGCCGATCTAATAACTAGAGATATTATAACAGGCGGTAATAAGCCTAGTTATAACTTAGGATCTATAGTAAAGCGTACGGGTATCCGTCTATCCCGTAGTACTAAAGTACTAAATAGCGCTAATCGCGTAAGTACGGCCGCGTCTTATACTTAAAAGGCGCCTCGTAAATAAGGTAGAAAGAAAACTATAGGTCCTTAGAAGAGGGTACCCTACCGCTTTAAGCTAGGAAGTGAGTAAAATACCTAATAGTTTACTAATAGTCCTTTAATCTTTACTAACGTAAATTCTAGCCGTCGCGTTACGTAAGATTCGTCGCTACTAGAAGGGGACTAAAATACTTACTAAGTTCGGGCCGTTTACTAGACTAGTTCGCGAGATTATCTAGAACTATAAATCGGACCTACGTTTCTAGAGATCGGCCCTCGAGGCCCTATAAGAGGCTATAGAAGCCTTTATTATTAGTCTTTTCGAAGGTAAACTTTAGTATATCTTTTATCTATCTAATATACTAATAAGTAATAGATACTAACTTATACGCTATCTACGCTAAACGTGTTACTATCTAGACGAAAGATATTTAATTGGTAAGGCGGATTCGGGGAGATAGTAATAGATAGTAGGCAATATAATTAAATAATATATTTTTAGAGTTTTATACTATAGGATAGAGGCGTTCTATGAAACTAGTATACCTTAGTTATTTAATATAAATACTATTAGTCTTTGCCTCTCTTAACTATTAGGAGACTATTAGGATCTCTTTATCGTCTTTCTTTATCTGAACTAAATATAATATCGTGAATATAGCCTCTCTCGACTATTAGTAGACTATTAGGATCTCCCTCTCTATCTTTCTTTATCTGAGCTAAATAAGAAACGGTAAATTTAACCTCTCTTAACTATTAGGAGACTATTAGAATCTCTCTCTTCGTCTTTCTTCATATAAACTAAATATAATATCGTGAATACAGCCTCTCTCGACTATTATAAGACTATTAGGATATCTCCTATCGTCTTTCTTTATCTAAACTAAATATAATATCGTGAATACAGCCTCTCTCGACTATTATAAGACTATTAGGATATCTCCTATCGTCTTTCTTTATCTGAACTAAATATAATATCGTGAATACAGCCTCTCTTAACTATTACGAGACTATTAGGATATCTCCTATCGTCTTTCTTTATCTAAACTAAATATAATATCGTAAATATAGCCTCTCTCGACTATTAGGAGACTATTAGAATCTCTCCTATTATCTTTCTTTATCTAAACTAAATCCAATATCGTGAATACAGCCTCTCTCGACTATTAGGAGACTATTAGGGTCTCTCCCATTATCTTTCTTTATATAAACTAAATATTAAATAGTGAATTCAACTAAATATATATCCTGATACCTAAGATTATACTATAATATAATATAATATTCTTCCTATTAACTCGAACCCTAAGGAGACATTTTATTAAGGTTCGAATAAATTAATACCTTTCGTTACGTTCTTTAAGATTATAGCCTCTTAGTACCGTACTAGATTTTCGCCTTATTTCGAACGAGAAAATAGGCTCTAGCCTTTATCTATTATACTATATTGGTCTACGTCCTTATCTATTAATATTTCTATACTACTATAGCCTTATCGTTATCGTCGTCTACGTCTATACCTACGCCTTATAATCTATTCCTACGAATTAGCCTTAATAAAGAAGTCTACCTTTAGGTACCCGAATATACGGACGAGTTCTAGGACTAGTTTATCGAACAAGTATAGTATAAGACCGAGTTCGACGAAACTAGTAAAGTACGTAAATCTAAAATAAAGTTCCGTAAATTTGGCGGTACTAAGTAGGCTATATACTAGATATACTTCTAGGAGGGGGCTTATCGAATAACTAGCGCCCTAAAGATCGTATACTTACGATACGATAAGGTTATAGTCTACGGGAATTGCTACGGTATAAAGAGTCTTACGGAATATATCGATTCCGATACCTATAAAGTAATTTCTAAGAGACGAGGTTTAAAGTAGCTAACTATTAAAGAGAGCTTTAGGGTATCGGTAAGACTATTAGTAAACTATTAGGTCTTCGAAATACTAATATCTACTAGAAGCACCGTACTAAAGTAGAGATTGTAGAGGCCGGCGATATTAAGATATATACTAGTAGCTTTAACTAGTAACTTATTAGGACTATCGTCTTATATAAATAGGTAATAATAGCGGTCGATAACATCGAATTCTTTCGTCTTATACGATGCGTAAATCCCGAAATTACTATAATATCTTCGTCGACTATTACTAACTATATTCTTAAGCTACGAGAGGCTACTAAAAATGTAATCCGTAAACGTCTCCCTCTATCGCCTTAGAAAGTCGTATACGTCTTAGATAGATGGTCTGCGCCTCGCCGGGATAGCTACGTCGTAATTAAGGTATACTAGGTTCGTAATAATTAGGTACTCGAAGACGTACTAATCGGTTTCGAGCCCTATACCGGTACCTATAGCGGTACTTATCTCGCTAAACTTATAATAGGGCGGCTATAGTATTTCGACCTAGTATAGAGGGTTATTACGTTTACTACGGATAACGCGTCGAATAATAAGACTATAGTATAGTCCGTTAACGCGTTAATTATTAAGCTATATAAATATACGAATATTTAAAACGAGATTACGCTCTATCCCTACATCGCGTACGTAATATAGCTTAGCTATAATAGCCTTCTCTCCGATATTAAAATACGACCAATAAAGGATAAGCTTATAAGGAACTAGTTAGAGGAGGAGAAGAAAACTACTATAGTACTTATAAGGGGCGAAATTCCTATAAATACTTAAAGAGGAGTAAGTAAACCCCTAATAGTCTCCTAATAGTTCTAGAGTCCTATAGCCTACTAATACTATTCTTCGCCTAAAGCTTCTATATACTATAGCTAAAGCGCGTTAGATTACTATCTTTATTAATTCGAGCGAAGGACGCTAGCTTTCGTTCTAGAGGATTTAAGCCGTATAGCTTAAGGAGTACGATACTTATTCGATAGCCTAATATCTTCGCCCGATATAGGATATTAAGACTAGGTAGGATTCTACTTTCTATATATTAGTACGTCTCCTTAAGTTGGGCGAGCCTATTATAACGTATATAAAGAAAGAATACGCGTATCTCTCTCTTAATAATAATGAATAGAGCTAAGTTAAATACCTCGTTAATATTCTTCGTCCTTTTACCGTATATACCGCCCTTATTAGTACGTCTAAAGAACCGACTATCTATTAGGTCTTCGAAATCTATAATCGTCTCTTTATATACCTCGAGGACGCGGAGGAGATACTAAAGAGTAAGACGCGTCGATAGAAGGTCGAGATTAGGAAGGTATACGGTAGAGTAAGGGAGAAGATTAAGGTCTACTACTCTACTACGTCGTATAGCTAGGTAGGCAAGCTCTACGGAATAGCGATCCTTCTCGATCTACGCGTAAAACTTAGTACTTAGCTAAACCCTAAGTAGGTACTAACTGAGGATAACGAGTTCGATTAGTAGGCGTATTATTAGGAGGAGTTAAAATAGCTATACGATAGTAAATACGTAACGCGAACTCTAACTAAACGACGAAGAGCTATACCCGATAGCCTTAAGGATATAGAGATCTCTCTAGATTCTATTAAGGTATAAATAGCGACAGCTAAGACCCTAATACCTTTACTAGTTATAGGTAGGCTAACTAACCGGATAATTAACGATAGATAGAAAGAGTTTAATAACTATCGGTCGTAGAGTAAGTCTTCTCTTACCTAATAGTTCTCTAATAGTCTCTAACGCGTAACTAGACGAGGCGTAAACTTACCTAAAGAGACCCTTCTAGTAATAGAAGCTTATCGAGCCTCGCTTCCCTCGTATTACTATAATAGTTAAGGATATTTTCGTAATTTAGGCGGCTAGTATTAGTATTAAACGAGAGTTTAGTATTATAAGCGCTTTTAATACGGATAATAAGACGTATAGTCCAAATGTTCTCGTAGCCCTAATAATAAACAACTATAAATAGAGAGTACGGTAGAAGTAGAATCTCTAGGATTACTACTTAATTTATACGCGTAAGGATGTAGTTATATCTAACGAGATTAAGGTAGAGCGTTAGATATCGGAGGAGGCTATTTATTATTTTATTCGCGACTTACTTAATCTCGATAATATAAGTAAGATAGAGGATATACCCGATTCTAATAACTTACTATTTAAGGGAGAGGAGATTAGAATAGAGATAGAGATAATACTTAGTAGCTTTAAGCGAGATAAGGAGGGTTTATTAGGTAATAACCTCGAGATAGTTCCTCGTATAGTAGATCGCGTAAAGGGTCGTACGAAAAGACGCGCTTAAAATAAGACTAATAGAGGGAAGCGTAAGGCTCGTAAGTTAACGGTTCTAGGGTTACGAAGGGCTAGTAGCTTAAGCCTTTACGCAATAGTTAATCCGGAAAGCGATAGTAATAATACGGGCCCTATACCTAAACGAACTCGCTTAAAGATAGACCTACGATCGTAGTTAGTAGTAATAACTAACTTTAACTATTAGGAGACTATTAGTATTCTAGAATTGTATATTTATACTTCGTATATATATAGTTATAAATAATTATAAGTTGAAACTTAGTATTTCGACTCTAGATAGATTAATATTTAAAGCTTAGTATCTCTACCCTCTATTATATATATATTATACGATATATTATAAGACTAGTATTACGTGCCCCCGACCCGTTTAGTTAGGTCGGGGTTTATCGGGGTAAGGGTTGGGGCGGGGTCCTCTTAGAGGGTACCCCCCTAACCCGAACCCCCCCCCCTTAACCCCCCCTAACCCTAAGGGGTCGGGGGATAACCCGACCCCTTAGGGACCCTAATCTTAGGAGGGGTAGTAGAATTAGAACCGGAGTCCTCTAGGCCCTCCTAGTTATAAGTTAAGCTATCGGTACTTAGAATAGAAGGAGGTAGATTTCTTAGATCCTAAATAGTAGGGCTAGTAGATATACTAGATATAGCTAGAATACTATTATAGTAATATCTTAGAGAAATAACGTTATAGAAGTATTAAGATAGATAATACTAAAATATACGTAGGATCGTTTATATTAGTATTAGGAACTTAAGGACGGTACTTATAATAGTAGACTATAATAGTATAAATAGAGTAATACCTAAAGTTAGTACTAACGAGCCTATCGTCGTCGCTATATAAGTCTTCGCTTCTTAACTAGATTAGGGAAAAAATATACGTAGTTACTTAATTAGATATTCTTCCAAAATACGTACTACGTCGTCTATATCCTATTTACGGTAATTACCTTAGAATAGGCCTATTCTTAACTAGATATATCGCTATAGCTTCTTTAATCTTCGAGGCCTCGAGGATAGTTATTTTATTATTATTAGTTATACTATAGTTAGTAGAATAATAAGAGCGAGAAAATTCTATATAGCGATACCGCTATATATAGTCTTTAGTCTCGGTATCGTTATCGTCGTCGTTATTATCGTTAGTATCGTTATCGGTATATCGAAAACTCGAGGTAGATCGAGATATAGAAGTTTACCGTCGTAAGAGCTCGTAGATATACGCGAATAACTAGGTAAACTAACTCCTTCCTATAATATAGATAACTAATATAAAGAACCTATTATTCTTTTAACTTACCTACTTCTCTACTAAAATTATAGTAGAGTAAGCGTAGATAATAGGGGAGAATAGTTTTCTACTTCTATCTTAGAATTCTATACTAGATTATAGGATTAAGGTAAGGTAGATCGGATAAATATAATTTATATAATAGAGAAGATAAGACGGGATAATAATAGCTATAAAATACTATATTACTATCCTAGTTAGTAGGTAATTATCTAATATCTATAGGCGCCGCGTCTCGTCCTTATATAGGATAAGAGAGCTGGGTTATACCGGCCCGTAAATAGCCGTCCCTACTATAGTAACTATAAAGAGAGGTATAGCGCTAGTAGGATTTTTTAATACCTTAAGACCCTAAATTTCGACTACTTTTAATAGGGTATAGTAAATTATACTTTTAATTATATTATAGAAGTTTAATATAGCTATATTATAATAAATAATTTTATATATATTACGAGATTACTATATTTAGTGAATATATAATAAACAAAACCTCTATATTTAAGTATATTTAGGTATCTTTCTAGCTAATAAATAGACCCTAAGTAGGACTTAGAGAAAATCAAAATTTAAGATTAAAAATTTTAATTTTCTCTAAGTCCTATATAGGTCGTATTTATACTACGCCTACGGTACTCTTTATCCGCGTATACGACTTAGTAAAAATTATTTTAATTTTTCTCTCTATATAGTCTTTTTACTATATACTCGTACTACCTTTACGAATTTGGAAGTCCGGCTAGTAAAGTACGGATCCTCGCCTAAAACTAGAATTTTCTTTCTTTCCGCCTTAATAGCTCCCCCTACTTAATAAATTAGTAAAAATTAAGAATAAAGAAAGATTTAGAATCCTCTTCTACACCTATTCTCTAAGTTCTAGAAAAGTTTAAGTATTAGGAGAGATTTTAAAGTTATCCTATCTCTATAATATTTTAGTTTTCTTACTTAAATTAAGCTAAATTAGTAGTAAAAAGGGTCTTTTTTTCTTTAATAATAAATATTCTAGTATAGTTACTAGAGAAATAAAACGGTAGAAAGATACTAGGGAAATACTTTTTCTATATTTCTATCTAGATAGTATAGGTTAGTAGAAGGTATAGCTCCTACTATATAGAGAGAAAAGAAAATAGTATAAGAATACTCTCTAGAAGATTCTAATTATCTCTATAGATATAAAAGTTATAATATAGGTAAAATATAGGTTTTATAGCCTAGATAAATCTCTATATAATAATATACTTTTCTAATCTATAGCTGAGATAGTAGTTACGCTAGAAGCTTTTAAAGATAGAGACTTTAAAGTAGACTAGTATTAAGATTTTAGCTATTCTTTATAGAATTACGTAACCTTAAGTTACGTAACCTAAGGATATCTTGTTAAGTCTCGCGCCGAGACCTTTATAACTCCTTATATAATATTAAATTCAATGTTTATAACTATACGTTTCTACGTCCCTATAACAACTAGCTGGACTTTCGAAGCCGTAAAGATAGTAGATAGAAGTTATCTTAATACGGAATAGTAAGACGGCGGCTACGAAATCTAATAATAGTTATATACTTACTTTAATCCCTAAGGTTTAACTTATATACGTAGATTTCTCCTTATTAATCTAATACGTTAATTCTATCTTTAATCTACTACCTTATTAGATTCTTTCTATCTCTTTTATTCCGCTACGTTGTATCTATTCTATAATAATATATTTAGGTAAATAATAAGGTTACTACGTCTTATAAAGTAATTAAATATATATAAAAAAAAGCGAGCGTTATAAGTAGACTAGTTTATAATCTACTAATATCAATTACGTTACATATATCTATAATTAGGTTATATAGACGTAGTTAAAACTACGCGCTATACTAATTTTATTAATTACCCGTATCCCTATTTAAAGATATAATAGAAGATAAAGGTTAGTAGTACTCTCTTCTTATCTTCCTAGCTAAACTAAGCTTATAAGACTATACGTAGAGCTAAGTAAGATATTATAAAGGAGTAAGAAGAGGAGAAGGAAGTATCTAAGGTCCGGGTAAAGAATAAATCGAAGAGTTAAGAGGGAACTATCGAAGGTCCACGGGTGCTATAATCACTTAGTACTAAGGCGCTAGCCTCGGCCACACCGTCCCCGCTTTTAAGAAGGGGGGAACACTGGAAGTCCCTCGTATCCTTGGGATCTGGGAAATCGAATAATCATTTAGAAGATATGAAAGAGAACGGTCTCAATTTTATTTCCCAGTGATCCCATATGTATAGATGTGTGTGCATATACAGCTTAGATAGGAATCAGACCGATACGCCAGAACAATCACTCCGAACCATCTCGCTTCCATCGATCCCATATGATCATATCAATCAGGCAACCATTTTCTCGGATAGCTTTTTACTTTTCTTATGGAGGGACAACGATAGCCTGATCACAACTGAATTTCTGGAGCACATTAAGTGTTACAAACATCAGATCAGCAAAACCACCCATCCCTAGTCCGCGCCACATTCTCCTTAGAAGTCCCAAATACAAACAAAACCCCATACAACCCCACATCGTCCGAAACCACATCATCTCGAAGGCAAGTAAGCGGCGAGAGGATTCCCTTCACAGATGATTACGAACCGCTTCATCCGCAAAGAAATTCTTCCCGTCATTCAAGATGAATCGCATGTTTGCTGAAAACCTCGGGACACGCCAAAGTACTGATTGTCGCGATTTGGAGGTGGCTGGGAAAGGCTTGGACCCACATCTATAGGGAAGTCGAAATTGATGGAGAGGACGACACGTGATTGTCATGATGCGAGTTCTGCCCCCGAGTATAGGCTCGCCAAGGCATACTTTGGTGACATATCATCAAGCTTCGACTTCACGTTCCATCAACCTCTGGCCTCGACTCCCAGCTGGGAGTTCAGCTGGGAATCGAGGCCAGAGGTTGATGGTACGTGAAGTCGAAGCTTGATGATGTGTCACCAAAGTACCCAAAGCCGACAGATTGGTATGGCCCGAAGCTTGGAGGTGTGGCGAGGTAGGTCTGAGAGACGGCAGAGTCGCGCGCGGGTGTGTGAGGGCCAGAGAAAGAGACGTCTTCCGCATCGTAGCCGCGGCTTTCTGGGCTTGCCGTCGGAGCCAAGAGCCCGCGGTGGGTTGAGACGGGAGTACTGGGAATCTAGGCCTGAGTATGGATGCCTGGGTTCTCTAAGGTGGCCGAAGTGTGTGTTACCAAAGTACCCAAGGCCGACAGATTGGTATGGCTCGAGGCTTGGAGGTGTGGCGAGGTAGGTCTGAGAAACGGCAGAGTCGCGCGCGGGTGTGTAAGAGCCAGAGAAAGAGACGTCTTCCGCATCGTAGCCGCGGGTTGTTGGGCTTGCCAGCGAAGTCAACAGCCCGCGAGGATTGGGAATCGAGGCCTGAGTATGGATGCCTGAGAAGGTAGCCGAAGTCTGGTAGGGATTCTGGTAAACCGGTTGGTGAGAGTCCTGGTACGCCTGAAAGTCGGACGGAAAGTAAATCCTGTTCAATGTCAGTAAATCATCATCGGCAGATGGAAACACTTGAACGACGATCCAGCGCGTGATTTTGGTGACGAGTTTCATCATCATCAGACCCATCGCCGTTCTCGAAATGTTGTAAACTAAAGCGAAGAAATGGGGGAAACTGACTTGGCCCGATCTTAGGCCAAAATTCTCGCTTGAGCTTACGCCAATCTCTGAGACTCCAGCCCTCGACAGCGAGAGGCTGAATACTCAATGGAACCCATAGCTGGCGGTAGGTTGTCTACCGCCAACCAAGCTTGATCTGCTACGAAGGCAGACCTGGAAGCATTCGTGAGTAACATAAACAAAAGACAAGGAGACAGAATTTCAAAGCTGGCGTTGGAGATGATAATAAGATCGATGATACCAGTCACCATCACCAATGCAAAGCCCAAAGTACTGGCATGCGCGTCGCCATTCTGCGGGAAGGGAAGGGCAGGACTTACCATGCGGCCGCAGCCGCAGAGGAATGGGCCAAAGCCCGGCAGAGCCAGGACATAAAAAACGAGAAAAGCTAACTGTTGCTTGGAGAAACCAAGCTTGCGACCTGGGTGGTCTTATAAAGCAAAACCCCATGGTCTCGGCCTCGGTCTCGATACTCGCTTGCGTGTCGGCTTCGGTCGGCCTCGACACACATGTTCTGGTAATTGCCGGGAGCACTCATCGCAGATTCGAATGAGGGTGGCAGGACGAACGTAGGAAATGCAGACTGGGCACTCTCCATCGCATTTGTCGCATACACGGCCGATGGCGATGCCTGATTACTTGATGAGCAATCATGCCAGAAAACACAGTGATCATGCAAGCCCTTTCAACAGTCAGTACCATTTTCAGGCAACGAGAATGAGAGGCAGACTTACCGAAACTTCGATTTCGATAGGGCGAATGCTGTGACGCGGAAGACCGATATCGGGAGCCATGAACCGGCTCAGGACGAGCCTGACTGCGGTGACTGGCCCAGAGACAAACAATCTTGACATTGGTGACGAGGGTGTCGAGTCAGAGTGAGAAGAGACAGTTCCTGCAGACACCACATTGACATGGCATGTCTCCAGCACGAGATTTACGCGCAGAGTGGCGTCGTTCACGAAGAGTGGTGTCGTCTGTGTGCCATGCAAAGCTTCTGTAAAGAGAATCAGCAAAAGTCAAATAGAGACATCACAGGAAGGATGAAAACTTACTTGAAGTATCGGTGTCTCGATGCGCTTGTCGGTAGTCAACAGGCTTTCGATGGGCTCGATGCGAAATGTCTCTTTCCAGACGTGGTCTTGAGTACAATGACGCTGTTTGCTTGTATCCGACTCTCATCAGAGGGAGCCCGACACGGCGTTGTTGCGCGGCGGGAGATGAGAGTGCGGAGTGATGATGGAAGGAGAGAGGAAGTGAGAAGAGGATGAACGTGGTGATGAGAATCTTGGAAGAGGGATGATGGCTGTGGTTGTGATGAAGATGGCAGGCGGTGCGGAAGACGTAGAAGCAGCAGATGCTACAGCACGCCGGCGGCATCGAAAACACGCGTGCCTTCATCAAAGAAGTCGGCAGCTCGTTTCAATAGACCCCAAAGAGCCATCTCGTGAAGTCTTGATGATGAAGGAGTGGTGGTTGATGATGAATGAAGGTGGTGGAAGTTGTTGTGAAGGAGAGAAAATTCTGCAGTGGAAGCAGGCTTAAATAGTACCGATTCGCCGCCAAGGGGGGACAACAACAGACGGCTGGTTGACGAGGCTGCAGGATTTCGCAACCCTGTATAACCACCAAAATACGTCCTATTTGTATGAGAAAAACTCGCAATCGCTTGTATAGATCCCAAAGAAGTAATCCGTGGTGTCTTATTGCCGCCAGGCGTGGTGGTTGATGCTGCACGATGGTGAATTATGTTAGAAGAAGTCTCACTCCACTTGGATACTACCCTTCGAAGGAGACTGAACATTCGGCGTTGGCTGAGCACCAGCGGGCTTAGACCCATAGCCATTCGCACCACCACCACATCGCCACCGAGAAAACGCATATACTGATGTCAAAAGCTCGCAATCGCTGAGACAGACCTACAATTAGCAAACCAACAGGTTGCATCAACAGCAATCATGGTGGTTGACGCCGTATCGCAGAGGCAGGATCCGCATCATTCCTCACCTCACCCTGTCCACAGAGCTACTGCTCATATCTTACTCGCCAACAACCTCAAGCATCAATATCCCCGCCATAGAAATCGACATAAGGCTCGCGAGCTGCACGGCGAGCAGCTTTTCTGGTAGGCCATCTACAGGCGCTATAATCTGGTGAGCAACCCTCCAACTTCCAGTTCATCCCCTTTGAGCCGCCAGGAGGGCCCACCGGGGCTGTCGTGGTGTCGAGATCTACCGCAGCTATCCCCAACCATCTTCTCACCTTTAGCCGCGTGCTGGAGAAGCTGAAGACATCGTAGACCAGAGAGAACCAAGCCATGCCATTGGACAGGGGTGGAAGACCTCACAAATTGGCCAAATCTGCTGTTTTCCTGGCAGCTGCAGGCTCCAAGAACGAAGATGGCGCGTCTTTGCTGCAGGTTAGTACATCTAAATCGCAAGTCTCACCTTCACAAGGTACAAATCCAAGGGCTTTCAACAAAACAGAGGTTTGGAGTGCTAACTAATTACCTGCTTCATCGCTCACGCAGGTTCCAAAAAGGGTATCTCAAACAGGCTCATACTTGCAGATTGCCGCCTCCAACGAAATGACCACCGAAAAGCAGCGCGGAAGGGGCAGCAAGAGAAACATCACGAGCAATCAGCAGATTGCTGTTCATCGACGAGACCCCGAAGTGCAAGCCAGAACCATCGGCAGCAAGCAACCGCCCGAAGGCAGAAAGCCAGGCCACCTGTACAACGGCATTCCATGTGAAAGCCGACCCCCGAAGAGCCAGCAAGGCGCGGTCAAACCGAAGAAACCACTAGGAAATTGTGCATACAAACAACGAGCAATGGGGAATGCAATGTGCATATGCGGCATCAGCCTATGGCCACCCAGATGAGGAGCTGGCGAACCAGAGGCGCAAGCAAAACGCGTCGGATAAGTGCATTCGACTGGCATTCTGCGGCATACCGCACGTTAAACACCGATGAGTGGATTAAATTATAGCAAAACGGGGAAATGAGGCGTGAGAAAGCAGCAACAAAAGGGTTTGAGGCGATGGAGCGATCAGTCATGAAAGATGAGTGCTCCCACCTCATGGACGTAAAGAGATCGAAATGATCTCCTGCGTTGCCATACTTGCCCGAAGACGATTTGGACTGACGTTGCGTCCTCTAGACATCTTCAAATCTTGCGAGCGCGATCGCGATCGCAATAAGCCTTTCTCGGAACCTCTACAGCTCTTCATCAGACTCCTCCACGGCGACTTCTTCCTTCGGTTTCACGTGCTTGTCAATAGCGGCGATTGTTTCCGCCATCTTGTCGTGTTCGACTCCAAGCTGATCTTGCAAGACACTGAGCGAGTCAGCATTCTGACTAAGCATCTCATGCTACAACCCAATAGTCAGTACTTGCAGTCTCAAAGCGGGGGAGTGGTATTGAGGATGACACAAAGGGAAGAGGTGGAATATAGGGCAAGTGACTGGAAGCAAACCAGCTTGGAGTCCGTTGAGCTTCAAAACACACACAAATTGAACGGGTGATACGGGAAATAGCAGGGAGACTGACATGGCCCTCGAGGGTATACTCAGATCGCTCACGCACCTGTGAACCGTCTTCAGCTGTGGCAGATGCATCAACGCCATCAGCAGACTTCTCAGTCGCCTGGGAGAGCGCGTTCTCCAGTCCGGAAATCTTGATTTCGAGCTCGGCGATATGCGCCTCGGAGGCGGCCTCCTTCTTCTCGGATTCGGCATTTTGCTTCTCAAGAGCGGCCTGTGACTGAGACGTCGCATCCGCCTGTGCTGCATTGAAACTGGCGATCTGCTCCTCGAAAAATCTGAACGCAATCGCGATTGTCAGTAACCATCTCATTATGACAAATTGATTTGTGTCTCGAAGGACTAAGATTTCAGCCCTTAGCCGCCCAAAGTGCTCCGCGACATCTTCCAATGCATCGTCGGCGCCCATTCCCAACCCAGCTTCGAAAATGGCTTGGGCTCTATCAGTCCCTCTGATGCCTGCTTGTCGCGTGTAAAAGAAGATTATCCAATATCCAACCATCGCGAGCAGCTCGCGTCTGTCCGAGCGAACGTGCTCCAGAACCAATACTTTCTTTTCCAGAAAATGACAACGGAACCATTTAACAATATATCTGGAATGTACGTACTTGCGATCTTTGGAATGCTGGACCTTGTCGGCCTTTAGCTCAGCAATCTGCTTCTCCAAATTGTCGTTCTTGGAGATAACTTCGGCGTGAGTAGTTTTGAGCTCCTCGTGCTTTGATTCAAGGGATGCCGCGCGTTCGGTGGAGTCATTAGTGGCAGTTTCATACTTGGAAATGGTTTCGGTCAGTTCAGAGATCTGCGCCCTCAATTCGGAGAGTTCCGTGTCTTTCTCTTCTTGGCTTGACAAAGCCTCGGCTTTCGCTGCCTTGTCAGATTCCTCAAGGGAAAGGATCTGTGTGGCAAGGCTAGCGGCCTTCTCTTGCGCTATGGTTTTTTCGGCTTGAACCTGGGTCAGTTCTGACTTCAAAGCTTCGATTGCTGAGTTGGCTTGTGCTTCAGCAAGCTCAATCTTGGAGTCCTTCATGGCAGAGTTCTCTGCCTCGGCCTTGAGTTTTGCTTCCAATTGCGCCATCTTCTCAGTGCTGTCATTGTCGGATGCCTTAGCAGCCTCAAGTGCTTTGGCATGCTCAACGACCATCTTATTTATATCGTCCAAAGATGCAGTGTCCTTGGCCTCCAGCTCTTTAGTCAACATTCTTGCTTTCGCGTCGTGCTCCTCAAGAGCTTTGAGATGCGTAGCACGCATGCTTTCGGCTGATTGAACATGTCCGTCGATCTCGCTGGATAGCTTGGCGACTTCACTGGAAAGCTTCTCGATTTGTTGTTTATACATGGCAAGCTCCTCAGCATGGGATTTTTGCAACGCCTCGATCTCTTGAGACTTTTCGGCCTTTGCATTTTCCGTCTGTGCGACGTAGAAGTCAAGGTCCTTGCTGTGCTTCTGTTTGAGTTCTTCCAACTCGTCGGAATGACCTTCTGAGGTCTGAACCAACGTGGCCTTTAGAGCGGCTATCTCCTGGTCCTTTGACTCGACATCCTTGACCAAGGCAGAAAGCTTCTCATTGGTCGCTTTGAGAGCAACAATTTGTTCGTCTTTAGCAGCGGCATCGCCAGACAGAGCAGAGAGCTTCTCGATTTCCGACTGAAGGGCAGCGATCTGTTGGTCCTTAGACGCGATATTGTCAGACAGGACAGAGGATTCCTCAATCTTGGCCTCAAGGGCGGCAATCTGTTGATCTTTGCCATCGGCATCGCCAGATAGTGCGGAAAGCTTTTCCTCTAGTGTACCAATCTTTGCGTCTCTGCGAGCGATCCTTGCCTCTTTCTCCTCGATGTCCTTCATGAGAGAAGACGTCCTCTTGTTCAAGGTTGTATTGAACATAGCGATTTGCCTATCTTTCTCGTCGACATCAAGCTGGAGTGTTATCAGCTCTCCTTCCTTGGCGGCGATCTCGTTTTTCTTCGACGCGACAATATTGTGGAGCACGGGAAGCTGCTCGTCGAGAGTGGCCTGAAGTGCCTTTAGCTGAGTCTTGCTCGACAAATTGATCTCGGCTAGCTTCTCGTTTGCAGTCTGGAGCTCAGCTATGCGCTTGTCTTTGGCACTCGACTCTTCCGAAAAGACGGAAAGGTTCTCAACAGTCGCCTGGAATGCGATGATCTGCTCATCCTTCTTCTTGAGATCCTCAATGTGTCCCTTGATTGTGTCTTCAAGGGCAGTGAGTTGATCTTTGGCAGATCCTTGGGCAGTCTCAATCATCTTCGCATGTGACTCCATCAGGTTTGAAATCTTCTGCTCGTTGTCAGATGTGAGCGCGTCAACTGTGTGCTTGAGCTTGTTGAGCTCGCTCTCCACATCGGTCTTCTCGTGGCGAACGGTCTCTATCTCCTTGGCATGATCAGCCTTGAAGGCTTCGGCTGCTTCCGATGCGGCAGTCATCAACTTCCTGTTCTCTTCGATTTCAGTGGCGTGTGCCGCAAGGGCTTCTTCGCTCTTGGTTTGAAGAGCTTGAATCTCGGCTTGAAGCTTGTCTTTTTGAGATGCACTCTCGGAATGCTTACCCTCGATGTCGAGTAATGAGTTTTGGAGCTCCTTAAGTTTGGTCTCAACGTCTGACTTTGCTTGTTGTTCCGATTTTATTGCAGCTTGCAGTGATTCCACCAGAGTCTCATGACCGGATGCCTGCTGAGACGAACTCTGAATTTGCCCCTGTAAAGAGGCCACGATCATCTTCTGGTTTTCGGCCTCGGCGGCAGCCGCGGTAGCACTCTGGTTGAGCGTATCGATCTTGTCCTGGAGGTCGGCCAAGGTCGCAGAGAGAGCTTGTTGAGCTTCTTCTGACTTAGACAATGCTTCCTCGAGGCTGGTAACCTTGGTACTCAGCTCTTGCTGAACCTTGTCAGAGGCCTCCTTCTCTGCCTGCACGCGTTCGAGCTCCTCGCCGTGAGCTGCCTTGACACGTTCCATCTCAGCCTGTAATGACTCAGCTTTTTCAACCTCTCCACGTTGACCGAACTTCGATTGTTCAATCTCGGCTTGCAAGGACTCAATCTGAGCTGTCAATGTTTCGGCGACCGACTTAGCGTCCTCTTTGGCCTTCTCCAGTTTTTTCTCATAGTGATCGGACTCCGTTTTTGCCTCGGCAAGTTGTGACTTGAGGGTCTCGGACTCGACGACCTGTATCTGCAAATCTTTCATGATTTTTTCGATATGCTCGTCGCGTGCGGTCTCGTCTTCGGCACTGTGGGTTGAAATGGTTAGTTCAGATGCCAGCTGAAGAAGGGGATGCCGCAAAGAGGAAATTTGGGTGCGTCGGTTCAGCACCTCCGCCATGCAAATATGTACAGCTCGAAAACAATGTCGCAACATTTGGGCAACGCGAAGAAATGAATTGCGAGAAACGGCGCGCCGTCGCCCTCGAAGTGTGAGACTGCAACACGAAATGAAGCGCTGTTGCTCGGCATTCAATTGCCAGACTATCTGGCATAAGGAACAAGTGAGGTTGTGGACTTACGATCTACCCGAGCTTTGCCCAGCTGTACCTCCTACTGACGAAGAAACCTTCTTGTGCGCTGGTGGTGGTGGCATTGTGCCTCGTGATGAAGCTGTTCCCGAGACTGAGGGTCGGATAGAAGGTCGTGATGTTGTGGTTGTGGTTGCCGCTGGTCTGGTTGAGGTACTGCCTGCCAGTGACTGGCGAGGCTTCGCCGGACTCGTGACCGGGTTTCGTGCGGTCGAAGAGGAGACGGGAGCTCGCGAAGAGGTGGACGATGACAATGTGCTGCGGCGCTCACTTGTAGAGGTGCTCGATGTTGATGTCCTGGATGTTGCCGGTCGACTTGTTGTACTGGTTGCCATACGCTTTGAGAGTCCGTTCTGGGCTGTCTTCTTGCTCTCATCTCCAGATGTAAGTGACATATTGCCGTCGGTATCAGAGGCGGCAGCTCTGGAGGAGGCGGTAGTGGGGCGTCGAACTGTCGAAGATGCGGAAGGACGAGTCGGAGGCTTGCTGAGGCCACCACCCAATGCTGTACGAGACGTGGTTGCCGGCGTCTTTGAGGAAGCCATTGGTGATCGAGTAGCAGCTGTCATCGACTTTGCAGCTGTTGAACCAGCAGCAGGTCGCTTCGCAGCTGCTGAAGCTCCCACTCGTTTCGCCGTAGGGACGTTCTCGACACCTTTCTCGGGAGCCACAGGGGAAGCCACCGGAGTAGACTCTGCTGCGGATGCCTCTGGAACCTCCACTGCCATTGCGGTATTGTCCTGAAGCTCTGGAATAGCTTCGCTGCTCTTTGCTGTCTCCTGAACGTCCGCCATGGTTGCGGCGGTTGACGCGTGGTAAGGAGACTGCGTGGGACTTTGGGAGACTAAAGATGCGAGGGGATTTGTATCACAGCTTTCGAACGTGGACTCGAAGAGCTGCGGGAATCAATTGCTACGTTGTTGAATATGGAGTTGAAGATTTCGTGGGGGATGTATAGAAACACGACACGTTCCTAGCGCGCAGCAACGAACGGAGCTACAGAATTTTGGGGTGACAGCCGATGGCTCCTCCCCCTGTCCCTGGCTCCACGCCGATGCGTTTTGCTTTTGGAGAACCAATCCGTGGCCGGATGCAGCTACCACCGTACGACTGTAGCGTTCTGGCTCGGTACCAGCTTCCAGGGCAGAGTCTGGGCACATTGTTTCTTTCAACGTCACGCCAACGGGCTGAGCTTGGATGCATCTTAATTGAACTACACATGTACTCTGATGTTGAGGCACAAGTCTTTGGGCCCTCTGGAGACTCAAACAACCCGCGAGATCTCCATGCGAGCCGTCATTGGGCCATGTCTGCATTTAATTTCGATCCCTGCGCTGCTCCGGCCTGACGTCTGAGCACTTTCGACCGCCATTTCAACGACATCACACTTGAAAACATGGCTATTGTGATGCTGCAGACGCTATACTTGCGTTGTGCAGGGACACGACATCGAATCGAGGCTTTGCAGCTTTCCCCCTGATAACGACCTCAGATAGCTTTGCAAACATGTCCAAAATTCTCGAGAACTCGTACATATCAGGCGAGAAACTTGGACAGGGGTGAAATACCCTCAACAGAATTGACCAGCGGAGGCCCTTCTTGAGACGCCGCAAACCTTCATGCACCGAGAATGAAGTGAGGTGGTATCGATCAACAGAACGACGTTGTTCGAAACGACGCTGCATATCGAACACCTTACCAGGATCGCACAGAAATCATGAGCTAGGAATCTTGCCGGCTGTATTCGACAGAACCTCATCGTCTCTGATGAGCCAAAAGCATCGATGTCATACACGATTCCGTCAAGAACCATAGCTTGATAATTTGGTGTGCAAATTTGCTCAGGGGGCGCGAAAATCTATCAAATTCAATACCGCGCAAAGAGAGTCTTAAAATTTGTGCTTTTCAAAGAGATCGCAGATTATATGAAGAGGGCGCATGAACTTTGACGGCGGCATACAATTCGAACGCCAAAATGAGACATCACAATTTCACAATCTGGAGTCATGGTGCCATAGTCAGAGAATTGATTTGGAAAACGACTGATTGATTGTCCAAAGATGCTTGAGAGCTTCTGGTTTGGAAAACGACATTATCCGAATCCTTGACGACTCAGTCTGAATTTCCAGCCTCGATATGATGCCATCCTTTCTTCGGATCTGACTGTCAACGATAACTTCGCCTCGACAATATTGGGACTCGGAGATCCTTGAATTGAAGCTATCCATGCTCACTACGCTTGCCCAGACTGCCTCTCCCTGACGAGCCTCTATCCAAATGTTGACGCTACCCGAAATCGCCTGCAGTCGCTATATGTATGCCAATCCAACCAAGCAAAATCCAAACGCCTACCATCTCAGCGATATCAGCTCATGATTGTAGTTCACCACACATTGTTGGACGCCTTCGATGTATGATATGCCTCTTACCACTCCGCATGCTCTTCCTCGCTATGTCGATTCTCCCTTTTGTTGGTCGCGAATGTACAAGGTGAAACCAAGAGGACCGCGAATCCATTCACGACCGAGACACTTCTGCGTGCACTCAGGTTTCTCCTTGGCCTTGACGAAACCGAGCGGGGAGCGGACCCAAGAGTTGTTGAGGGCGTGCTGAGTGTCTTCGATGCGCTGCGGACGAGAGGGTTGCTAGCGATGCTTTTAGCTCAAAGGAGACCGAGAATGAATTGGTTCTTTGTACCTTGATTAACGAATCTTGGGCCAAAGTGCTTGTTTGGCGGTCCGACGAGAGCTCAAGGGTCAATTCCTCGAGGTCCTGGAGCCAGAGCATTGTGCGACTATGGTCTTGCATCTTGATGACGTTGCTTTCGAAAATGGCTCCGCGCTCTTGGGTGAAATGCTCGAGATACACGATGCGGAGCTGAGGTCGTGCTTGGAGAGCAAAAGCTTCGCGATGAAACAAAAGAGAATTTATGTCTGTCTGTCTGTTAGATATGCTGCCGTCGGTGGAGGTGTTTCAAGAGAAGAGATTCTATGACATGTTAGGATGAACGATCAGCGGTTCGAACGGGAGATGTTGAATACAAGGCCACGGTTCAACAGATCCTGCACAAGCGAGTGAATATTCTGGCCCTGTGACCGCGCATGGTTCGTCGAAGTGCAGCTGGCTATTGATGAGATGGAGATCAGCGCTTTGTTGGAACAGTGTTATGGTTGCCTGCGATCGAAATGCTTCGAGTTCCTGTATAAAGAGCATTGATGGCCATCCGGAAGAGCAGCACGTCGAGAGTTTTGGACGGCGGCTCTTAGCGACGAGCAAGGCAATCAAACAACGAATTGGCGACTTGGGTGTCTTCGTAAACTCGCTCTGCCTCAAGGCAGTCTACATCAGGTTGTATGACAGCTGGGCTATGGTTGCGAGGAGGCGGAGCACCGTGAAACCTGCGCAAAGACTACATGAATAATTCCACCGGGCTGTGATCGGAAAGAGATATCTAAACATTGAACAGGCGCATTGGTGGCCTTCGTGGAATACTTCAATTATCGACAAAATTTGGACACGTCCATGGCTTGCTATCCCCAAAACAGCAACATCTCAAGGACGCCTTTAACAACGCGTCAGCAATCACAATGTTCAAGGCATCACAACAAGGCAAAGATTCGATAAATTCACAGAGGTAGAGCAGCACAGGCACAGGAGAAAAGATCATAAGGCACGAAAAATTGAATTTCAAACTATGGTAGAGAAAAATGTATCCTGGCAGGATGACGACCAATTCTGCAGCGCACCAGAAAAGATCGCCGTGAGCACACATAGGACAGTTGAAAATTATTCTGGCATTGGGTGTAGAAACAACCCAATTGTCAGCATCACAAAAAGCCTGATCGCCAGAGGGCTGGCCTGCCAACATATACAAACCTTCGCTCAAATGCCTTCAGAGGCCTCGCTCGAAACCTCCACTGCTCCAAACCCCACTAGTCAGTTTAAAGGACATGACCAGGTCCCCGAACCCCACAAGTCAGTTTTAGGACATGACCAGGTCCGTGATTCTTCTTCTTCAAGGTCTTGTCCGCGGACGAGAACGGTGAAGAAAAAAAAAGTTCTTCGCATCGGCTCATGCAGTGCAATATGAGCGACGCGGTAGTCGATGAACACAAGTGTTCACGACACGGGGAAAGTCCCGCAAAGCTGCTGAGTAGTTATCAAAGTGCACCGATACAGAGAAGAGAAGCAGATGATGTTGATGATGGATGGTAAGATCCGAACTGCCTTGACACAAACTTGCTCAGACCCAACAAGTGGGAAAGAGAAGCTACAAATTTTGATGTGATGTTTGTGTCAAGGCAGCATCATCATGAGAGGAAGGGAAGAGAAGGGATAGGAGGAGGGAATACTCACAATTGTTGAAGGGTGTTGGAGGATGTTGATGAAAGAAAGAGGAAGAAGTGAAGAGGAAGCTGAATATATATACAACAGGAAACGCTTGGACCTCATCACCAGATGGTCACAGCTCGTTGTCGACTGAACAGAGCATTGTGGTTGGCTGGAAGGCTTCGATATTCACGTGAGAGGATAGCCCCCCGGCCACTGCTGGCCACTCACAAGGCTCCGTTGGAAGGATTTCTAAGCGTGGTGTAAACAATGGGACAATTAGCGCGATTGGGACGGCGCCAGAAGGTCATAGAAGAGGTCAGGCGAGGTGAGGGCCGGTATTGGAGCCTTGAGATCTGGCTACGAGTCCCTGATGGCCGTGGGATGGCCAGAGGGGCTGGTGTTTGCGTCCCTTGTGAGCTCAGGTTGTTGGTGTAGCTCATTTGAAGCTCTTTGATATCTCTCGAAGCCTCAATTGAAGCGGCAGATCGAGTATCTGAATCAGTATTCGAAGCAGCGAGATGATCATAAGAGATGGTGTCATTCACAATCACCATGATCATGATCTCAGGCTCTGGATATGGCACAATTGAAGCTCTATGGCGTCTCACAAAACGGCACTGAAGCAGCAGCTTGAGTCTCTGAGCCTCTGTAATCCCCCTCTGATCTGAAACTCTTGATATGGCTACTTCATTCCGTGTAGTAGCTCATGAAGCGGCTTCTCAATCTCTTCGAACATTCCCGACTTGTCTGATCTGGGGTTCTTGTTGTGGCATTCTTCGAGCTGTCTGATATTTGATGTAGCACTATTTGCAGCAGCCGCTCAAATCCCGGAGAGCAACTGCGCGATCTTTGACTGACGAGCTACGTACGGACTTGCTACGTACTGATCATCGTTCGAAATCCACCGCGGTGAGGATCTGAAGCTTTTGTTCTCAAACCTATTTGATATCTGGTGTAGCACCAACTCTGGAAACCGCATCTCGAGCCTCTCCACCAGCGCCGCGATCTTTGATGAGTGACGAGCAGATCGACTGCTTGATGGCCATCACTAAGAGCATCCGCTGTTATGAAGTCACATTCAAAACTCTCTGATATCTCCAAATAGGGAAGCGATTCACGTCTCTCCACCGATTTCGCGATATTCTGAGGAGTCTATGAATAGATCTATAGTCCATCATCCTTTCTTCATATCACGCAGCTATGTATCGGAGTCAATGAATGTCCCTTCAGTCTCCGTGACTTTCACCAAATCGCCTTCCTCGCTTGTGGAAGACACCTAAAGCGCCCAATGGATCAATGCACCACATGATCCCAGTCAGAATATTTCCTGCCTTCCCAGTCTTCCTTGCCTTTCTCTTGTCCATGCTCTCTTCGGGTCGACGCTCGTGATTAGCACGTGTATGATGCGAGAGGAGGTTGTGTTGGCGAGGAATGTGGAGACGAGGGGACCGTCGCTGGCGAGGAGGGAGGATTTTGGTAGAGCGGGGATGAGAGCCGGTTTACTCTCGTGGCTTTGGTGTGAGGTTGATGGAGTGGTGGAGGTGATGTGTGGAGAGGGATGAAGAGGTTGATGGTTATGACGAACACACCAGGAGTGTGGTTTCTTCGTAGTCTTGGAAAAGAGAGCTGCTACTGAGGTTGTCAATGAGGGAATAGATGGGATTAAATGGTTTCTGTCGAATCTATTCTTCAGAAAAGTCCACACACAGATTCACTTCGAGGTATCTATCCTACAATATCAAACAACCCGGCCAAACGCACTCAGTTCGCACAGAAAAGGCACCAAAGAAGCTTACTTGAACATCACAAACCCGGCAGCCGGAACCCTCAGAGGAATGGTTGCCCGTCCCTCCATCATGACAACCTGCAAAACCTCCCCACCGTCCCTAGGAAAGATCTGCGTAAGCCGTGATCCATCCCCATGAATCACCGAATCAACAGTAACCCACACGCTTCTCTCCCCCTCAACATCCGTATTAATCGCGCAAACAATCTCCTCACCATCGAAGATCCGAGACCAGGCGATTATACTAGTCATCCTCTCCTGCCCAAGTCTAACCGGATACCCAAAGGTCCTCCCATCCCCAGAGATCTCACGGAGATACTGACGACCCCTCCTCAACGCCATCTCCTCGCCACGGATAGCAGCGAGATCAGCGATTTGCCGGTACACCGGTGACGATTCGATGAAGCAATGACGGTCTCTGGAGCGGAAGGGACCGAAAGCGCCGCCGAACATGGATTCGCGGATGTACTGGTCGGCGGCATGGCCTGGAGAGCCGTCTGAACCGGCGCCGTCGAAGGATTGCTCGGTGCCGTAGTAAATGCAGGGGATACCGAGGGTGGTGAGGTTGAGGGCGAGGGCGGCGAAGAGGAGGGGTGGTCCGAGGTTGTCTGCGCAGAAACGGGCTTTGAGATTGCCTCGCCATACCTGGAGATTTGTTAATTTATGTTGCTGATGATGATTGTCGGGGATGTGCTGGAGAAGGTAAAGGGAGGGGAGAACTCACTTGATCGTGATCGTCTATCATCGTGACGATCTTGTTGCGCAGCCAGCTGTGAGAGCCTTTCTTGAGGTAGGCCGCGTTGCGGAAAAGATCGAAATAGTCTTGTGGATTCGACTCTCCCTTCGGCATCTGCCACAGCGATTGCTGGATACCTCCGATTCCGAGAGCAGCGTTCAAGCCAGTCGCTTCCACCGTCTCGAACGCATTTGATCCAGTAATCTCGCCAATGATCATGAAATTCTCCTTGCCAAGGGCAGCGGTGAATTCGTGGATGGCATTGCAAAAGTATCGCGTAGGACCGTGTCCCATGTGTTTGACCGTGTCGAGGCGGAAAGCGTCGAGATCGGCATAGGCAATCCAGAATTTGTAGATTTCGACGAGAGCGAGGAGAGCGGGTGTCGGTGAAAAGGCGCTTACATCGTCTTCGCCGATAGCAACGTCTGGCAGATTGAAGAAATCGCCGTCGAGATATTCCGGATCCGCGTCCCAATCCCGTATCTGACCTTCTGCTGTGAAGATCGTTTTGCCTTCTTGTAATTCAGCGGGCCAGATGGCTCCATCTGGGAATGCTGTCGGGTGTTTGTCCAAATCCACGCGTTCGAAAGGCAGAACCGGTTCTCGATTCTCGTCGTAGAATCCTTTGACTGGATATTTCTGACCATGGGCGTAAATTGGTGATACATTTGGCTTTGCGTATTCGAAGACGTTTCCAGAGTGGTTGAGTATTATGTCGAGAATGATATAGACATGCATTGCATGAGCTTGCTTGACGAGATCGACGAGGTCTTCCGGAGTGCCGAATCGTGGGTCAACATTCAAGAAGTTCTGTACTCCATAGCCGTGATATGTCTCCAAAGCGGCGACTTGCTTGAAAATCGGTCCGATCCAAAGAGCTGTCACTCCCATCCGTTTCAGATAGCCAAGTTTGGTGGTCACGCCTTTGAGTGATCCGCCACAGAATCTTGCTCCAGCGTCGAGCCATGGCTTTGGGTCTGGAAGGAGAGCGTTACCTTCGTCGGAGGATTGGAAAGGCACAGTCGTTCCTGTAGACACCTTGGTGCCGTCATTGTCGACATAATCGGTTTCCGCGTTGTTGGAGAATCGATCGGGTAGCAGAAAATACCTATTTCACATATTCAGCATGCGTAGAATTGCATCCCGAGTCTCCTCCACTCACAGAATTTGGTCTTCCCATGCAATAGGAGAAGCCGTGAACTTCTTGCCCTCATGCAGAAGCACGGTATTCACCACCTCGTCTTGGAGACTCTTGATATCGTGTACGGGAAGTGAATCTTCATCACTTTGGAAACGTCTTATTAGTTCTGCAATTCTTCTGCCGGCAAATGGACGCCATGAAGGACTGAAAGATGGAGATGGGTATGTTGAAGATGACATATCGGGCCGTTGTTGTGGTCCAAGGCTATGGGCGCAAGAGAAGAAATGCATACCTGGAGTGTTCAATTGCCATTTTGGGATAAAGAATGTCGCGCTAGTGTCTCACAAACACTCGACTTGACAGAGGACACTGGTTCAACTTCTCTTTCAATTTTGGCAGCGATGTCTCATACACAGTCCACGAACGACCTGATCAGAATTCCCCTTTTGCTTTCCGGTTTTTAGCAAAAGAAGGTCGAACACAGCTCGCAGCTCTCGCTATCTCCTCAAACATAAGCTCAGATGGAGCAGAATGATCTTTTTCTTTTACAAGTCAACATTTGAAGGCAAGTGGATCTGACATTCACGTCGGTTCTGATGGAGTGATGTTGAAATGAGAAAGAGCTGGGGCTGAGCTGCAGTCGAACGTGCATACGAGCTTACTTGCTTTTTACTGGAGCATTTGCAAGCCACACGACGATTCCTCAACGTCGACGTGTTTAGAGCTCCGATTGGACATAATTTCCCCAGAATCCAGAGTAAGTGCATTGTGGTCTGCTGCTTTATTGTAGCTGAATTCGCAGTTGCGTTGTATGCATGTGTCCGACATAGTTGGGCACCTCGTCATGCTCCAGCTCATCATGATGGTGGCAAACATCCAGCGGCCAGCATCTTCATTAAGATGAAAGAAAACATTTGCAACGTGGAGGTTTGTAGAAGTCGAGGAGTTTGGAATGCCATCAGTGAGGTTGAGGTATACTCCGATATACTGTATGATACCGGGTTGTCTTCGGACTATCCAAACTCGCCATTCGATCTCGGATGCTCCGTGTGTGTAGGGATATCGAGACACAGTACTACTAAGTACATCGAACTTTCAAGTCACGATGTTCAAGTGACTATCTCCGGTATATAGAATAACCTTGTCCACAACTTCTGGGGAAATTCTCCGTGATGCATTTATTTTACTGGCAATTATGTGTGGCTAGAGGACTGCGCCACAGGGTCTTCCCGACAGCTAGGACACGTGCATTCGGCGCTTCCGAAATTAAATGCCGAATTTGAACCGTCCGAAGACAACCCGGTATATTACTCTACTCTCAGCTACAACCACCACTCGAGGTCCCCTGAGCTGAGGTAGAGGCGTGTAGATTCGCACAGTTTTTCTCCAGACAACAACACAGGAGTCAGTCAGTCAGCCTCGCACCAACCCCTACAATCCATAGCCGGCCCTTAGTGGTTTAGCTCTCCACAGGCATGGAATTTGGTATAAGCGTCGAAATTAGCGCATATACACAAATGACATCCGTCTTCATAACTACTAAGGCCACATCAACATTTCACCCTCACCAAAAAAAAACCATTTCCATCTTCCCGCGCGAGAGGAGGAGATTCAAGTTAAAGTTACTCAGGAGTCATGTAACAGATATTGCCAGCTTCACGTCTTTGTAACTCCCTTGTCATGCTCACGAAAGCTCCACGACAACATCAAAAGCACGACTACGCGCATCACCGTCGCTCAGTGGCTGTTGCCATACTCAATCGATAAGTCTGAATAGAGAACGCCTCCCTGTCGCTCATCCTCTTACACTACCACAACGTTCAACTACTCTCGTGAACTCTTCAGTATTCAAAGCCAGTCCAGTAAGTGACATTGGTTCTTTTGAATCGTGCCATTACTTGATTGGATCCACTCTCATGCGCAAGACAGAGTATGTATGGGCTGGTCTGCAATTCGTTTTCATTCTCATTAAGAGAACACGAGAAAACCCGTTCATGGTTCTTGGGCGGATCAACGAGGAATCGTTCCGAAACCCTCTTCGTCGTTCCAGATAGCGTGCCAATTACTGAAGAACGCAACTCTTTCGACGACAGCCTCGTCGACGAAGAATGAAATTGTTTTGCGGGATCTTGATGATGAGTTTTGGCATTTCCTGGGCGGTGCGGATATTCCGGGATTTCGGTGGTGAGGTTTGGTTTTGCCTTGGCGGTCCAGATGGCGGTATGAACTCCGTAATCACCAGGATTTGAGCCGAGGGCTAGGCTTACTACATAAAGTACCTCCCTAAGAATAGATCTAGCCACGCTTGTCTCGCCATCTACTCGGTTTCTACGACAGGACAGCGTACTGTGGTAGCCGGCAAAAAGAATGCTAGTACGTCGATTCGCCATAATAAAGCCAGATGCACGCAGAGCTGAGAACAGGCTATAAGAGCCAATCGCCGCAGTCTACGTATAAGCTATGAACGAACAACCTGTTGGTGTGCAGGGATCAACGTTCTAACATTCTTTCCGCTAACCGGGCTTCCGTAGTCTTGTAATTCCGAGAAGTCGTCCTCTTCTAAAGGTCAAGCCATCCAAGCACGATGTCATTTCGGCCAAACCACGTCAAAGGTCGACATGGAGATCCCGCCCCGCAGATTCCCTCTGCTACTGTGTATGCTTGATTTCACGGGAACCTTGGGAGATATGGAATCTCGTGAAAATCCTATAAAGACCCTGCGGATCCCAAAACTTGGCCATCGTGGCCTGCAGATTTTCGGAAGAAGACAACGTGCATCTGTCCTCGATAACTCCGGAACCACAATGAGGCAGCGGATAACTACCGCATGCAGCACAGTACGCACCTTTGGCGTCGCCTGTCTCACTGCGGATATTGTCGGTTTCACTCCACAGGCCACAGAACTCCCTTGAACTTTGAAAAGAGGACCCGAGATCCGGCTGCTCGGATACACGGCTCACGCTCCGTGCCGGAATGGGACAACTCTCTATAAATAGCTAGATTCCACTAATAATATGGAATTGGAGTACCTTATCTACTATACTCGCAACGCAAAGTAATGCCAGCTGCAGATCAGGGACCAGGTCATTACGGCATCGAATTGCTCGTAAATTCCATGAGAAGACCCCCGTTGCATGATTTCCGGCTAATAGCTACTCGCCTTGTAGCTGTAGTAATCAAGTAGCTAGGCACGTTTGATCGGCACTATATGGTCCTGGTCCTTATATGCCCGCAGCGGCTACTCGGTTCTTCTCTTCCAGAGTTTAGGTGAAGCCTGTGGTCTTTGAAGTGAGATCGACGGTATTCATAAAGTAGCTTGGTAGGTTGGGAACCATTAGGAGCTCGTTCTGACAATGTACTTAATTCCCTTCGGAAACTTGAGCTTTTTTCCCGCGAATGGAGAATTGACCTTTCTGCCCGCGAATGGAACTTGACCTTGTCTCCTGCCAGTGTTCTGCGTGACAGATGCAACTAAGAGACATGAGCGAAACGAGAGGAACCTAGCTAAGTATTTAAGATTAATTATGTTGAGTAGGAGAAATCCGTGTTAAGAGGAATCCGTGGAACCGGGTTGTCGAGGGTCAAAGTGGGTGCATGTCGAGTTATAAAGTCGCCGTCTCAATCCCCGTCTTACGATCCCGCAACAGCCCAACTTCTCCAATCTCTACACATTACTATCTCTATACATCACTGTCTCTACACTTCACCATCTCTACACATCAAACATGCGTTTCACAGCAACGAACCTACCCTTCCTCCTCATCTCAGCAGGAGCCTTAGTAGAAGCTCAGCTGATTTGTGGCAGAGGAACGATTAACAATAGAGGCTATACGGTTGCCGGCAAATGCGATGTCTCAGGCGTTAGCCCTGACATTTACTACTGTGGTGACACCGGTATTTCACCCCGCTTCCCCCCTTACGCCTCACCTCTAATCATGCCGGTTACATAGTAACGGTCTCCCGAATCGGGCGAACGATCGCCCTAAAGAATACCGGGGGACCTGCCACTGTTGTGGTCACCTGCAGTGGACAGCCATTCCTCTTTCATTGTGGACAAAATGGGGCATCACAATGGGACGAACCGAAGTGTCAAAATAGCTTTAGCGGGGTCGAAAATGTCCGCGAGCTTTGATGAAGGTGGCCGTGCCGGTTCTTGCTGGATCTGATGTCGGAGGCGGCGCTGTACTCGTCTGTGAGCAGTTTGGTTCTTTTGACGAGGTGCGAGTCGGGCAGGAGGGTGAAGGTGATCAAGCTGGTGTGATTACCTTGGGCGGAGTCGAGGTGGCGGTTCAAGTTTTTGGGCTTGTAGAGCTCGAGTTCGGTTGATGTGGACATTGTTCTGCTTCGCTCGGGGAGCCTCTGTTGTTAAGTGCCAGTGGGTTGTTAAGTGAAATCGAAAAGTTGTCTCTTTGATTGGAGAGTTAACAGATGAGTGCTAGGAACATCGTGTATACGAGCGTGTACCTTACGAGCCCCCATATCCGCCAACACCCATTTCGTCTTGTCCCTCCACTCGCCCACGAACAACGTCATGCCACTGCTATTTTCGCAAAGGAGCTATTCGAAGCAGAGCCGATTGATGCCGTTCTCTATACATTCAAGGAGGCGCTGCGCCAGCCATGGCTTGAATAACACGCCTCAGGAATGAAGAAACGAGCATCCTTGGCTGTTATCTCAGTCCATCATTGCCCCTCATAGACATGCCACTCCCAATGACATGATGGAACCTTTGCCCTTCGTCCGTCCTTACACGATACTGATCTCCCTTAACGCATTTGATGGACTTTGACTGATCCAAGTCCCATCCGTCAACAGATCCGCATAACACTCTCCCACCACTTTATAGTTATCACCTCCAATACCGCGAAGCACGAATGGCACATCACAGCCGGGAATTATTGAAATCGAATCGCCTTCGCGTGTGAACCGAGGCGCCAGTACCACATCCTGAGTATCCGTCCAGCAAAGCCTTCGATTGAGCAAAGCATTTCTATAGGCTACATTGAGGGCTTTGAACATGCGACCGCTCTTGCCCTTCTTGAAGTGATCGGAGGTCAGACGCCCTCTACCTTCGGGTTTCTTCTGGCGCGGAGTGTAGGTCTGTCCAGGAAAGGTCGGGCTTTGACCGCTTGTCTGATCGCAGAGAAAGCTGAGGATCTCGATGTAGTCTGCAGGCATTTTGTTACCGGAGTTGTCTTTACCAGCTACGAGAGTGGCGCAGAATGTATGCCAGAAGTTGCCATCGGGTTGAGACTTTGGGGCGGAGAACTGGCACAAGGAAAAGAAATTTATGCATTGACGCAGACTTGGGTTACTAGTTGAGGAGTCAGTCAATGTCAGCTCCAGATTTGAGAACGTTTCCGAGGTGTAGACTACGTTGCTGACAGGAATTGCAGGCGCGCGGAGGATCATATTGTCTGCATCAACTGAGAACACGATCTGATCGTGCAGCTCCCCGCCAGCCCTGTATATGGCAAGACTGGACGTCTTGTATGCCAGTGGGATGGTAAGCCGTGGCTGTGACCAATCTGGAACCCATGATGGCAGCCGATACTTTGTCACATCCGTGTCGTGGTCAATACAAATCAAAACCCTGGTAATTTTGTGTTGCTCCATCTGATCGATACCATCCTGCACAAACTTCAGACCAACCTTGCAGAAGAGCTCTTCAACAGGTTTGCCGTAGTCTGGCTCGACTCCGTCTATGCACAGTCCGAGGATGCCATAGACTTTGTCCAGAGGATTCGTCACACCTGCATGGCGGGTGTCCACCAGCCAGCCGAACATGTTCATCGATCCTGAAAGGTTGAAGTAATAGTGCCTGGCGGTATCAATCTCTACTACGAGAGCAAGACCAGATCGTCGACCACCAATTTCGTTATCGCGATCAGCAGGCTCATCGTCGAGGATGCCGAGTTTATCAATACTTATACAATATCCGCTGAAGTCTTGCCATGAAATGGTATCGCCTCCTGCCATGATATGTGGTTCCCAGGAAAGCACGACTTCCTGAACGATCCAGGTCCTTTGAAACCAAGCCTTACGCAAGAGCATGCGTAAGTTTTTCATGGCTTTTGGGTCCTCGCCTTGTGGATAGCGTAGCTTTTCAAGCTCTTCGTCAAGCAAATCCTCGCGACCGAGTCTTGGCCCGATCGTTCCCAGGGATAGACGTTTCAGAGCGTTGAAAGCATCTTTACCAGGCTCTGGTCCCAGCCAAATGATGGTGTTTCGTGCCCTGCTGTATATTAGACCCATAAGCTTGACTTGACTTCGTTTATCTGCGTCGCTCTTTTGATCGATGCAAAGCTGATCAGCCCATAACGTGATTGGCCGGTCTGATTTTCGGAGAGATCTCAGTATCTCATCCAGAGTGGGAGTGATCAATACCTCGTGACCAGAAAGCATCAAAGACCTTGTGGGTCTCTGGTCACCCCATACATAGCTGATGGCGGTGTAAGCTACTTTCTTCTTCTCGAAGGACAGTCCAAACCAGGTCCTTGATCTACCACCATTCCACGTATATTTGAACTCCAGGTCGATGAGCTCGAGTGTTGCCACAAGCGGCTCGTGTCGACTTCCAGGCGCAAGCTTGAGTACACGTATCTCATTCGGCCCCGTAGATCGATATGCACTGCTTGTAAGTTCCGATCCCAGGTCAGGCCTAGGCCGTTTCGTCTTCTGCTGCATGTACTGGAGTAGCTGATCGGCCAAGCGTTTGTCCTGTGATCCAGGGAATTCGTGTTCTGCCAAGTCTTCGTCCTCAGAGCAGATTTTGAGCCGGGGAATATATGGTGCCACATCGTCAGACCATTGCTCGTAGAAGATGCCCTGATCCTCATCACGATGATCTGCCATAGCTGATAGTGATGCTGCTGTTCGTGGAAGGCTATGACAGTAAGCGTGAAAGAGCGCCCGATATCCCAGATCACCGCTAATTGAGTGCCTCGTGCACTTCTTAGGATTAGCTGAGAGAAAAGAAAGCCTGAGAGTGAGGCTGTGCATGCTAGAGCATAGCATACGCCGCAGCCGCAATTCGTGGCAGCGTCATGTCTGTAGCCTTGAATACAAGATACGGGGACATCTCAATTTCATAGCCAGGTTGACTTTCTAGCGATGAATTTGTCGATGTTTTGACACATGAAATAAACAAGTCCAGACCAGAGGAGAAAGATGTGGAAGTTCTCCACTGATGATGTCGCCCGATGATGCCTCAGGTTTGTAAGACATTATTCAGCATGCCAAGACTCACCTCTGATGCCCAGTACCTTTTGCTGGAAATCAGAGAAGGGTAAGCGTAAATATTCGTTAAAATCTAATCGATCAAGTATTTATTCTACCGATATATATTTATCTTAGCCTCGTTATACTAAAGATAGCTTAACCTTTAATAATCTAAAGAAGAGCGACAATAATAGGAAAAAAAAATACTAGCCTCGTTTATATTGATGCTAGAAATATTGTAATACCTACTCGTATCTATAGTTACTATAGTTAGTAGATCGTTTGTATACAATATTTATATATATATATATATATATATAAAAGAATCTAGCTACTACGTCTATCTTAATAAATCACATATTTACTCTCGACTATAAACAGTAAATTGCTTATCTCTACTACAAGTAGCTATATATTACATATTCCTTCTACTCTATTACATAAAATTACCTCTACAAATAACTCGTATCGCCCTTATATCAAGACTTCGCGATAACGCTATTTATAACCATCATCAAAACCTGAGGCAACAGAATCGCCAATCTATCTAGCGGTCTTAAAGGGACTCGTAATATATCTGTACACCATGGAAATAGCCTTCTGGTAGGCAGTCACGATCTTTCGGATATTGTATGTGCCGACCACATTTCTAACCTGATAAACCGCGAATGCGTCGAAGTGGATGAGTGCCACATGGGCGTTCCTGATATTGAATAGGAGTTGTCATCGCAAGCATAATCAGTAAACACGGAGTTGGCGTCCGAAAACGGTAGTGAAGATTCCCTTTGCAGAGACGGCATTTTCTGAGCTGTTGAGACGTGAAGCGCTTTGACTCAACAACTGACTGAGATTAATTTATGATGGTTAGCATTCTTTGTGATTGGCTGTCTTTGTGGGTTAATCGGATTGTCCTGTACGATACTCCCAGTCTCATTTCCGACGCGCATGGTGCAACGGAGCCTCGCGAGCTTTTCATCTGTCAACGAAGCAGCCTTAATGTCGCGTCGTCCAAAAACTCCTGGCGTCAAAAACTCGGGAGGAGAGGTGGAAAGTTCTGCTCCGTCCAAATTAATATATTATAGCATTGTGTAGATCTGCTAGTAGCTGCTCATGCCTGTTTTCGAGCAATAGGTTGTATACCGTGATCTCCATGCTCATCATCATGCTCATGCAGCGGACCCAATCCTCCAATATTAAGTTCCTTCTCACCACTTTTCGCATTTCCATTCGCACTCCTCAGACTACCCGTCAAAGTCAGCGCATCGAACTCATTTCCCTCCTCCTCATCTAGTCTCGTGCCTCCCTTTAATTTCAAAGCATCCTCTCCTTTCTCCTTCAACGTCTCCGCAAACTCGCCTTTCGCAGGATTCCTCTTCATATATCGGACCAGAGACTCGCAAAGACGATCGAGGACGAATTGGGGTTCGGTCTGCTGGGCCATCATGGGCGAGTCTTCTCCAATCCAATCCCATTCAATCATCCCTTCGTCTTCGTCTTCTTGCAAGGCAGCGCTCGGTCCACCTAAAGCAGAAAACCGTATCAAGCGTGTGAACTCAACCCATTCTTCGTAAGTGTACTCGCGCGGTTTTTCCAACTGCAGATCAGTGGCTGTACGCCGAATAGCCAGTGCCAGTTGCCGTGCTAAGGCATTTGCGTCAGGACAGTGCTGGACATCGCGTCCGTGTTGAGAAGCAATCGTATCGAGATCCGCTCTCACAAGACCAGCCGCCAGAGCTTCGTCCTTGGAGGTTTGCGTGCTACCGGATCGCATTGTGTCCACAGTCCTGGCCATGCTAGGTAGAGCAGTGATTTTACCAGCGTATTGAGAAGCAGCATCTTCCTCTTCTGCAGCCGTCTTCAGCCACCGCGGTAGCTTGAGGAAATTTTTCGGCCAGTGGTAGCTGAATGTCCGCCACAGGCCGCTAGAAGGCAGCACTGTGAAATCGGCAACAGTGTTGGACCAGTGATTGAAAAATGCGACGACGGTTGAGGTCAAGTCGCTGGCCAGAATCGTCATCGTTGGTACGGCGATGAGTGACCAGATGAAGAAGAAGCAGCGTCCTGCGCCCGTTTTCGGCGAGAAGTCGCCATACCCAATCGACAACAACGATACCCAGCAGAAATATATCGACTGCCAGTAATTCTGGCCTAACGTCGCGGTTTCAGCTTGCCAAAAGAAGACTGCACCGACGCACCAGAAAATGCCGAAGATAGTTAGTGTTACAGTCAACCGATACCACGCTCTCCAAGCTTCAGATTTCTTCTGTATTCCTCGCATAGCTTGAAAGCGTTCCTTTTCTTCTTTCAATAAAATAATTTTTTGCTGCTTCTGGACGCGCCGCTGCATGGTGTTCTGTCGCGTGAGAGGAGGACGGCCATTAGCCATACTGTTGGACACGCTATCTTTTCTGCTACGATTCTCCAATGCAAAGGTCAGCACCCTCCCCGTGGCGGTAGATCGAGCACTCGGTCGCGCAGCTTGTTTCATCTGCGCTCGTTCTCGGGCAAGCTCCAGCTCAATCTCTTTGCGTTCCATCTCAAGACTTGATCGGACAGTCTTGTCCTTGGCACTTGCGCGTTGTTTCTCGTAGTGTTGACGAACGATGTTCTTTTCTCCAATTTCTTGGACTGATTTGAAGATGGCACCAATGACCAAACCAAGCATGATGATGCCGGTAACAGAATACGGAATTAGAAGAGCCCTTCCGGCGTTTTCTGATGGATAAAGATCACCGAAACCGACAGTGAGGACTGTGACGTCCACGTAATACAGCTTTCGTGGTCAGCTAGGAGCAGACAGCTTGGATTGGTCGTACTCTTACCGCGTCAATGAAACGCCAACCTTCGAGGCGAGAGTATACACCTGCGCCACCAGCCAGCCAGATGAAGAACAACATCTATCGCGGTCAGCAGAACGCCTGTGAATTATCAAGTGAAAACATACAGTCTGCACAATCAAGGTTCTCTGATCCTCAGTGAGCTCAAAATGACGAGGATAGTGGCCCCGGATAAACCCAAGAAGATTACACATGAGTAGAGCCGTCAAGATCAGGTACATGCAAGCTGCCGCTATGCCATACCAGAATCCGCCGGAGTAAATCTGTGTTGGGCCCACAGGTGCTGCGTGTATATGCATGGCCAGGAGATCACCTATCAGTAAGAAGCAGGCGAAGAACCACAATATGATTGAGAATGGAAGCGAGATGAGATATCGAACCCGTTGAGTGAAGTTCAGTAGCAGGAAAAGATTGCCAACGAAGCCGGCAATGAGAGAAACGACATTTACCCAATAGCACCATCGTGGATCTCTGTAAGGTGTTCCCAAAGGTTGTGCAAGTAATTGTCCGGGATGTGCTGGATCTGACATATCCTGTCGCCAGTAGCTCACCAAAGCACCAATTGACAGGACGTTTGCCATTGGTCCTAGGGTTGCGGCGAGTATGGGAACAGCGGTTGATGCAAACCACCAGTCGGAGGGCTCATCATCGTGATCGCCTCTCATGCGGACTTTCCAGAGCTTGAAAGGTTCCTTTCCATCTGAGACCTCTCCAACATCGAAATCCGGACGTTGTGCCTGAAATACGGCCTTCTTCAGGGAATGCCCAACCTTGTTCCCTTGGCTTCGTTGATCGAGGAACTCGTGAACGAGACTTTGCGGCATGCTTTCTGGTGCTAGTGATACATCTCTGAGTGATTCTTGAAGAATGTATGATGAGAAGCTGCTGCGAGGTGTCTGCAAAGGTACGATCGGATCGATCGAAGTACAGCGGGTCTAGAGCGAGCTTTTCCTTTCAGGTGCAGCAAGCTTATAGTCTAGGCATTCAGCTCGGAATTGCGAGGCAAACAATCAAGCGAGCCTGGTTGTTGGACGAGGAGGAGCCTGAACTGAAGCATAACCGGATAGCTCGATACTTTCAAGGCTTCTGCGTGCCAGACGCTCATGACGAATTGTATCTTGCTTCAATCGATAAGTGAAAAAACATTCTCCGTGTGTAGAGGGGAAAAGAAAAAGTGCTAAGGACCAAGATAGAGTGGGGAGACCAGATGTGTGCATGGTTCAACTGTTGTTGATAGGTCTAAGAACGCCACCAAGATAAGAGTACGGTAGTTGGAGGCCGTAGTCATCCGAACGGAGGTCGTAGCGGTCCTGGTTCTACGGTGCCATGAATCTGGTGTTCTGATATTACCATCTTCATCATGTCCATTGTTCGTCGACTTGATATTCGAAGCAGAGGGTGAGAAATGGCTGAGGGAGAGATGTGGCACAGTCCCGACGGGATGTGGCGCCGTGTCCGACGAGGGCACTTACTCCTGTCAATTCTCCAACTCCATATCACAACCACCTTTCTTATTGTCAATGCTTACGATTTATGATTGAATGAGGACAGTTGTCACAGTTCGAAGGGGCTCACGTAGCAAAGTCCAGAGACCTGCAACCAACGACCAGGCGACGGTAACACCTCAAAACCTTTCATTGACTTGAATGGCAGCTCCAATTGAAACCTTCATGGGATTATCAATTCATCTTACTCTGCGTAGACCGCTCATCTTCTCTGTATAGCTACACTATCGTCGTTACCAGCCTCTCGATACGAATGCCCCTATCACTTTCGAACCCTCTTGAGCCCCCGAGCAATTTCCTCCCCTCAACCATAGTATGGAGCGGCCATGTCTATCAAGATCTTACTTCTACGATCACCACACATTTCCTATAACCCTTTGATTGGTTATCTGTCAAGAGATGGAGTGAGGAGGAAAGTTACAATTGCCTTGGACAATGCCGTTCTGCTAAAAGTCTGGGTTTGGTTCAGCTCGAAAATAATCGATCCCTTCTTTTGTGTAATCCCGGCAGTAATACCGCTAGCTAGATGCTTCCGTTTCTTTGTATCATCCTCGTGGTTTGAAAATTGGGCATGCTCTAATTATAAAGGGCAAAATGTTCAATTCCTGGCCTTCGCGAGGCCATTGCGCTTCTCCATACTGGAACTTCGGACATGGGCAAGTTGAACAGGAGCCAGCGATGTAGCCACCCAGCCTAGTGCTTCCAACAGCGAATTGGACAAAGAAGTCCAGAAACATGTGCGGCTCACGATGAGAGGAATGCTGTCGCTATCGGATTGTTTTTCTCCAGATTTGATAACTTGCACAGTAGAATAAGCTTTACCAGGCTCATCAAGAACGAGGCAAACACTATATTGCAGAGATCTGCAATCATTCAGTCTTTCCAACGTAGCCAATAGCGCGCCAGTCACCCCGGTGACAGGGGCTGAAATGATGGAAAATATAGCTTCCATCACTGGTGGCGCTGCGAATACAGGGTCGTTGTGTCTAGCTTTGTCTTCCGTCGCTGTTCCTTGAAGAAGCAGAAAAAAGGCCATTACAGCTCCACATCCAGGCTATAGGGCTCAAAATACGGCCCATGATCGAGTTCAGCTACCATGAAGCGCGACGAGGAACTATGGTCTACCGCCGCCTATCCACATAATGGGTGGTGATAACGCACAGTCGAGCCTGTAGCGGAGTGACAGCGGCCTACGAGATGGAGACGAGAGCTAGTGATCAAAGGTTGAAGAAGGGAACTCAACGGATGTGGTAAAGGCTGGCTCAGTTGAAGAAGGATAGTAAACTCTGTTGCTGAGAATTTCCGAGCCAGTCTATGATACACGATATGCACCATAGAGGTCTGCTTTACTCACTCACGGCCAGAATCATCACGCACCTTCCCGATGGATTCGATGACATGCAATTTCTTGCCTGACAGTTCTAAGTCATCGCTCTTGCCTCAACAACCTTGGGCAGTGCTTCTCTCGCCAAGTATCTTCCATCATCTCGCATCCTCCTTCATCAACAAAACATCACACTTCACCAGCTTTACTTCATTACATTTTCCACAACTTACCCCGGAAGCCTAAGCTACATGCTGTTTCCCTGCCATTACTATCCAACCACACGCGATGATCAAGGCACTCAGAGACCTCAAAGTCAAGATCAAAGCATGGTTTCACTCGTCAAGATTAGAGAGGAAGACGGCGAAGAATTCCACTCTGGAAGTCGACGGGAAAGTAGTCCACCTCTCACCGGCCAAAAAGAAAGCCGAACAAGCCAAAAAGAAAGGCCAACAAGCAACTGGGGACCCAGAGGGAGTGCTATTACCCGAAGGAGCGAACTTGTTCCCACCACCGCCCTGAGATGGTCGAATTTGGACGAGACTGAGATCGTCAACGCACTGTTTTCTTCCTCGCCATTGCCTTCTTCTCCGGGGAACGGATGGATGGTGAATACACTACGTGGTGGATATGGGTCCGAGGACGAGGATGTTGATTCGGACTGCTACGACGCTGATCGGTCAGAAGCGGACCTTTTCCACACTGAGTTATCGAGGAATACGTGGATGTGTATGGGCAAAGGCACGTCAAAAGTTGTGAGGAAACGCGATCTCGAGTCAGCATGCGCAAGACTTTCAACGCCGCCTCGATCCACGCAACCCAACCCAGTCTCCACCGTGTTCTCCTCCGCTCGCAACCGAATCAGCCAACAATTTTCGAACATTCCCACCGAGCGCTTGTTCTGGTTTCTGATGTACTGGATAATAGGGAGATTAATGCACGCAGCGTTTAGATGGTCCATCAGACGGCCTTAAGCAGGGATAGTCATCGGGTGAGGATTTTCATGATGGGTTATGGGGGTTATCTTGCTGTACGAGTAGTCGCTCTCTTGATTGTAGCATTCGCTCTAGTTTGAATCCAAGTTCATTGTTGCTCTCGTTGTCTCCAGTGGCTCGCCATTTCCGAGCCATCGGATCAATAGTCTGAATGATGCTGTAATTTGCCTTTCGATTTGATATTGATCTTTACTTATAAGAGTTTGGATGAAATAGAGAAATGGCAAGCCGGAAGCTAGAGGAGGAGCTAAAAATAATCGGTAAAGAAGTAGACAGGTCCAACGTCAGAGTGGTCTGCTAGCGAAGTGATGGAGTGAGGGGCTGGAGGCTTGACATAGTGCATAGTCTACGGGTATGAATGTGAACAGCTTTGGAGGGAGTCGAATATCATGCTGTATTGCTGAGATGGTAAGGTTGACTCGCTGGAGTTTGATTCCTTTATTGCTGTCTCTTGCATTATAGTTTGACCGAATCTATCATGTCTGGCTTCAGATTGGGATTGTTGAGATCCTGGCAGTCTTGACCGATAGTCTCAAAGGGAGTTTATCGACATGGATACGAACATAAGATGGAAGGGTTGTAGTCAGCGTGGCAGATGATGATTTCTGCAGGTGATGATGGAGGTAATAACGGTGCAGCTTCACCGGAACTTTGGGGGGTTGGCATCACTGCGAAGTTGTTGTGGGGAATTAATGTTGAATCGATTATCCGCAGTCCTGGCGCCCACCATAGTAGATTCGGATGCGTTAGAGACTTGGCCTTTCTTACCGGTTCTCCAAGTTTTTGGGGGCGAGGCAAATGAATGTGGTGGATGAGTGGCCAGGGCGATGCAGGTGGGCGAGTCGCTTCGGGAATCTTGAGTCGAAGGCTTTCCCATATCGCATGCTGCTGCTCGTCATGTGATTCTGCCTTGCGACAGACCGGTAGATGGGCTCTTATGTTGGTTCAACGAACGAGCAGGCAACAATCTGTTCTGAACGAACGCCGAGGTTGAAAGAGGTGTGGATACCTGGAAGACCAACCCGCAAGAGAGGGGTGGTTTCGTTCTGACCGGTCCTATGTCCCTGTGCTCTGCTGCAAGCATCCGCATCCTGGCGCTTAGGTTTGGGTGAGTCACCGACTCAGCCTTGCTTCCCAAGTAAATATATGGTCGAGCACTCTCCATCATCTTCCCACTCTTTACCGTCCTCGACAATCCTGAAATTCTCATCTTGCGATCCTGAAAAGTTGGAGATCCTGATTTTGCTATATACACATTTGACAAAGCTCAGCCTTGCGAAATACACATCTTGCCAGAGATTCATCATCAGCTTGTAATCAGAATGACTAGCCAGGCTAAGATGATTGCTGAAGCAGAACGAGTGCTCGGGCACATGTTTCTGAATAAAGATTTGATCTGGGAGGCTATTCAGGCACCAGGTCGCACCAACGAGCGCCTTGCGCTGGTCGGAGACGCCGGTCTGCGTCTCTACCTCCATCAAGACAGCTATAAGCGTGGCCTCACCAAAGGTAACGCCCACGGAAATTTCATGAGGTGGATCGGAACGAAATTTGACCGTTTCTAGGTGCTGCCAGCATCCTACATGACCAGATTGCCAACAATTCACACCTTGCAGAGGTTGGAAATGCAAAACAGTTCTCTGCTTTCATCAACAAGACCTTTACTCACACTGGCGCCATCGGCGAGAAGGCTATGGCAGCGACTGTTGAGGCGGTCATCGGCGCCGCTTACATCGATGGCGAATTCGAGGCCATGGAGACAGTCATTCTCTGCCTCGGTCTTCACTGAGAAGTCAGTCATGGTAACTATCGCTTCGCCGTAAACTCAATATTTGAAGCTGATATCGTAAAGTGATACATCCGATGTGTCCATGACTGGAATCGATCTGCGAGCCTCTCGATATCGACCTCAGGATCCATCTCGAGGTATTCCGCGCCGAAGCATCTATTCAAACGATCGGACAGACGGGTAGGTATGGTACAACAGGGCTCTGTTCTCTTTCCGAGCACCACATCCTCACCCTCTTCTCTTTCTTTTTAGAATATGCTTTGCGGGGACGACCTCGAGATGGATAGTGATATCGATCTTGAGAAGCTCGCTGAACAAGAGTCCTTGTAGCGACAGTTTGGAGTGTATCGCTTGGTGAAATGATTGAATATGGAGACTCATCTGACTTGCAGCTATTCGTTGGTTATGCTGTCGTTGTATTTGCTGTAGACAAACTCGTAGTCGCTCTTTCGAAGTAACAGAACAATTGGATCCAGCTCTTGTTCAAACACTCAATCTGAATCTCTCCTGGCTCATATGTAGAGAAGTCAATGCAGTTGATGCCAGAATGATAACTAGGTGTGTCGACAAAGTGCAATCCGTGCGCAGTGCGCAATTTCCTCTTGCGTCATTGATGGCGCGACACGTCAGATACGTACGCACCTCAGCTACTTCCGTTGTATCAATGTCCATTCTTGCTTCAATCCATCAAAGTGCCATCGCTGTGATCGGTATATGATCGTCCAGACTGCTTGCGCAGCCATCCTGTGATTCGGTCGCGATATTGGCTTTGAAATCTTGCCGGATTGTGGTTTGTCGACAAATAATCAACTACTTTTCTTTCCAATGGAGTATAAAGATAGCCTGATTCATCCCTTCGCATAACCATCTCTAAACACTTTGCACTTACATCACTCAGTTTCGGGTTTTCCAATCATCCTCGCCAGCAAAATGGACTCACGCGCAAACGCCAAAATTGCTCAAGCTGAAGCAGCCATCGACTATATCTTTCAAGATGCTAACATTATCTGGGAAGCTCTTCAAGCTCCAGGTTCTAACGTCGTACGTTCTGGAGCCCGTCAAATTCCAAACGGCAACAAGCATCTCGCTGTTGTGGGAGACGCTGTGCTGAAGCTTCTTGTCAATGTGGAAAATTATGAGCAAGGTTTGACTCGAGGTCAGCTCTTCATCGGAAGTCAAGTTTCGGTACTGGAAATTGAACTGACTATGGCAGGGGAGGGAAATCGTCGACTACAGGCTATCGAAGGAAATTCCAATTTTGTTCGCATCGCCAATCTTCACGGGTTCGACAAGTTCATCAATGCCAATCCTGGCCACTGCGGCGAGCTCGGTGCCCGAACGCTGGCCGACACCGTCGAGGCTATCATTGGGGCTGTCTATCTCGATGGAGGACTTGACGCTGTTCCTGATGTACTGGCCACTCTGGGCCTCGTCTGAGACTGTCATGGTAACGTTGTTTTTCGATAGTTGTTTTCGATATATTCTGGGCAACTGCCACAAATTTTGCTAATGTGTCTTGACCGGGTATAGTAGTCGAAGCAACTCTCCAGAACGGCTTCTGAAAAAGGTCTCTGGACCAGTCGCGTTGTCAAGATCCCGTCGACTGCGTCTAATTGTTGCAGCAAGCCGCCTTACGGTCTGCGTTTGCATTACCCTTGTAGACTTTTCTTGAAACCAGCCTCATTGTGAAGATCATGCAGAGTGTCTTGTGGCTGGTGTGGCAATTGCCTCGTAGTCTGTGTTTCCTCTCGCCCCTGTACTGGTCCTCAAACCCCTTTTCGGAATCGTTTTTGAGAGCCTTTCCGAGTAGAACGAACGGATCCAACGCATTCAGATGGAAAGTGACATTGACATTCGACTGGAAAGAGTGGCGTCTTATTCTGGCCGCAGGTCTCAAATCGCTCGCGTTTCGACGCTTGAGCTCACCGGTGATGAGAGGGGTGAGAGGTGGCAGAGAGGATTTGGGTAGGGAGGACAGGCATATTTCTGATCTGCAGTCATTTCTTTAATATCAACCAATTCATGCGCCGGATGTGTTGAACAGCCCGTCGAAGAGATAGTAATTTGCCGTTCTTTGCACGTTCAGAAATTTAGCCCCTTCGATGATAGAAGTGCAATATCATGTTTCCTGAAGAAACATACTATTTTAGATGATGATTCATGGCGTTAGGGAGCTTGACGAAGAGATTACGGTCGACGAACTCCTCTGAATCAACAGACATGGTCCCAAGATCGGCGACTAATGTACCTAGGAGACTGTCAGACATAAATGATGGTTTGGGCTGAGGGTCAGGGCCTTGTGAACGTTGATGAATGCCAAGGGACTGAGGAAGTAGTAACACGCATTATTGAAGGTTTCCGCTCGAGTCAGGCGCGATAGGTTGAATTGCGGCGCATTTATGAGTAGCAGAGCAGATCAGCGAGAATACGCGCTAGGTGTTAGTTCCCATATCGTCTGTTACAAAGATATGAGGTCCGGGTCAGCTTGATTTTCTCACTGTGCGAATCACATGACTAGGTTCTTCATGTGCACGATATCTTTCAAGCGATGACAGCCCGTATTTGAGGGAAGGTACCATTGATTAGAGAATTTCGTCAAAGTATCATGAAGTGTTGGTGGTAATGGTACTACTAGTAGTAGCTGGAGTAGCAAGATTCAGCATGAACACGTGAGATAGCGGTCCAAGCTCTGCAACCGCGAACCAAACTAACCGAAATGCGCATCCTCCCGAACCTGCAGTTGAGCAAACCCACCTCATCACAAAGATTATCGAAAATCCCAACATTCCGAAAAAAGCTGGGACTACCACAGTACCAGTTTTGCTCGGTCTCAGTGAGATTTCAGAGGCTTCATACCAATACATTTTATCACGGTACTCTCCGATTCACGGCGTCACCACAATAACGCGTGCAATTAACCGAAGAAGGAATTGCCAACACACGAAAGTGGCACTAACGCCTCCTTGCTTGATGTTTGTATAATTCCAAGTACTTCTTATCGCACGGAAGCCCTCAGTCAGGCCTCACCCACACAATCAACATAGCATAATGGCTCCTTCAAGCCAACTGGAAGCCTGGTACGAGAAGGTACATTCGAGGCGCGTCGATCTCGTGGGAGATTACGCAGGAAATGAGCTTTTTCTCGTCGAAGGAGACTCGTTACTGTTGCACGCATTTTCGGACCCAAATTTAGATTTTAACGACGGGTTCCAGCTGCTTCACGCTACTTACAACGTCGAAAATTTTCTAAAGAAGCTCGTTGTCAGAGGGTGCAACTTCCACATCGGCTTCATAGACGATCACGAGACGTTATGCATACCATCCGACGCTGTTCACCATCGACACAAGTACCTGCTAGCAAGAGCAGCCATAATTCGACATCTCGAAGCAAATCTTCCGGAATCGAATGACCAAGTTACGATCAAAAAGTTCGCAAGTGTACTCTCCCCGGAGTTCCTCAAGTATCTTCAAGCCACCGGCATGTACTTCGTTATGTTACACGATGGTGCTCATACTGTTAAAAAAGATAGCGGAGAGACCGAAGAAAAGCAGGCCCGCAGAGCCAAGACGCATCTTCGGTTCTTGGTCCACTGGCTTGTGCAACATGGATACAATGTTGCACTCATGAATGACCTCGAGTTCGTCGACACTAAGGTAAGTGGTATCCCCGTATGAGAAGTGACAAACTTCGACCCAATACTTGCCTAATGATGTTATGTTTGACTCGACTTGTTGCTGTCACTATCACTTCCCAGCAACTTGAAATTGAAATCTCACGAGCCTGTTAAGCTTGATCTCGGCTTCACATTACTTATGTGTTTTGGGCTATTCGTTGGCAGGCAACATTCCAAGGCTCTGCTATCACGGATTGGCTGAGATCTCTTACTAATTCTGACCTAGATCATGACCATGGTACTGGAAGAGAGGCATCTGGAAAAGACGATCGAGTTCTCGAAAGAGAATGATACCGACGAAGTGGACTCACAAGAGCCAGGTACTTTTGACGAGCTTGTCAATACAATAACGAAGTCTGCCAACGACAACGACTCCGAATTGTCGGAACGTGACGCCATCACCCTCCTGTCCCTTTCACAAATGCTGGAGCAAAACAAGACGAGTGCAACACTAGCGTCGGTATTTCTTCTCCACACCGCAGCGCTTGACTCTATACCGCTCGCCAATCGAAGATTCGCACCGGCATCCTACAGCACCGAAGTAAAAGATACTGTTGAGCAGTTCACGCAGCTTGCTTATCAGGCATTGAAAGATACCAACGTCCAGGACTTCATGGACGTAGAGGTAGGCGAGTGCGATGTTGGAGATATGGTAGATGCTAGATTGTTCTTCGCGCTACAAGCCATGGTGAAAGACAACAAACTTGTCGTCAACAAATCTGCGTCCAAGCTGTGCTCGAAATACGAGTCACTCGCCGCAATTTTGAAGGTTGCGTCTGGCAACAATGATCTTCTGCCTGTCCAGATTTCAGAGTTTGAGCAACCGACGGCGCCAAATTCCACAACGACTTCGACAAACGCAGATTTTGTTATGCCGTTTCATGATGCTGCATTTGACAAACACCTGGCGCCAATACACTTGTCAACAGACTCAAGTGCAGTCACCCACCAGTCGGCAACAACAACGAGAATCTTCCAAGAGTTGACGCATTGGCATAATGCTCGAAGACCGCTCGCCACAAAGGGTCACGTTGAGGTACTCAACAAATGGGCTCTGAAGCGGAACCAGCGGTTCATGGCGGAAATGATTGCTTATGCTGCAAGTTTGACGAACGCGAATGGCAAGAGTCTGGATCCGGAAATTATCATTGCTGGTGGGTCAGGGAAGACTAGTAAGCTCGCGATAATGCCCGGCAAGACCGACGCGAAGAGCAAGAAATCGGAAGCCGCAATCAAAAAAGAAGAAGCAGCAGCGAAGAAAGAAGAAACGGCCGGCAAAAAGGGTGGACAAGCGAAAAAGAGTGCTCAGACGAACAAGAAAGGTGGCAAGGCTGCAGCTTTGGAAGCGGCGGCGGCCATCAAAGCCAGCAAATCTGATCAGGAGGAGACTAAGTATTTCAGCGCGTGGGACACGCACTGCAAGGAGGTCCTGCAAGCTGAGGAAGACCCAGAGGAGCAGTACGCCAAGACTGAGCTGTATTTTCATCGACTGATCCCCAGGGCTGCCGCGATTGTTGGCACGGAGGTCGAACTCTTCAAGGTCGGTTCGTTATTGGAACTTTGGACCAGGATACGCAAGTCGAATGGATCGAAGACAGTTTCGAAGTCACAAGCCACGGTCCAGAGTAAAGAGAATGGCGAAGGCTACGTAGCGCTCATCTGGGATGCCGCAACCCGGCTGTCAAGGGGACCGAAAGAAGTGACCAAAACAGTTGGTACACTTACCAACGAAGTCCTCACCGCGCTCAAGCTTCCCGTCCTCACATTTCCTACATCTACAAATGATCGTAAGCTGCCATTCACCATTGGGGCGCTGAGGAAGGCCAAGATCGAAAAACTCGATCTTTCTCTGTCTCAGGCTTCGATGGAGTTCCAGCTCAATTACTGCGGCCCATACTTCGACCGATCTGTGGATGCCGCTCCGGACGCGCGAGTGCCATTCCAACCGGATGCTTGGCAGCGCAAGGTCCTTGATGCCATTGACGCCCGCAAGAGCATGTTGGTGGTCGCGCCAACCAGTGCCGGTAAGACGTTCATATCATTCTATGCCATGAAACAGGTATTGGAGGCCACAGATGATGATGTCTTGGTCTACGTCGCACCCACCAAGGCTTTGGTCAATCAGATTGCTGCGGAAGTCCAAGCGCGGTTCACGAAGAGTTACAAGCATGCCGGAAAGTCAGTTTGGGGAATTCACACCCGTGACTACCGTATCAACAACCCAGCTGGGTGCCAGATTTTGGTAACGGTCCCGCATATTTTGCAGATCATGCTTCTCGCACCCTCGAATGCGATGAAGAAGGATTCATGGGCGAATCGCGTCAAAAGCATCATCTTCGACGAAGTCCACTGTATTGGTCAGGCCGAGGACGGACTCATCTGGGAGCAACTCCTCCTCCTCGCACCATGCCCGATCATCGCCCTGTCAGCTACCGTTGGTAATCCGACGGAGCTCGCTGGCTGGCTATCAGACACGCAAAAGGCGATTGGCAATGACTTGGTTATGGTTCAGCACAAGACCAGATATTCAGATCTGCGCAAATTTGTGTATATGCCGCCCAAGAAATTCGCTTTCAAGCCTCTCAAACATCAATCCAAGATTCCAGTTCCTGGGCTTGATAGTTCAAATAGCTTTGCATTTGTTCATCCGGTGGCAAGCTTGGTGGATCGCTCTCGTGGTATGCCAGAAGATTTGACATTGGAAGCGCGCGACTGTCTTTTGCTGTTCAACGCCATGGCAAAGGTACAGACGAAGAAATTCCCGATCGACGCTTCATTGAGTCCAGCAAAGGCGTTACCAGTCGTCACGAAAAAATCTGATGTCATTAAGTGGGAGGCCAAGCTGAAAGCCGTTCTTCAGCAGTGGATCAAGGATGCAAACTCGCCTTTCGAGGAGGTGTTGAAGATTCTTAGTAAACCTGTTGCAGAGCACAAGCTCGATTCTAGTGACGCCGACGAGGATCCTGCAGCTCGAACAGTGAATGCCGATAGCTTGTCTTCTACGACCTTGCCTATGTTGCTTGAGCTCCACCAGCAAGACGCCTTACCTGCCATCATCTTCAACTACGACCGTTCGGCGTGTGAGAGACTTGCACAACAGATCGTGAACGAGCTGAAAGAGTGCGAAAATGCCTGGAAAGAATCCAGCACTGCCTGGAAGAAGAAGATTGCGGCATTCCAAGTTTGGACAGAGGCGCGTGAAAAGGCAGCAGAGAAAGCGAAGAAGGCTCCAGCTGCATCCAAGACGAAGAAGAAGAAGAAGGGTGGCGACGATGAGGATGGTGGAGACGACGGTGACGAAGAACGTGGCTCAAAAGCTGACAGCGCCCGCGATAAGGCTGAATCGGGAGGAAGCTCGTTCTCGAGCTTCGACCCAGCCGCACCACAGCAAGGTTTTCACTTTGCGGATTCCAAAAAGCTCCTGCCGTCAGAGCTCATCGAATATCAGAAAGTTCTTAGATGGAGAGGAGTCCCGGAGTGGCTTGTCGCTGCTTTGGATCGCGGGGTTGGTGTCCACCATTCTGGTATGAATCGCAAATACCGTCAGGTGTGCGAAATCTTGTTCCGGAAAGGCTTCATGAGAGTGGTCGTTGCCACTGGCACATTGGCTCTGGGTATCAATATGCCTTGCAAGACTGTTGTATTCAGCGGCGACTCAGTGTTTCTAACAGCCCTCAACTTCCGACAGGCGGCTGGTCGCGCGGGACGTCGTGGGTTCGATGTGCTCGGAAACGTTGTGTTCCAAGGCATTCACTTCAACAAAGTGTGCCGTCTGCTAAGCTCAAGACTTCCAGATTTGAATGGCCATTTCCCCATCACAACTTCGCTGGTCCTTCGCTTGTTCACCCTCATCACCGAGACTCAGCACTCGGCGTACGCAACCAATGCCATTAATGCTCTCCTGTCACAGCCTCGTCTATATTTGGGAGGAGCAGAGGCCAAGGACACAGTCCTCCATCACCTGCGATTTTCGATCGAGTATCTCCGCCGACAGTCTTTGCTTAGTGAGAATGGAGTACCTTTGAACTTTGCGGGCGCAGTCTCGCATCTTTCCTACATGGAGGATGCAGGATTTGCCTTCCACGCCTTGCTCAAGGACGGATATTTCCACCAGCTTTGTTCGAAGATCTATCGGAAGCCGCAGGCTGTTCTACTCGAATTGATGCTCACAATGTCACATCTATTCTGCAGACAAGTTTGCCGCCAAGCTGACAAAGAGTTCATCGAGAACGTGGTAAAGCGATCCCCGTCTATCGTCTTCCTACCTCCGATGCCAGAGGAAGCCGAAGTCATCCTCCGTTCCCACAACGACCAGACTTTGCAAATTTTCCGCAGTTATGTGAAAACCTTTGTTGGCCAACATATCAAAGAGTCGGATCACACCCTGCCATTGACAACCATGGAGATCAAAAGCGAGGCTGAGGGCGCCAAGTTTGCATCTTGCCTTCCACAGTCTCTGCCTAGTGCAGAGATCCGGTCGCCTTTCGTCGCGCTCTCCGGTCATGGCGATGATTTCAAATCAATTGGTGACCTTTGTCGTACTGTTCGGTCCGGTGTCTTCCTCGAGGAATCTGTTATTCCACACGTTAAGATCCATCCCCAGGAGACGGATGCCCCTCTCAACGCCTACCTGTACGATTTCTACAAACATGGAGACGTGTCTGCTCTCGAAAAGGGCAACGGCATACGACGTGGAGATGTGTGGTTCTTATTAAACGGTATGTTTAGCACCCTAAACCTAATCACCAATTATTCTCCCTTGTCCTTACTAACAACCATCTTCACAGATTTCTCCCTCGTCCTCGCCACAATCGTAACCTCCTTCTCCAACTTCATGAAACTGACCCCAGACTCGGACATGGACATGATAGACCTCCAAGGCTCCGGCGACAAACTCGAAGAAGCGGCTGGTTCGGATGACGATGACTCCGACGTCGAGTCCGAAAACTCTGGCGAATCTTCGGTCGGGTATGATGATGCTTCTACGCTTCCGACTTCTGTGGGCGGGACGTCTGTTGGTGGTGAATCGGGTGTGCCGTCTTGGGCGAGCGACAATGGGGCGGGCATGAAGAAAATTTTGAAGGCGTTCAAGATGTTGAGGGAAGAGTACAATACCAAGTTCCTGAAGATGTGGGCCTAGTCCTCTGTCGGGATGAAAGTGAAAAAGGAAAAGAGAGGGGCTGAGCTGTGCAGAATCTGTGCGTATTTTCTTTTCGGATGTACTCTCACTGTCGTTGCAAATATGAATCTCCATCAGAAGGGAAAATTGAAGGAGAGGAAAATGATATGGCCGTGGCGAGAATGAATTGATGAGACCATGCATGCGCAAATAGATTGGTAACGAGGATAATGGATGCATGCATGAATGGATGGATGGAGCATGGATTTGGTTGAATCAATATTAGCATAGACATGCCTCGTTCTCTAGATCTGCTTGTCAGAAAAAATTGTTATGAAAAATCTCGGTAGCTTGTTCTGCTTTGCGATGGTTGTGTCTTTGGTGCAGTGCTGCCAGTCATATTTTGTTCCGTCCTTTTCGCATGCCCAAATCCTCCACAGATGTCTCTTTTGTTGTTCCTCCTCCTGTAAGCCTCGAGCTGGATGGGTCGGTACCAATGATGAGTGATCCAGCCTGTGTCCATCTTCCCAGAAAGAGATTTATTGCAGTACGAAGCTGCTTCAGACTCACAGCTCTCCACTTACTTGATGATGCTATTCACGTTAACTTTGTACGAGGTATCGAGTGACGCGGAAACGAGCAAGGATTCCATTGCGTTGTCCTCCTCGATAGCCGTACTTTGGCTAGTCTCTTTTGACGTTCAGCCAGTTTCAGATTCAACAGTAGCTCTTCGCAGGTCTGGACAACGGGGCTCGCAGTACAGGGTGATTGTTCGAGGCGAGGCGTGATGTTGACGAGTAGGCAGGGAAGCAGAGGAAACGTTCTTCACAGATCCTTGATGCTTGTTATATACCAATGAACAGAGAGTTCTGCCATGGTAGAAAGTAGGAGGAGGCAGTTCATATGACCATTGAGGATAACCTCGGCCCACCATGACAGGGGTAAAAAAAAGCTCGACCCACTATTGCACGTACAATAGTAGGCTTAGGTAGACTTTCTACCCGCGGCCGAAAATATTACTCTATCACCTATATTAACTTAATAATAGGTAAGGGAGCCTATAATATATTAATAATAAATTACTAATTTATTAAAGACCGAATTCCTACTTATCCTACTACTAATATTATTCTATAGGGTGAAGATGAGCCTTAGAGTAATAAGGAGCTAGATTTCGATCTATCTAATTAGCTAGTAATATATTATCTATAACTTAGCTATTTATTACTAATATATTAGCCCGGAATAGCTAAGATAAGCTCTTTATTTACTATCTTAGCGGCTAGTAACGGCCGTATATTAAATATTAGCAAGGTTATTTAGTATTTAGTACTCCTAGACTACCCCTAAAGCAGTAAGAACAGAATCGTATATATTATTAATATATACGGGAAAATAAGGAAGGAAGTAAAGAAAATTCTCGATAAGGTAGGTTAACGGCGTTAAGGTATTAGTTACGTATATATAATATATTACTAATAAATTCTAGCCTATATATAGTTCTAAACTTATTATACCCGATAAAAAGAAGTCTAAATACGCTATCCTTAATAACGTTCCTATATTACGCTTAAATAAGATATATACTAGTATTTAAGTATACAAATACCTCGACCCTTAAATACGGTAAATAGTATATAAAAACGTTACTAAAGTAATACTAACGGCTATTACGGTAACTCGTACCCGAAATATAGAAGGCGGTAGGCAGAATAATACTAGTACGTTAGTTATACTCTATTAATATATTACTAATTCGTAGCTAATAGATTAGATACTACTATTCTATTATAGACGACTTTCGACAAGGACGAGTATACTAAGAGTATAATAGTACTTATAAGGTAATCTATAGTAGATAGGTCGAGGTTAGTTATAAATAATAACTTAGTAATATATTACTAACTAATTAAGACTCTTACCGGCGATCCTCGTTTCTACGTATAGTATATTAACTTTTAACTACGAGATAGGAAATACTTTTAGTAACCGCTTTAGCTTAAGCTTCGCTAGTAAGGTAAATACCTATTTATACGTTTTAACCGTCCTAAAGCCTAGCCCCTACCGGATACGTACTATATAGTCGAATATAATAGTAAGAGATGCTAGAGATACGGTAATAAATACCTAAGATATTATCTATCTATAGCTAATATATAAGTAAGGTATTAATTACTCGTAAGGGTAAGGCTTCTTCTTAAGCCTTAACGAACCTCTAGGCGAATATTAAGTAATATTTACTTACTTTATTCCTATTAACCTTATACGTACGCTATACGTTATCTTCGTAATAAGAGGAAGTTATAATTACCCTCTACTAGCTATTAGAAGGACCCTAAAAGAGTTATATATAATATTATTTAAGTTAGTATAACGGATTAACGATCCTATGCTAATAAGAAGTATATATTCTTAATATATTAGTAAGGTATTACTAATATTTTAGATTTACTACTACGTAATCCGGCTCTTATCGAGTTCTACTAATAGTACGGCGGCCTATTACTTCCTTAAGTTTACTAAAGCCTCGTTAATAGCTCGAAGCTATCGGCGATTATTTATCGCTATCGTATTTTAAATAATCTACTTAGCTAGGATATTAACGCCGTCAAGAATAAATATTGTACGAAATACGTTAGGATAGGGGATAAGTAGGTAATATATAGATAATCTATTATCTATACCTAATCTATATATAACTAATAAGAAGTAGTATATCTAAGACTTTTACTATAACGGTATTAACCTTATAGTAATCTACTTCTTTCGTTATTAAATTAAAGTCTTAATAGAATAAGACTACTTCTAAGTTAATATAGCCTTTAAACGACTAAGAGAGAGTTAAGACCGCGAGGTAGTATTTACTATATATAATAAGTAGGCGGAAAAGAGTATATATAAATTATACTTTAGTAATATATTACTAATATATTTTAGCCTTTACCCTCTACTACGTTATTATTAACTAAGAAAATATATAAATATACGAGCGACTATTTAAGCGTGTTTTCGAGCTTATTAAGTACCGGATTAATCGACTAGTTCGATAGCGGTATATTTATAGTAAAGGCTTCGGTACGATAGTAATAGATATAGATACTAAGTAGCTACTAGGTTAGTAGGAATAAAGAATTTATTTTATATCTATAGCTAATATATTAGTTATTTATTAGGCCTCGGAGCCTATCTTTTAAGTATCGATCTATATTACCGTAATCTATTCTAGTATATCGAACGTACTATTATCTACTATCTTATCTACTTTTACCGAGGTATTAAAAGAATCTAGGGTCCCTAAGGGGTCGGGGGATTCCCCGACCCCCGGGGGTTAGGGGGGGTCGGGAGGGGTATTCGGGTCGGGTCTAGGGGTACCTAGGGCCCCCCGCCCCGACCCTCCCCCCAATAGAACCCGCCCCGATTAATAGGGTCGGGTTCTTAGCTAAAAAACGTAACTTTTTCGTACGGTTTTATTAATTACGCACGACCTATAGGTATTTTATATTATATAACCTTATAGACTTATAGAATAGGTATTTCTCTATAATTCTAGCTATTTAGATCTTAATAATACCTAGGTTAAGTATTAAAATATATAACTTAAAAAACTCGACTTCCCCCCGATTAGCGGGTCGGAGGTAAAAGCTCCCCCCGACCTAAAAACCCGCCCCCCCCCCCCTATTTCTACCCCCTCCCCGCGGCGGGTCGGGGGGGTACCCCTAAAACCCGACCCGACCCGACCCCTTAGGGACCCTAAAAGAATCTATAGAGCGTTCACCCGTTACCTAGATTTACTATATAGCTACTACTATAGTCTTATTAGTACGTAAAGCGAGGTTAAATACGATACTATAATCGATGAATTAAGGAGTAAGTATTATTAATACCTAAGTTATATATAGCTAATAAATTAGACTACGAGTTACCTAAAGTTCGCTTATAGATAGACTATAAAGTACGAAAGGATATACGCTATAGCCTAAATCTCGTATATTCGAAGATACCCGTAGCGCTTTAGTAGTTAATCTAGGCCGATACTAACGTAGTTAAGTAAACCTACTTAAAGGGTAACTTATTTAGCCGATAGATACCGAAGCTAAGGGCGATATAGATATAATAAATTACTAATTTATTACTAATACCTTACTAACTTATACTAGGGGGGAATTAGTCGACCGCCGTAATATCGAGAAGCTCGACGGCTACTTAAAGTATAGCGTACGTAAGGAGTAGAAGGTAACTATATAGTCCTCGCGTATAAGAGTAAGCTAGAAGAGACGCGGTATTATTTATTCCTAATATATTATTAAGTTATTACTAACTAATTAGCGGCTAACGAGCTCCGGAACAAGAATAACTTAGACAATACCCCCCCCGGCGGAGGGTAGCTACGTTATTAGGGAGTTTAGTACTACGTCGTCGACGTAGGGAAAATAAGGAAGCCGTTATAGTAGGGCCGGCGTCGTTACTTCTAGCGCTAGTAAGAGTATAGCCTAGGTAGGCTAGTTATAATCTATATATTAATAATATATTAATAATATATAGGATAGTTATATTACCTAAGTATAAGCCGCCTACCTTAGCTAATACTCTACTTTGTCGCGTAGAACGTAAAGTAGCTTTAGAGAGGTAATAAGAGGAGACCTTCGTATTAAGGATTCGTAACTAGTAACTAATAAAGGACCTAGGTATAAATTAGTATAGTACCTCGCGTTATTTATAAAAGATTTATAGATAATTCATAGGTTTTAGATAGATTATAGAAGTAGTAGGAATTATATACCCTACTATATTATATCTAGAATAATATATAGAATATATATTTTCTTACTACTTAAAAATAAAATCTGATTCGCTTCTAGATTTTAAAAGATAACCCTAACCCTAGCCCTAACCCTAACCCTAATTATATATTCTTCTATTTCTCTACGTTAGTTACTTACTATTAGGTATAACTTTAAATAAGGTATCTTTATACTAGAGATAGATACGTAACTTAGGATTAGAGAAGGAATAGAATTCTCTAAATATAAAGAATTTAGTAGAGAGCTTTAGGTAAAATAAAGTGTCTAAGGAACTAAGATAACTCTCTAGTTCTCTCTATAGCTTAGGTACTAGTAAAAATAACTTCTTTCTAAAGATATAAGTACTAAGCCTAGGTAGAAGGTTAAAATAATAGAATAGATAGAAGTCCTTAAATATAAGGACTTTAGTAGAGAGCCTTAGGTAAGAATTAATATCTTAAGAATTAGATATATGTTTTAATTCTTATTATAGTCTAGGTACTAGTAAAGAGACCTCTTATCTAGGATACTGAATATTAAGCCTAGATACTAGACTAGAAGTAATAAATAAATTAACTTCTTTAAATCTAAAAGTCTTAGTAGAGAGTCTTAGGTAAAATTAAATATTTAAGAATTAAAAGAATCCTTTAATTCCTTCTTTATCTTAGATACTAGTAATAGTAGCTTCTACTTAGAGATCTAGATACTAAGCTTTAGTAGAAGATTAGAATAATAGAATAAATAAAATTCTTTAAACGTAAGAGATTTATTAGAGACCGTTATATAAAATTAAATACCTAAGGAATTAAAAAGATTCTTTAATTCCTTCTATAACCTAGATATTAGTAAAGATAACTTCTCTTTAGGTACTATAATACTAAGTCTAGATACTAGGCTTAAAGTAATAAATAACTTAGTTTCTTTAAACCTAAGAATTTTAGTAGGGAGTCTTAGATAAAATTAAATATCTAAGGAATTAAAAAGATTCTTTAATTTCTTTTATAGCCTAGGTACTAGTGGAAATATCTTCTAGTTAGATACTAAGATACTAAGCCTAGGTTCAAGACTAGAATAATAGAATAGAAAGAATTCTATAAGGTAATAGATTTACTAGTAAACTCTAGATAGAAGTAAATATCTAAGGAATTAAGTAGATACTTTTATTTTTTTTAAACTTTAGTTACTAGTAAGAATAGCTTCTACTTAGGGATCTAGATACTAAGTCTTAGTAGAAAGTAAGAATAATAGAATAAATAAAATTCTTTAAATATAAGAGATCTACTAGAGACGCTTAGACAAAAATAAATACGTAGAGAATTATAAAAATTCTTTAATTCTTTCTATAGCCTAGGTACTAGTAGAGATACTATTTAAATAAGAAACTAGATACTAAGCCTAGATACTAGACTAGAAGTAATAAAGAAATAGAATTCCTTAAACGTAAGACTTTTACTAGTAAACCTTAGGTAGAAATAAATATATAGGGAATTAAATAAATTCTTTAATTCTTTTTATAGTCTAAGTCCTAGTAGGACTATCTTCTATCTAGAGAACTAAATACTAAGTCTAAGTAGAATACTAGAATAGTAATATAAATAGAATTCCTTAAATATAAGACTTTTACTAGTAAACCTTAGTAAGAAATAAATACGTAGAGAATTAGATAGATTCTTTAATTCTTTCTATAGCCTAAGTCCTAGTAGGACTATCTTCTATCTAGAGGACTAAGTACTAAGCCTAAGTAGAATACTAGAATAGTAAAATAAATAGAATTCCTTAAACGTAAGACTTTTACTAGTAAACCTTAGTAAGAAATAAATACGTAGGGAATTAGATATATTCTTTAATTCCTAATATAAATCTTTTAATAGTTAGAGTAACTCTTTAATAGGAATAGAAAGACTAAGCCTAGGTACTAGATTAGAATTAAATAGTAATTAGAATTCTATAAACCTTTGGATTTTACTAGAGAACCTTAGATAAAAATAAATAGCTATAGAATTAAAGATATTCTTTAATTCTAGAATTAGACTATTTAATAGTAATTATATCTTTTAGTAAGGTAATTATATCTAGGGTATAGTTTAAATAAGAATAATAAAGTATATAAAACTCTAAGAATACTAATAACTCCTAGTAAATCCCTAGTAGCTATTAATAAGTTAAGAATTAAGAAGAAGCTATAATTCTAAGAGTTAATACTATTAGAAGAATATATTTAAGAAGCTAGGAAATTAATATATTATTAAGTTATAACCTATATCTTATATTTTTTAAACTTAGCTAACTAAGTTCTATTATATAAGTCTTATAAATGTATTAGTAATAAATTACTAATATATTACTCCTAATTAGTAGGCTGGGAAGAAACCGGTTTATCTACTTACTTATCTAGAGTATCCTCCTCCTTATCCTACTCCTTATCCTTATCCTTATCTTTATCTTTATCTTTACTATTAGTAAAGAAGTTCTATACCTTATAGTTAGTCTCTTTATCTCCTATAACTTAGTAGGGGCAGCCTATAATATATTAGTTATAAATTACTAACTAATTAATTATTTTAAATTACTTTTATACTTTATATTAGTATAAGGACTATAGCGACCTAGAACTTTCCCGCTATTAGGAGTAAAAGCCTAACGGCGTATAGTAGTAAGATTATACTATAATATATTAATTATAAATTACTTATTTATTATAGAATATATACTATCTAGTCTTTACGAAGACCGGCGGGGGCTTAAGGGCGGTAGGGAGGTTCTTTAATCTAGAAACGATAAGTAGTAGCCGTAGAGGACTTAGTAGTAGAGATACCTTTACGCGCCTATAATATATTAGTAATAAATTATTAATAGATAGACTAGAATTACCTTACTAGCTTTACGGATAATCGGAGCTAGGGTATCAGTATTAGTCTAGAGAAGATTATAATATACTATAACCTTCTAGAACTATTCTATAATATATTAGCAATATATTAAGAATTAATTATCTAAGAAGATCTTACTACCTACTCTATATTTCTTATTGTATATTTAAGGGCTAGCGTAGAGCTTCTTAATTATATAGCCGTAGACTTTTTAGAGGTAGGTACAAAGGTTTATAGTATTAGTAGATTTCTTCTAATATATTATTAATATATTAATTAAGAATTAGATAAGAATATAAACTCCGTAGATCTCTAGCTCGGCATCCTTATTATTATTAGAGTTATTAATATTTTTATTATAGCGATAAAAGACCTCTCCGATTACTAGCTTATATTTAGTAGTAGCCTATTTAATTAGTAATATATTATTAATAGATTAATAATATCTATATTATAGATAATTAGTATAAGTCCCCGAGGGGCCTCCGTAAGCGCTAGATAGCGCGCCTTTACCGTATCTATAGTCTAATATATAGTTAGTAGCTTAATTTAAGCGCGTATTTATAATAATTAACTTACTTCTTTTAGCGCTATTATAACTATTTAAATTAATTAAATTAAAGCTGTTTTAAGATATATAGTAGTAGTAATATAGTAGTAATATAAAGTTAATGAATTTATAGTAGGCTAAGTTTGACGATACGGGTGACTAGCGCCAAAAATCACGTGCATGGTCAGCCGAGGTTATCCTCAATGGTCGTATGAACTATAGACTCAGAAAGTAGAAACGCGTCAATGGCGGAAAGGAGGTGGTTGTAAAGGAGTGAGCAGCGTGTCAGGCATAGAGGGTAGAACTACCGCGCGACTTTCTATTAATAACATGTTCGCGTCTAACCAGTGTTCCTGCATCGTCACTCCTATTACACCATTCGTACCTAGAACAACCACAATGGGATCCTTGGACAATTCCAACACAAACACCTCGCTTCCCATCATCTCCCTCGCGTCTCCCAAATTACCTGACGAGCTCTATGCCGCGTGTTTGGAACACGGCTTCTTCTACCTCACCGATCATGGCATTCCTCGGGTAGTGCTCGAGAATGTCGTGGATCTAGCACGCCGCTTCTTTCTGGAATCCTCAGCAGAAGATAAGGCTTCGATCAAGAGAAGACCGGCGCATAAAGGCGGCGATTCCGCTCGTGGATATCAAGTTCTGAACGAGAACATCACAAAGGGTTTGCGAGACTTCCAGGAAGCTGTTGACTTTTACAAGGAGTTTGACGATACCGAGCCGACGTCTCCTTCATTGGATCAGGATTATGAATTCCTTCACGGCCCTAACTTGTGGCCTACACATCCTCCGGGGCTGAAAGCTGTCTACGAGCAATACATTGAACAATGCAAGAAGGTTGGCTCCGATATCGTTCGTGCCATGAGTGAAGCACTTCAATTGGCAGGAGAAGAAAGAGACACCCTCACAAGCTCCACGGACAACAGCTTCTGGGTCATGCGAATGATTGGATACCCACCACTACTGGACAAGGACGAGGGCCAGGGTGTGAGCTGCGGAGAACATACGGGTACCGATTCATGCTATCGTCACTGACCGCGGTGCTAACATGTGTCCCTCTTCCAGACTACGGCTGCGTTACCCTTCTCCTTGCCGATTCTACGAAAGGCGCCCTTCAAGTCCAACTCAAAGACGGGTCCTGGATAAGCGCCGATCCCATCCCTGGCACATTCGTTGTAAACATCGGTGACATGATGGAAAGATGGACAAATGGTGAATGGAAGTCTACCAACCATCGCGTCATCCACCGAGCTTCCAACTACCGTATAAGCGTGCCATTCTTCTTTGAGCCAAACTTCGACGCAAAGATAACGCCCCTGCAGAAATGCATCGAGCGAACTGGTGGACATCCTGTGTTCCAGCCTATCGTGTATGGCGACCATTTGACCTCAAAGGTAGCAGACAATTCCAAGGATCCATGACGGGCCCCTAGACTGAACCTAACAGGCTAAAACAAATTTCTACGGTGGCGATGAAAAGTGACTGGGATGTCATAATCTTATCAGCTTGGAGTCTGAAGGCACGATAGACTCCTTTATTCTTTCCAGCACACGCGAGCTCTATACTCAGGAAGCGTGGATGCTTCTTGTATGGCAGCCCTGAACAAAGTGGGTCATCAGCACTACGCTTCTCCGGCTACTTTTCAAATGCTATTATATACGCTTTTGGAGGTAGCTTTCACATCTCCTTCTTGTGATCCCAAAGCGCCCTCGCTTCAAGTAAGCCGATTTTGGTGGATCATGCTGTCAATAATTTGGCCGCATCTGCACGATGATGAGCAGCAGCGTGGAATGGCTGGCCGATGCAACTCTGTGGAAAGAAAAATAAAGGTTTCTCAGCATCCGGCTTTAATATACATACACGGAGCTAGAAGCGGAGTCTCGACTCCGGCTTGCTGATCCCCAGGGTGTTTATAGCGCTTGGCATGCAGAATACCATCACAGATCCACGGGCATTCGCATTTATCGGAGCGATGCGCTCTGTCATTCATTTAACAGATGCACGTTTTGCACAATCGGCCAATGGCCATATTCAAGCTGATTGTCGTTTTGGTGCGGCTGAACAATGGACCCTCCCTACGCGATAGTCACCAGGTTCCTCGGATCAAGAGCGAATTAATGATTTGAAGGAGCTTTGCTTATATGCTCGAGCAAGAGCTTGGAATTCATCTACCTTGTAGATTATTGGTAGGCTACATCTATGAGGGAGGGTGCCTCAGATTTGATTGTAGCCGTAGGAGAGCTACTAAGGCTTAGGAGGCTAATTGATCGGAAGGCTCGGACCACTTCCTGTGGGAGCTCCCGTGTCAGGAACAAGTATACCACAGCACGGCATAATAGACTGCGGAGGTGTATCCTCTCTACGACACCTTTACATATGTAGGCAATAGAGCACCACGCGGGTCTAGCTTCGGAGTGGGACTGCGAGCTTCTCCAAGCATGGATTTTCTTTTCCGCGTCTTCCCATTATGTCAACTGTTTCTGTCACGTTGCCTCAGACACCGACGGTCAGCGCAGAAAATAGGTGCAGCGGCACTGAGCTGCAATCTAGCGACACCAAGAAGGAATCTGTTGACGTTGAGCCGCAGGAGGTGGAAGAGAAAGGTAGCTCGCTCTCAGTAGAAAGTTCTGAGGCAGAAACAGATGGGGCACAACGGGGGAGTTCGATGGATAGCTCGCAGTGGCTCGCTTGTATCGCACTAGGGTTGAGCTATTCGACCTCTATTCAGCAGCATGCTTCTACTGCAACTATTGTTCATCATATCGATGCTGCTTTGGGTGAGTTTGACGGTCACCACCTATGGCACCAGTCGTTGATGGATTATGTTAGGGCCGACGTCGTATTACAATTGGATCTTGTCTGGACACACTATCGCTGTCTCGCTTTCCTTGCCTCTCGCTGGTGGTCTCAGCGACATATTTGGTCGCCGATGGTTCTTCATTGTGGGATGCATGTTGTCGTTCTCCGGGACCTGTATAGCGTTGGGAGCTCAGGATATTCCAACGATGATTGCTGCCTTGACATTAAAAGGCTTTGGGGCCGGAGCGCAAACACTTGCGTAAGTATCTGCACAAACCTGCAACACTATGCTGATGAAGACACAGCATCGCAGCCATTGGCGAGATTGTGCCGAACAAGCATCGAGGCACGGCGCAAGCTGTACTGGATCTCGTGACACTCCCATGGAATGTTTTTGGCGCCATGATCGGCAATTCCATGGTCAAGCATTATGCCTTGTCTTTCCGCATCAACTTCATCATCGGTATCCTGCTTAATGCTTTGACTATTGCTATGATCTATTTCTTCTACCATCCAGTGGGTTACGATCATTTCCATCGACCGTCACCCCAGCTAACGCATTCCCAGCCTAGAGGGAGTCTCCCATCCGGTATAACCAAGCTTCAAGCCCTCCGTGACCTCGATTGGACCGGCATGGCTCTTTATGGTATCGGTATGTCTCTGACCCTCGTGGGCATTGCTTTCGGCGGTACCACCTTTCCCTGGAGATCGGCTGGCGTAATTGTCACCATCGTTCTTGGATTACTCTCATTCATCGCATTGGGGTTATGGGAGTGGAAAGGCGCGCGCAACCTCTTTTTCGCACACGAAATGTTCCGAGGACGGTCGAGCCGCTTCCCTATTGTGCTAGGTCTCACATTTGTGGCTGGTATGAGTGCTTATGCTTCGAACGCCTTCTGGACGCAACAGAGTCAAGCCATGTTCTTCTCTGACCCAGATAAAATCGGGTTGAGTTCTTTGCCTCTTGGTATCGGTGGTGCAGGTAAGTCTTCTTGTATTGCTTTTAAGCAAAGCATACCGTCATTGACGTAACAATCTTCAAAGTTGGCGGCTTTATCAGCGGCATATGCATAGGCAAATACCGTTTCAGCAAGGCGAACTACATGCTCCTCTACGGCGTCTCCCTCAAGGTAATCGCAGACGCAATGTTCATCTACGTAACGCCAGACCGCCTCACCCTCGCCCTCGTCGCCGGCTTCGTCGGCATGTTCGGCATGGGCATCGTCCTCATTGGTGTCATCGTCTGCGTCCAACTCACTTGTCAGGACTCCCACATCGGTCTCGCGACGCTGGTCATGAAGTCGATAATGTGTATGGGTGGCAGTGTCGCCATCACTATTTATTCGAGCATCATGCAGAATACCGTCCAGGAGGAGGTGGGACCTAGGGTGGGAAAGGCGGTTGTGCCGCTCGGGTTTTCGAGAGAGGGGTTGCCCAAGCTGATTCAGTTGCTGATGGGCGGTAGGGACAAGGATGCTAGGAGTTTGCCTGGTGTTACGGGGGCGGTGATGAAGGCGGTGGGGCGGGCTATCAAGTGGGCTTGGAGTGTGGCGTTCAAGTGAGTCTTCCCCTTTTGTCTTTCCCCCATGGAAGGCTCTCCACCCGAGAGTTGTCCCTTTTGCTCATGAGATCCGCTCTCTCTAGGCGCATCTACTATGCCTCTATTGCGTTCACTTGCTTGGCATTTATCCTTGCCATCTTCGTGTCGGATGTCAGCGAGAACATGACGAATCGGATCGCGGTCACTTTGTCGAAGGACAAGACGAAGAAGGATCGAGAGAGCAGCGAAACGGGACCGAATTAATGAACCATCCGAGATTTCATGCGGAAATACCTAAGAACGCTCACACCTGTCAGCAATTATTCTTCAGGGCTTTTCGATAACGACACAATGCAGTATAAGTCAACCTCACATTATTCGGGCCGGACTTGTCAGAACAGATCTACAATACAGCCTCTGATAGCGCACAGTACAGACGTGGCCTAGTTCGCCCCGCCCTAGCCAAGAGTCAAGATGTTCTTAGGTTGTATCGCGTAGGCTGAGCTGCCGAAAGGCTACGATGATGCCCGAGGCTGGAATCAATGAGCGGGAGTACTGGGATTGTATATGCATATGTGGAATGAGAATTCAGGTCTGAGGATGAAGGATAATATACAGTAAGTTTACTACTTTGGGTGACTTGTCTGAAATGTCTGGTCTTGGCTCTAGTAAGCAAGGGGTGTAAGTTAGCGGTGTTGGGCTTCTGGAATGGGGTATGGTATGGGGAGAGATTCGAATGAGTTGGATGTTGAGTTGGTGGCTCATTGATGCATGAATGTGTTGGAAAGTGCTCTTTGGCTCGCAATCGCGAGATAAAGGTAAATTTTGAGAACTCTTGAAGAGCACTGGAATGGACTGCAGAGAACTAAGTCAAGGGCCGAGGAAAGCAAAGGAAGACTCTCCTTTCTGAAAAGTGTACCTGTCACTTTGGCCTGTAAGCGAAATGGCGACCGCCGGTTTCCTTGCTTACAAGTCAGAGCGGCGGATACTTTAATACCTCTTGTCAAGCGAATATCATAAATTTTGAATCAGGTACTCAAGCTAAATCTATGGTAATTACTCGAACGAAGGGATACAAGAGACCTCGCGTTCTTAAGCAGTAGGTTTTGCTCGTAACACTGAGGATTTATAATTCCAATCGATCCTGTGGTGCTGTCAGCATCACCTCTGCGAGATGGAGACGGCCACCCCAATCGAAAGTACTAACGATGTCTACTTCCTGAAAGGGACCCGTGGACCACACGCAGCCATTCGATTGATGGTCCAACACTGGCTCTACAAAGACCATTTTGGTTGGAACCTTCACCCCACAATCCGAGCCTCTTTTTCATCCGATCGACCCATAAGAATGGCAGATATAGCAACCGGCCAGGCGTAAGTACTTCACATCCACTCATCCCTCCGATGTTCTAACCCATCCCAGAACATTCCTAATGGAAGAACACCCGCACCTCCCCCCCGGCTCGCAAAGCTTCGGCTTCGACATCTCCCCAAACATGTTCCCAGCAACCGACACCCTCCCACCGGGTATGTCCCTCCACCTCGTCGACGCAGCCAGCGAACCCTTCAACGTATCCCCGCACCTCCTCGGAACCTTCGACGTCGTCAACATCCGTCTCCTAGTCGCCTGCGTGCAAAAACAACGACCCACGCCCTTTCCTCAGAAACGCCCTGGCGCTCCTGAAACCCGGGGGTTACCTGCAATGGACAGACGTCTTCACACCAACCCACATCCTCGGCGCCTCGACCGAAACCAATAAAACAAACCCTTCTGTATCGCGAGGCCTCCTCGACTCCCTGCTCGCCAAGATCGGGTTCCCGGGCTGGGAAGACGCGTGGATGAACCACCTCCCCTCCCTCTTCGAGGAAGCGGGTTTGCGCGAGATAGAGGTCGTGCAGTTGGGTGTTCCGCGCAGGGAGATGTGGAGTTCGTGGGGCGCCAATACGCTCAGTTATTTGAGGGAGAGTTTGGGGACGGGGGATAAGGAGGGGAAGGGGGAGAGGGAGGTGCTTGTTGAGGAGTTGGAGAGGGAGTATGCGGGGGGCGTTTATGCGGCGAGTGAGCCTAGGGTTGTTGTTGGGAGGATGGCTGAGAGGGCGAGGCTTTAGGGAGGTGTGGGGATCGGGAGAGGTGAGGTGGTGGGTGGGGTTTGGTGGTTGTGTATATCTCTATAGATTGGACCCTTTCTCGTGTTCGTTGGAGTAATGTTTTTTATCGAGCTCTTTCGTAAAAGGTGCCGGCGATTCTTCTTGGAATAGGGGATGTCATGAGCTAGCTCCACACGTTTTGGATGTCCCGAAATCAATCATGTTCCATGCTGAGCTGGTCAGTATGTCGCCGCCTAGATTTGAGACAAAATTCAAGCACGATCATCAGCAATTCACATAAAATGACGAACAAAGAAACTCCAAATTCGCCAGAAGCAACCTCTCCAAACGGGCAACACAGAAGCAGAAAACTTTCATCAACTGGCGAAAAGAATGGGGATGATGGATGAAATGAGAGTAAGAGACCATAGAAGAAGAACCTACGAAATAAAAATACTTGGTAGATCGACGTCCTCGCGAAAGCAATTCAGTGACGAATACGTACGAAATATCAACCAACGGCCCAACACCACCAGCTCGCCCCACAGATCTCGATAGCATCATCGAACTCTCAATTCATAGAAGCAAACTCAAAGGACGAAGGAAGGAAAAATAGGGTCAACAATAAAACATGACTGAAAAACCGCCGAGATGCTGAGCCAAAAGTAAGACCTCAACATCCTTGAAAGTTTAACACATCCAATCCCGTAAGGTAATAAGATAGCTATTCCGCACACCACAACGACAAGAAGCCTGTCAAAAAAGACACCAGCATTGCGTGGACCGAGAATCGAACTCGGGGCCCGTGCAACTCGCTCATGGCAAGCACGGATTTTACCACTAAACCACCCACGCTTCATTTCTTTGTTGATGCCGGGTGCTTTTCAAATCCTAATTATGCTGATTATGCAAGATGGACTGCGTCGATTCGAAAACCCAGCATTTGTGTGCCAAGAACGATGGCGGGGCCCCACGAAATATCAAGAATCCCCTTGGAGATTGTGTAATTGGACGAACTATCCTTATATATCGTTTACAGGGAAGAGAACATCTATTATTTGGCTACGTTCCCATTCTGTGCTCTGTTCGGCGACTCTGGCTGATGCCCGGGTTGCTTACACTCGAGATGAACGAGCTGATACTAGTACACGAGAACACCAAGTGCGTGACGTATGGTTTCGCATCATCTGGACGTGGCGGGGGTTGTTATCGATAGTCAAGATTACGAGGCCGAAGCCGAGATCGCAAGGCTGACAGTTGTAACCGAGGTCTATTTGTTATTGAAGGGCGTCGCTTCGATTGGAAAATTTATTTCTCTTATAATAGTAGTGTGCCAGTAGAGGGAATTGAGGGTGCGGTACGAAAACGACACGACAGGATACATCTTAGGGTCATGGAAAAGAGATGAAACGCGGGTTACACCAATGCGTCTCGTGAAAATATGATTTTTGTGTATAGAGTGATCATCGAGACATAAACCACCGCAGACAGGTTTTTGACCTTAGTGTATCTCGCCGTTGATGGGAGACGAAGTGTCATCTGCCAGCTTGAGCAACACAGTCTTGTGTTCGAGGTAATTGTCCAAGCTGTAACCAATTCCTTCACGGCCCTGACCAGATTGTTTGTAGCCACCGAATGCGCCGTCCTTGGCCAATGTCGGACTTGTACAGTTGATACCAACTTCGTTCATAATTAGCTCCAAATACAAATCGATCTCACCAGAGGATGCACTTACCTGTTCCCGCTTCCATGGCTTTTGCAACTCGCATGGCGCGATCGATGTTCTTAGAGTACACGGCCGAGTAGAGACCGTATTCCGAGTCCACAGCTTTAGCAATTGCTTCTCTTTCCGTCTTGAAGACATTGATGTTGACGACCGGACCAAAGATTTCCTCCTTCATCGGACGTGCGTCTTCTGCCTGCCCTGTGATGATGGTAGGCTCGATGAAGAATCCATTTCCGCCTTCCAATTTGAGTGCACCACCGCCGGTCTCTACCTTGCCTTGGCCTTCTTTGACAAGCCTCAGATATTCTTGGACTCTGTTGAATTGGATCTCATCGGCCTGGGGGCCATGGGTCGTCGCTGTGTCCATTGGGTTTCCAGGTTGGATGGCGACAAACGCTTTTGTGAAAAGCTCCTTGAATTTGTCGGCACAGGTATTTTGAACATAGATACGAGAATTGGCGACACAAGCTTGACCGGAAACGTACTTAATACTGAAGGCCGTTTCGATGGCCGCTTTTTCGAGGTCTGCGTCGTCGAAGATAATCGTGGGTGATTTACCGCCCAGCTCAAGGATAACCCTTTTCAAATTGGACTTGGCTGCGGCTATGGAAACAAGTTTTCCTGTCGGTCCGGAGCCAGTGAAATTGATGCATCTGACATCCATGTGTGCGGAAAGGGTCGATCCTGATGGCTGTCCATACCCAGCAATGACATTGACGACGCCAGGTGGAAACCCAGCCTCTTTAACAAGTTGGGCGATTTTGATAGACTACCGTCGTGGTTAGCTAAGGACAATCTTGCTCATAAAAGAGGTACCACACCGAGAGCGGAGCCTTCTCGCTGCTTTTCAGGACGATAGTACAGCCTGCAGCAAGCGCAGGACCTGGTTCCTGTTAGCCATGGAAAGCGAAGGACAGGGCGAGGAAGTCATGCCCAGCTTGTGCGACAACAATATGATTGGCACATTCCACGGAATGATTGCACCCACGACTCCAATAGGCTGTCGAAAAGTCATGTTGATGTAGCCAGGCGTGTTCAGACTCGTGTCGCCCTTTGGCCAAGCAGCTTCCGCAAAGTGTGCAAATTCAGCAGCGGCACTCGCAGCGTCACCATAGGTCGAAATTGGTCTCCCCATGACTGAGCAGTCAAGAGCTGCCAAGTCTGAAGAAGCCGCCAGGATGAGTTCCGAGAGCTTCTTCAGGTAAGCTCCTCGTTGAGGAGGGCCCAATGCGGCCCATGATGGAAAAGCTGCCTTGGCTGCTGCAACCGCCTTGTTGGTGTCTTCTTCAGTCGCTTCACATACTATGATAGATAAGCTTCATGGATGCCACTGTAGAAGGGAAGGCAGATACCTGTGGCAACCTTCTTGCGGTCATACGGAGAAAAGACATCAAAAGTTTTCCCATCTGACGAGTTTACAAACTTGCATCATGTTAGATTGGAGACCATTCATGAAATGTGTCCAACATACCTCTCCGTTGATGAAGAGCCTGCCTTCGATCTCTGCAGGTAAGCTTTGGATCCCCATAATTGTCAAGTTGCAAGAATATGTTTTCGACTGAAAATCCAGGACTGAGAGTGCAGACACTATATGAGTCCTGCGATGCTGATTTTGCGGATCGTACCACTTGTGCCGATCGTCGTCCGCACCAAAGTCCAACTGTATTCGGACCTATCATAATCAAACAGTAGATGAATAATCCATACACTTCTCATACGAGGATCCGGGGGATATCCACATGGGCGGCTGTGTAGGCTACACAAGCTTGCCAATCATGCCGATACGCGTAAACTGTCGCAATCGGAAGCCATCAATCATGCTACGACATGAAATTCAGATCTGTCCCGAGAGGAGCAAGGACATACTCTTCCGTTCAAAAAGATCACGGGTGATCTGTTCGGCCATCCACTCAATCTTCTCTTTGTCAGCTCGCAGAGGCGGATGAAAAGAATCCTTCCACTGTTCACTAGATCGCAGATTCCGCGGATACCGACCGATACACGTCTCCTGTCGTTCTACAAGGTCGCTATGCAACGTGCTGACTGTGCGTGGCACGGCGCTGGTCCCCGCTGTGAATGCCTAGTCAATGCTCCGGGATTCCGGGATAGGCATTAAGCAGTCGAGGGACACCCCGCTCGATGTCGATGAGGATGGAAAGGTCATTGGTGAGAAGAAGGAGAGGATGGGGGATGGGATCGAGATTCGCTTAGGACCATCCCGCGACCATCCTAGCTCTTTTGGGTGTGGAGAGAGCGCTCCATTATTCTCCAACTTCTTTCCACGGGAGAAAGCTTTCTCTCATCAACAAACAACAAAATTTTCACCAAAGAGGGTCGAATAACGAGAAGAGGACGTCTCAACATGTCATGCGGTCGACATATAACAGAACGTTATCACCGTTCCTCGGCCCAGCCGTGATGATCCGGATCAACCGACGGGAGTTTCGCATCAAGCCCCAATGAGCAAGCCTGGTACCTTGTGGAAGATCGTGAAAATCGTGTCTAGGACAACGACCTCTGATTACGGCTTCTCTGTCTATGCTGTAGTCTTTCGCTTGCTCTTCTTGCTGATACTGCTCAATCTCTGACCGAGCAGACGACTTGACTCTTCCGATATGGCGACAAATTTGATAAACGGTTTCTGGGGCGTTGCGAGCACGCTCTTCGGGAACGAATCTGCTCTGCTGCCACCCTTGTTAAACGTCACAGAGACTCCTGCTCCATTGCTGCTCAAACAGGCGCCAACTCTTCTGACGAACCACTGGCTTCCCATGGAAGCAGGATACGCATTGAACAATGATGGAATGTACCATGTAGCAGCCAACACCATGATGCCAGGTTGTATTGAATGGAATTTTCGTGCGATGAGTGCTTACTGCTCTAGGTGTCACCGGCGAGATGATAGACTGGTGGTTCGGCTGGGTGAGAATTTGAAATGCTCACTCGGTTCCTGATATCACATGCTAACAACGAAAAGGTCACGAACACAACTCAATACAAATTATGGCATCCGGTAGACCACGTCTCCTCCGACTGGTCCGGACCACACGGAAACTCTCAGTATGTAGGAGGCCACCATCTCGTCCGCGAATACATCGGCGGTGAACTCCAAACCCTCAAAATCTCCTTCAAAGACCCAGGCGAGTACTTCGGTCCCCAATGGAAGGAAGAGTTCAAAGCAAACAACTACTCCACCGCCGTCTGCGGAACTGTCAGTCTCTGGACCGGTCCGGGGATTGCAGGGCTTCAGATAGGTCATCTCATCCACCTTGTTCGCAACGAATTCAATGGAGCCCGGATGCGATCTAGGTTCTGGCTTGGCGACGTCAGTCTACTTTCGCCTCTTGGTCCTAACGTTCGACCGGCTCTTGTTCCGAAATCGCTGGTCATTGGGCTTACGAAGCACACGGCGGAAGAAATGGGGATCTTGGCGAATATCCTGCCTGATCTGTATAGGTCGCAGATGGGCAAAACATCATGATTTTAGCCTTGGGAAAGCATATAAGCTGTAGAAAGGCAATTCAAGAAGAAGAAGGGGCGGAAGCTAAACATTCAATGCGCATCGACTCGCTAATATTGAGACATCGAATCGGACTCCTAATTACAATTCTCTCAGAATGCCAGTTACAGCCTTATGGTGGAAATAATGTAAAAATTCTAAAGGATTCGAGGCTACGCATTGAAATTCTTTGTGTTCCGTAGTCAAGAAGACGTATTTCTGAGGTCAAATCTCACCTTCAAAGAAATCATGCAACCTTTCTAACCTAGAAACCACCAAAATCTCATAGTCAATAGCAGCATCCATTACATATTCATTCTACTAGAGGAAAGGACACAGCGCTCTTTACCGATCCACTAAGTCCGATTCAAGCATTTTAGAAAAGAAAATTAAAGAATCCCCAAAGAGACAAAAGAACTCTCGCCGCTATAGTAAAAAATTCCCAACCAATCCTCTCCAGGAAAAAAAAAACGCGATGCTCCAAGATCAAGTATCCAGAACAGCGGCGGAATAACAACAATTCGATATTATCCCACGATGACAACAAAATACGCCAATAAACCCAACCCGTCTCCCTCTCTCCCTCTCCCTCCAACTCCCACTCCCAAACCACAACAGTCCCCCGCAGAAAGCGCAAAAAATACCGCTACATGTATACCCTACCACCTCAAACCCTACCACCTACATTCCTAATCCTCGCTCGATTCTACAGTACACTTCACCGACGTACCACTAAGGTCACCGACGAACTACTATGACTACAAGGCCGCCTTCTTCATCCTTATTCTCGAAAAGAATCAAAGTGCGTGCCTACGCGTACGCAGCCGGGCGAAATGCTTTCAGGTAAAATGGTTACGCCAAGTGTCCACGTCTTTTCGGACAGCACAATAACTCAACAAGGGTCTTCGCATGCAATTCCACGAGCAATTCGAGGGGGCCGTGATGGCCTTGCCACTGATCTTTAGCTAACGCGGAAATGCGTTGCGACTTGCGACCATAGTGCGATCTACAACTATTTCAAGCACGAGCCGCCGCGAACGTAAGGCGCGGGCCGGGGCCGCTCTCCGTCAATGACATTAATTACCGGAGACGCGTTGGCGCGACGCGCGTTTGTGCACGAGCGGAGGGGGTCCGTGTTGTACAGTCAGTCACCAGTAAGTGTACAGATCTAGGGACGATGGGTGCGAGAACATTTCCATTTGTGGGCTGATTATTTGGAGTATGCGGGGGTGTGATAGAAGCGAGAGAGGGAAGGGGACGGGAGTCTGTAGCACAGGCACAGGCACAGGCACGATGAAGACAAGGTGAGGAGAAAGACAAGGTATGTTTATTGGAGATTTTTCATTAGGGATAGGGAGGACCCAGGGTTAATGATTGTCTCATCAACTTTGTAAGATGAAAGGGGACGGGACGTCTCAATAGCTGGAAGCGCTCAACCATCCACCATTAGGTCACCAGTTCTCTTTGTGCTATCGACCAGTGATGATTGACTCCGATCTCTCCTTGTTTGCTTGTCTTTCTTCAGTTCTTGAGTGTGTTCCTGTTGATGAATTTCGGTGTCTTCAACCACTACCTCGGATCAGCAAAGTTGCCAACCCAAGTCGAGTATCATGTACGATTATACATCACGCCTGGTCTGATTAGCTGATTGCCCATCAAATGAGGGGTATGAATCAGTACTTACCAAGTCATCCCATTCTTCTCAACGTAAGGTGTTTTGAAAGCGTTCCGGTCAGAAAAGGGATCATTCTCGTCCTCCTCGGGCTCATCTTCGTCCTCACTTTCCGAATCAAACCTCCTCTGCTTGCCAGAAAAGGTCGTGGTCGGAATTGGTGGCGGCAAAGCCATTTGGGAGGCAGGACGAGGCGGCTTTGAGGGCGAGGTCACAGTCTCATTCAAATTCATGTTCTGGAACGCTTCTGTCGTTTCCCTGTGTCCGGAAATCCTCCTGGCAGCCATGGCGGCTTCGTATTCTGGGTCGTCACTGTCGCTATCATCATCGATGCTTTTGTCCATCACTTCATACGCCATCAAGGCTTTCACCAGTTCGTCGTTGGCAGACAGCAAACTTCCGATATACTTCTCGCTCTCCACGAGCTGAATGTATCGAAGGATTTGGCGGCGCAAGACTTTGCAAGTGTCGAAACGGTTCTTGCATTCCTGATCATCAGACACTCGCTGATTCTCGCGATTGATAAGTTTCAGAGCGTTGATCAGATTCGTGGAGGCGACCGTCGCAGAAGCAATGGTTTCCAATATTTGACCTTTTTCCTTTTCCAGATTAAACGGCTTACGTTTGCCTTTCTTGTCCTTGGAAGACCGGAAAAAAGAGGACCCGCGCTCGCTTTTCTCCAGTTGAACAGGTCGCTGCGGGCTCCAGGAGGCTGATGGCGCGTGTGAGGGCCGGGACGGGGGTGCAGGCGAGGACGGAGGAGACCCATGCTCTTGGGCAGCTTCCTCTTCGGTCTCGCGGACCACCCTTGACTGCGAAGGTTGAGGTTTCCTGGTCCTTGGTAGCTGCTTGTACAGTGTTGCAATATTGGACATCCCTGGAGTGTTTTTGTACGCAACAGCCCACTGCCTGTATAAAGTGTTGCACCTCGCTCGAACATCGGAATCAACCATTTCATCTCTCGGCATCAACCTCAAGCGCTCCAAAAGTGGCTCATCCGCAAACGTTCGCTGAAAACGTGATCCAGCATTCTGAATAAGACCATCCAAAATTGTGAGCGCACGCAGCTGGCGATGCATGTTGCCATACTTTCTGCACGCGGTAAGCATCTGCGGCATGAGAAGAAGCTGGGCACGTACAGCTTCTTTCGGATGGCTCTTGCAGCTTCGGCGGGGCCAGTGTCCTGAATACGGACAACCTCGACAAGATCTGGAATGCCACTGTAGTCATCCACTGCATATTCCTCGCTGGTGAGCCGGTCGACATGGACCGTGATGGCCGAATAAGGTTTCTTCTATGTTCGTAACCATCCCTTTAGCGTTTTGCGCAGCAGGCGAAATAAACAATGAGGGCAAGCTCCGTCAACTTTCAAGTCAACTTCGACATGGCTAATCTGTGAGATCGGGCGAGCTTTCTGCCGAGCAAGCCTTTTTACTGGGAAGGAGGAGCTGTCATACGAAGGAGGCGCAACGCAGGACAGCTCGAGATATTCGATTGACACCGAAGATAGACGATGGGCAGCATATGAAGGAGGATCCGGTGAAGGACAAGGGAATATGGGTACAGATCTGCGCCATTGCTCGACAGAGGTAGCCATTTTGCGATGCGGAGAGGGTGACCAAAGCAAGACGAGGGAGGGGAATGAGGAAGTGAATATTGAGGCAGCGGTACGATTATAATTAGGAAAAATCAGGTGGCTTACTTGACCCGAGAACATAATGAACGGTTCGCGTCTGTGCCGAACTATCTCGTTTAGGACGGGTTTGGCTTCTGGCACCCCTTTTTAGACGACCGTTAGCTAGCACACCGAGGATGACAAGCTCTCTCCGGATCGATCGAAAAGCCTTAGAAGGAGGTGGGATTGGGGACGGGAGAGCCAGAAATGATGGATCAACCGGCCTCCTGTACCAACCATGTAGCGAATCTGCGAGAGAGAGAGACTTTGACCAATGGCACTGGACGTACGTTTCTACTTGCTGTGGGCTGAGACGTCAGGACTCAGGACGTCGTGAGGGGTGAGTGGCAGAGGAGATGGGGAGCCGCGGGTCGCCTCACTGCAGTGTGTATGTAGCAGGTACCGTGACCGTGCTTCGAAGGGGCCGCGCGTTATGTATTGACGGTGCCGGTCCAGACTCCAGAACAGAGTCCCGAGGCTGATGGGCGTCGGCTAGTAGACGCGTTGGTGGTGTCTATTATTGGGTGTTTGGGTCCCTCTTTGTATATCGAGATATTGAGCCGCGTGTAGGGTCAAGGTTCTTACTGTAGCCGTCTAAGCCCGTCTTGCAATCATGGATTCGAACCTGAGGCATCAGGCAAACAGTCTCCCCACCATTGCGAGACCGAGGCTCGGCCGTTGAGAAGCGCTACTTACCTATGAAACAGCAACTTGAACCCATCACCACCACAGCTGTCCAACTTAATACTAAACCCTCACCTACACCTATACCAAGATAAACACCAGTATCCTCACTCTCAGGCCTCTGCCAGGCTGTCCATTGGCACGGCGTGTTCGTCTTCAAAGCAGTAATCACTGACCGCTCCTAACCAACGCCAATATCAGCCATAGCATGAGCCTGACTGGTCCATCCTCAAAATCCATGCCACCATGACTGAGAGATACCAAGGCTGGACGGGAGCTCTCCCATGTGATGGCCGTGAAGATGCCACTTCAAGGTGATTTCGTTCCCATGGATCAGAATATGCCCGACTCGATGACCATCTTTGCCATATCCCATTGACTGACAATCAAGTAGCATAGAGCAGACTTTCTTTCATTCTGGCTTCACGGCCATCAATCGACAACAGCAGGAAAAAGCTACACAGTTGAATAACAGTGGTGAAGTCGGCAGTCATCCAAATGCCGACGCCGATGTCAATATCTCGCATGCAGCAAAGCACCCAATCGTCGCGCAGTACCTTGGGATTGGGCTTGACGACGCAGACAATACGCGCTTTGGACGGCAGGCCACGATGCCGCCTGCCACCAGCAAGATGAGGCCGCATGCAACTTCTGTCAGCGCGTCACCGGTCAGTAAGCAAATCAAAGAGACTGGTAAAAAGAGATCTGCCACTGCGCCTCCCCCAAAGCCTGCCAAGAAGACAAACAGGGCAAGGTCAGACAATGACCACGCGACTGCGGCTGCATCTGCATCTGCGTCCAAGATCACGGCCAGGACCTCGGGCAAGAAGAAGAATAGCTCTGCAGCTGCAATTGAAAGCAACAAGGAGAATGCAGTGGTTCTCGACTCAGGACTGCAACGTGAAGCCTTGCCAAGTAAAAGCTTCGTACTTTCTGAGCAGACTGCTCAAAAGCTGAAGGCTTGGAATTTCCAACCGTCACCTCCGGCAGTCACTGAGTCGACTGTACATGTCCGTCGCAGCACTGACCATCAGAATGACACGCGAAGTTCGTCTAATCCAAGATCTGTTGTTCCTGTCTCGTCTATTCAACCCACCGTCTCTTCCTCTTCAACTGTTGGATCTGAGCCTGACACTAACTGTTCGACTTCGTCGCAAACACCACTCACTTCCAGTATTGTTACACCTGCGACCCATGAATCTCAATTTGTTCGCTTTTCACCTGCTATATCTCCGCGATCTGCTCGCAAATCTCTGGCCGCATATCATTCACTGCCGTCACCAGTCACTCATTTGAATGTAACCAATACCCAAGGTAATGACCATTTGGGTTACAGCAGCCCATCTACATCGGTTTCTGACAATCGAATGACCAATTCAAAGCCGCGCGCGGATTCAGGACCTGCACTGACTCTACCTTGCCAACCACCAACAAATGGACATAACGTGCTGGAGACCATATTCGAAGAGGGCCCTCCAAGCCCGATGGCGCGTGCTCGAGAACTGTTTGGTCCTCTTTCCGAATCGTCGCACCTACTGAATGCCCATTCTACAGAGCCAAGCTCCACTACTTTGATAGACGTGGATTCTCCTTTTGCAAACGATGTATTTGATGACCTGGACGATGAAGATCTGCTCGACCTTGACCTCACGACTGGGCTTCGGGCAAGCAGTCCCTCAGAATATCAACCTGTGCAAACATTGCCGCCCCTTCACCACCGCATCATTGACCAAGACATCATTGATCTCGTGAGTGATGACGAGTGGAACATATTAGAAGACGAGGAGATTGCCTTCATGGACTTGACTGACGACACAGCACACAGCGCAAGACCAGCCTCGATCGCAGAAATCCATGACAGGAGCAGGGCGAAAACCGCTCAAAAATCCCTGGCTAACACTACCGATGACACATCGAAGCCACAGCCACAGTCTCCACCATCCCATCAAGTCCAGACCTCGCCACAACATTCCACAATCACAGCCGCAGAAGCGACAGAAGACTACATAAACGCAATAATCCACCCCCCAATCCTCCGTCCCCCCTTCCCAAACCCCATCCGCGACCACTCCCCCCTCATCGGCGTGACCCCCTCGCTAACCCTCAAAACCTGCTTCCGCATCGGCGAATGCCTAAACGTCGGCTGCACATCCGCCCGCACCTCAAACACGCAGTCCTCAGACGCAATCCTCATAGAACTCTACGCCAAAGTCGTGTCCTCGCACCGCGACCCCAATGGCGTGACGCAGCACTTCCTCCTAGCCGACTTGTTCCACGAGAAGCGGGGTCCGTTTCTGGATGCCGCGTGCGAGACGTGGAGGGGTAGCGAGTTGTGGGAGTACGATTGTGCACGGTTTCTGTGTGCGAGGGAAGCGAGCGGTGGTGAGAAGAAACTTTGTAGAGCTGTGGGGAGGATGAAGAGGGAGTGTGGTGGGAAGTGGAGGTTCGTTGTGTTGAATATTTGGGAGGCGACGTGGGAGGATGTTGAGTTTGTGAGGGGGATTGTTTGTGGTAGTTGACTTATCCCCTTCTTTTCACTAAGAAAACTATGCGAAGAGTAGGCCCGAGGTTCTATAACCAGTGGGGCATTGCGGTCTGGGTGTAGGCGGTCTACTTACCACCTCATGATCAAGGCTTCGTAGTCATAGATATATATTTTCTATTTCTCTGCCTATATCCCACGTACCTATAATCACACCCTCATATCTCTCCCGATCAATCACTAAATCACATCCCATCAAACCCTTTCACCTTAAAATTCAACTTCTTCATACATTCAGTACTAGTATCCCCACACCAATCCCCACAAACCACAGACCACAAAACTATCTTACCTCCCCCCTCCTCATCAAACAAGTCACAATAAAACCACCGCCACAAGGAGAAGATACCAAGCGATGAAAGAAGTGAAGAATCATATGAATTGATGGGGTGATGGTTGAACAAAACAAGTCCCGTCATCAAGGGTATCATAAAGAATTACTAGTAACTACTATGAACAAGAGACAAACCCCCGCCGTTCCCAAACGCCGCGCTAAAATCCAATGTCCATGCGTGCTCGGAGCTGGTCCTGCCATCTTACAAACAAACAATATACGGACAACCCGTACAACGTAGATTGTTCCCTTCCATTTGGGCGGGTACTTCTTTTCAACGAAAGCCCCTAGCTCTGCTCATTTTCTGATTCAGAGCTCCTGCTTTTTTCACTCGATGCTCATCTTCTCCGCCATGCCTTGCATATCAGTGATACCCTGAAGTCCAACGCGCTTCGGACCTAGCAGCGGAGTCTGCTGGCTCACACTACCGTTACTGCTGCTCCTCTCCCCGTTCGCATGACCGCTAACAGAATCACTTAGTCCGTGCCTAGACTGGCCCCAAAGATTTTCCGATCGCTGTGACGGGGATTGCGAGAGTATGGGGCTGTTCCCCACACTCAAGCCTGGAGAGACAGCGCGACGCTTGATCGACTGCATGTCCAGATCGTCATCTCTCCGTCGCTTGTTGACCTTGCGAAGACCGTCTGCTGCAGAGATTGGCCCATGTACGCCTGCAGGAGGCTGGAATTGTGTTTGCGATTGTGCGATGGAAGGCGCGGGCGTTTGCTCTCTTGTAGGAACAATCCAGGGAAATAATGAGCCAAGAGGGCCTGAAGTAGCGGTAGGGGAATCCATACTTGCGTCGTCACTCATAGTGGATGAGGACCCGCGCGGGAAGAATGTCGGTGGAGGCGGCGTCCGGTGTTCAAAGTTGTTCCAGAAGTCCTTGCTTCCACTACTTCTCGAGTCTTGCCTGCCGAATGTGCCGAAAAGACCTTTCCCAGTGAAGCCTGCCACCGTATCACCATCCAATCTCATTGTGTTATCTTCTGGTATTCCTTGGAGGGCTTCGGAGAGGCCGTTGACAGCTTGCAGAGTGGGTGAGGATTGCGTGGTTTCAGCCGTGTCGCTCTCTCGTACTTGTCTGATGACTTCTGCTTCGCGTTTCACTTCGGCGTCGACAGGCATGGACTCTTCCATCAGCTCGTCGCGAACGCGGCCAAGTGCTCGGATTTTTGGCTTGAACATGATCAGCATAGATCTGAGAGTTTGGTAACCATCAGACTCACTAGAAGGTTGCCGCGCCTCGTCACTGCCCTACGAATGACGCCCGGTGTCGACAGCTGTGCCTTGGCGGCTTCGTCTCCGCTGTCGTTGCCAGAAGAAATGTGAAGATCATGCGTATGCATTGACAGACTCTCTCTCCGGCTCGATGGCCCTCGCATCGCGGCTTCGCGCCCAAAGTACCCGTCATTTTTGCCCGCAGGCGGCGATGCTGGCACCGGACTGGCCATACTGCTGTGACCACTCGCGCTGCTCGAGCTCTTCCTACTCCTACCATGCCGCATTCGCTGCCTGTGAAAGTTTGTAGTGAAACTGCTCGGGTTGGCACCCGGAAAGTTTGCTCCTGGCCAAGCAGCAGACCCGCTGATAGGAGTAGACGAGGTAGGGTTGTGGAGCTTGACGACTTGTGGTGTATTGAGAATCGTTTCTTCGTTGTCGTCGGGCTCCATAGGGTCGTCCTCTTCATCACTGTTGGACGAGCATTCCGAGTCGAACATGTTGACACTCCCGAGTGAGGTCGAAACCATGCTCTTCTCTGCTTGCGACCAGGGCGCGAATTGTGGAGGGTCGAGAGCCATCATGTTCACGGACATCTTGCGATGAGGAATCATGACACCTTTCTGGGTGATTGTTGGTGACGAGTCAGGGCTGTTCTGCTCAGCGAGTGTTGAGTGATGGAGGTTAGTGCATGCCCTTGAGAAATCCATTCCTCGCGAATGCCGCGGTAGCACTTTCGCTGGGGACGCGTATGTGTTGTTCTTCGTCAGCTGTGGAGATAGTGGTGCAGGACTGAAGGGTCTCAATGAGTCCCCAGAGGGCATCTGCAAGGAAAGGCCCCTTTGCAGGAAGTCTGGTCGACGGGGGGTTTTCGGTTCTCGTATTGATGTATTGATGTTCTGATCGTCCTTTGACACTCGTTCCTTGATCTTGGGCGATGGCGATAGCTTTGGTGTTGAGTCGGACAATGATCGCCCTTTGGAGGGGCTTTTGGAGGAAGTTCGACTTGGACCATGGTGGTTGAAGTTTTGTGTAGAGACTCCACCACTTGCTCCCTTCGCTGCTTCCTTCGAATTCGCGTCGAACAACCGATCCGCCGCGGTGAAGTCGGAGAAGGACTTGGACAACATGCCTGCGATCACAGATCGAGTGTCTCCAGGTTCCAGGGCCCAATTCTGTAGGAGTCGTGGTCCGCTGCACGGAGAGTGGACAAGGGCGTGATGGCTAGCAGAGGGGTGGAATGATCATTTTGGGGCATCTATTCCTCTCGCATGGCGGACGGCAAAGCTCCGGAGTGGATTGAATCGCAAAGACCAAAAAGGCTTGGTGGTCGTCGTTGATGTCGCTCGCCAGTCACGGGTCACGGCGCCATTTGTTCCAATGCGGAGACGAGATTATGTTATCTCATAAATCAGACCCTCTGGTTGGTTTAGTGGCGCCGCGGTTACACCGCTTATACCAGCCACCCTACCGCCGTGCCCCACATTAACCAGCCTTAACGCTCCTTAACTAATTACCGTATACTACGTCCTAAACCTCTAGAGGGTCTAAGACGAAAAGTCGAGATTTTAGTAAGGCCTAAAAATTTCTATAGTAATACCTAACTACTAACTTTACTACTATAATTTACTATCTAAACGGTATCGTATTTACTTTAAACTACGCGTATTCGTACCGTAATTACTCCCTCTATTTTTTTAACTACTATAAATTCCGCTACGAGCCCGCTATCGTCCCCTATTATATCCCCTTTTAACCCTAATAAAACTACTTCTATACCTAACTATTTCTACTAGCGTAATCGCCCTTATATCCCCTCCTCCTCCCTTCCCCCTTCTACTATTCGAAATAGCCGCTTATTAACTAAATAAAAACTTATATCCGTCCTTAATACTATTAGAGACGCGAAATTAATACTCTCTAGCTTTATCTAGGCCTTTACTACCTATAAAGGTACCCTACTAATCCTATTATATAGTAATATAGAAAAACGATAGTAGACCTTATTAAATATTACTACTCGCCTCGTAACCCGTAATATTGGTATATATAGTATTATTACGCTAAAGCTTATCGATACTATTTAGCGAGAATTCGATACGCTTATTAGTAGCTACCCCTTCTTTAGCCGGTACGACGTCTTTAAATCTACTAATAAGTTCGTCGAAACCCTACGCCTCGACGGGCTCGATAAGCCGGTTAAAGAGTACGTACTATAGTAGTTTAGGTTACTCTAGTAGATATTACTAAACTACGCGGCCTAGAAGGAGTACGAACCTAGAGATAGCCTTTATAAGTTAATATAATCCGCTATATTTACTATTATAGCTATTACGTACTATTCGCGTCGTTATAAGTAGTCGAACTAGTTCTACTTCGCGCTTAGTACCTATATACTTAGAACCAGAACGAAGAGGAGAGTATTAAGTACTATCTACGAGCTCGGGTTAATCCCTATCTATTCGATACTAAATTCTCTTATTAAGAGTATCTCTATACGTTACGCCGTAGGTTCCCCTCTTCTTTCTTATCTAAAGAGGGTTAAGGATAGTTAATAGTCGCTCTAAGCTCTACCTAGCTTTTATTTAGTACTTATTTAAGGAGGGTTAAGAAGGCTTAAGGATACTTAACGAGCGATTTCTAGCTTTTATTTAGCGCTCGTTTAAGGAGGGTTAAGAAGGGTTAAGGATAGTTAATAATCGCTCTAAAATAACTTATCCCTTATCTAATACTCGTTCGAGGAGGGCTAAGAAGGGTTAAGGATAGTTAATAATCGCTCTAAACTTAAACTAGCTCTTAGATAGCGCTCGTTCGAGAAGGGTTTAGGAGGGTTAAAAAGAGCTAGTAGTCCGTCTAAACTTAATCTAGCTCTTAGTCTACGCTTATTAGAGGAGCGCTAAGAAGGGCTAATATCTAAATCCGATCTATCCCTTCTAGATATCGTATTACGTAAACCTATTCTTATAATTAATATATACCTAACTACTTATAGAAATAACTTAAGTAGCTCGGTAGTAATATATAGTATACTTTTATATACGATAATTTTAATTAGAAGGATATAGTAAGAGACGAGTCTATTAGATATATAGCCGGTATACGCGCTATAACGACTACTATCCTTATTTTAAGTAAGGACCTACCGTAGGGTAGACTATAATAGAGTATATATACTCCTATAAAGCCTCTCCTTATCTACGATATCCTAGGTACGCGCGGTATAGGAAGCGATAATAATATCGGGATATAATACTCTATAGTACTAATATCGAATACGATCCGTCGCCTTTACTCTAATACCGTCTCGTCGATTTTTCTACGGTAAGATAATTACCGTATAGGTATAGAGGTCCTAGAGGGCCCCCTTAGACCTACTATACTACGTATCGATATTCTTCCGATTCGTAAAACTAAGTATTATTAGTTTAGAGCTATTTTTAAGGACGAGGGTACTATCGAGGGTCTATATATATATAGAGATACTAGCGGGCGCTAACTAAGATAGGTTCTATAGGAGTATATAAGAATATATTCTAGGCGTAACTTAAACGATCTAAGTCTAAATTCGAAACGCGATTATACTTAATCTATAGGGATTAATTAACTATTTAGTATATCTATTCTATATAAGCCGAATAGCGTCGCGCGGGTAAAGCGTTCGATCGTCGCCGCTAGATACTTAGTATCCCTACCTAGTTCTATATCTAGATAAATCTATTAAACTCTATTATCTAGACGTATTTTTCCGCCGAGGATTCTAGTGAAGAAGCGTACTATACCTTTACCGTAGACGCGTAGAGGTAGTAGCGAATACTATATAGCCGTAATAATATTAAGTATTACCTCCTAAAGCTATTAGCGATCGACGGTTTTACCGGCCGTATCGCTATACTATTCTATTCCGTAATACGTAAGCGGAAATTTATTAAATCTACTCGTTTCGAGAGACCTTCCTAGGTAGACGACGCTATCTCTAAGCTTCTCCTATTCTAATTTCTCGATCTAGTAGAGGACGTACGTAGAGCGGCCTTTACCTTTAAGGTATAGAAAGGAATACTAGTATAAGATAGCGACTTTATCGATAAAGAGTTTAGAATAATATATTGTATAATATAGGAGGTTAAGCTATTTATAGTAGTCGACGATACTATTAAGTATAGTAATATTAGTATACTCCGGCGTATAGTTAATCCGCTAATTATCTACTTCCTCGGATATAGTTAGTAGAATTACTCTAGGGAGATAATATACTATTGCTAGTTACTCTCCGATATTAACTCGCTAGAGCTTTAACGGTCTATCCTCGCCTCTAGTCTTATTAATTAGTACGGCCTACTAGGTTACTTTAAACCTATTAATCTAAGCCTAGAGTACCTAAATTACGATATTACTATTTCGATAAAGTTATATAAAAACTCTACCTTCGACGTCGATATTATCTTCTAAAGAATATATCTTACTAACGCCTAGATAGCGGTATTACGGTCTAAGATAGAGGGTTAGTTTAGAGAATATATATCTAGGAAGTATACGGTTTTCGACGCCTAGCTCGATATATTTAGCCTCGCTATAGCGTTGCTTAAGGATAGTTATACGGAGCCTCGGACCTAGGAGGTTATATAAGATTTCCCTATCGTATTTAATTCGCCCGATATCTAGTAGGATAGCGTTAGAATACTTACTACTAAGTTAAAGGCGTTTAATAATACCGTAATTAAGAAGGATAGCGTTACGACCGCTTTTATAGATATTAGCGATCTAGTCGAGGATATAAGTCGCGATTAGGTATCTCTTAATAACTATCCTATTAATAATAAGAATACGCTCGTAGATTCTCTTAACCTTACCTAGATTAGCTATATCGCTATTAGAATCGCGGATACGTACTAGTATCTATACTCTAGTTACGAGTAATCGCCCCGATTCCGTAGTATTATAATACTTATCTATCGACTCCCTAGCTAGCGGTACTAGGGAGTTTACTATAATCTATAGTCTTTATCTATCTATTCTAACTCCCTTAACCTCCTAAACTCTCCTAATTCTCTTAACTATCTTAACTCTCCTTAAGATAGCGGCTACTAGTAGTACTATCTAGTACCCTTAGCCCTCCTTAGCCCTTCTTAACTCTTCTTAGCCTTCTCGATTCGCTAAACCCTCCTAACCCTTCTTAAGATAGTAGCTACTAGTAGCTCTATCTAGCCTACTTAATCCTCCTTAACCTTTCTCGACTCTCTTAGTCCTCTTAACTCTTTTTAAGATAGTAGCTACTAGTAGCTCTATCTAGCCTACTTAACCCTTCTTAACCCTTCTTAACCTTCCTCGACTCTCTTAGTTCTCTTAACTCTTTTTAAGATAGTAGCTACTAGTAGCTCTACCTAGCCTACTTAACCCTTCTTAACCCTCCTTAACCTTCCTCGACTCTCTTAGTTCTCTTAACTCTTCTTAAAATAGTAGCTACTAGTAGCTCTACCTAGCCTACTTAACCCTTCTTAACCCTCCTTAACCTTCCTTAACTCTCTTAGTTCTCTTAACTCTTCTTAAGATAGTAGCTACTAGTAGCTCTATCTAGCCTACTTAACCCTCCTTAACTCTTCTTAACCTTCCTCGACTCTCTTAGTTCTCTTAACTCTTCTTAAGATAGTAGCTACTAGTAGCTCTACCTAGCCTACTTAATTATCCTTAACCCTCCTTAACCCTTCTTAACCCTTCTTAACCCTCCTTAACCCTCTTAATCCTCTTAATTTATAAACTCGTATCGACTCTTCTTAAGATAGTAGCTACCGGTAGCTCTATCTAGCCTACTTAATACTCGTTAGCCCTTCTTAGCGCTCCTTAACCCTCCCGTACCTAAATACTTAGAGTAAAGCCTCGAATTACGCCCTAGTATCTAAGATAATAAACGTACCGTAATCTACCCCGTTATTCTATTAATAGGGTTATCTAAATCCGAAATTCTACCTATTATAGTCGAAGTCCTTACCTAGGTCGTATCTAATAAATATTATAGCGGCCTAAATCCTACTCTAGTCTACGCGTTAGTACTCTTTAATTCCTTTAATAGCTATATAAATAAAGGGTAGCCTCCCGTATACCGGGGTTACCCGTAGTACTAAGTTATAAGGCGGTAATAGTAGATTCTTATTATAGTACCTATTACTTCCTAATCCGTCTATTTAGTAAGTATTCCGTTAAGTTACTACCTGTTCGTAAATAGTAGCGCGTATTTCTAGCTTATAACGTACTTAAATAGTAGGCCCTATAGCCTTAACGTATAAATAATATATAGCGGTAACTATATAGTATAGGTAGAAGGTTACTACTACTATAACGTATTACCGGGTTACCTACGGAAGTATACTTTATAGTTAAGGTTCTAGAAGGTATTTAAGGACCTCGTCTCTAAGCTTTAAAACCTTCCTCTAAGTAATAACTATATCCTCTCCTAGCTTCTACCTACTAGACTCTTACTTTATACCAATCTTTATTACTATTAACTAATACTATCTACTACTAACTAGTATCTCCCTCTAAAGAAATCTCCTCCTAAGCTTTATTTAACTACCCTTAAAGCTTTATTAAGATATCTAACGTAAGTTAGTACCCTTAAGTATTAAGTCTAGTTAATTCTTTACTAATTCTTTAAAGGCCTAGTCCTATAGTAATCTAGTAGGTAGTAGTAGTCGTCGTGCCCGCCGTTAATCCTAAGAGCCTCCTAGAGGTAATAGTCTCTCTTTCTTAAATACTAGGCCTAGAGAAGGGTCCTATATAGTTAAAGATAGTAATTCGGATATAGTAATAGTCCGTAGTATACCTTATCTACCCCGCCGCTAGTCCCCCGTAGTCGTAATTCCTCCCCGTCGTCGTCGACTTATATAAGGTAGCTATAGCTTTTATAAAGCTAGAGGTAGTACTCGTAACTCTCGTAAAGTTACGTTAAGTAACGGTAGCTATTAATAAGAGCTTAGAGGATAGGAGCGTAAAGAGGCTAAACGATATTAAGCTACCTAACGCCGTCTAAATAAGTTCTAATTATAGTATAAAGAATACTAGTCTTCTTTAGCGGGTCCCTTAAGATTAGACCGCGCTTTCTATATTACCTCTTATATAGACTTAACTAAGCTAGACTTTAGCTTACTTTCTTATAGCTCTAGTATACCTTCTTATAGTTCTCGCGCTATATCGTCTCCGCTATCCGATTTTAGCGTATCTACTAATAACGAGGACGAAGATAAATAGGGCGGTATTAGTAATAGATTATCTTCCCTACGCTATAAATATATCTCTTCCCTACTCTCTTCCTACTATTTATTAAGGGAGTCTTTACGCTAGCTACTAACGTAGACTACGAGGCCTAGAAGCGCCGTTATCGCGGAGGCTATATAGTAATCTTAGGCTACGATTAAGCGTACTAGACGTTCTTATCGAGTTTCGTTAAGCGAAGATAGCGATACGCTGCTCTCGGTAAGTAGAGCTAGCCGAGAAGCTCGTACGCGTCTTAAGTCTAGATAGTCTAGCCGTCGTAATACTAGTCTAGGCTAGGATAGTAATCGTAACCGCGGCCGTAATATACCTATCTAGTTAATTAAGATTACTAGTACGCGCCGTACTCGCGCGGGCCGTAGTACTTCTCCTCTAGGCTTCTTTACTAATACCCGTCGGATAACTCTACCTCGGCCTCGAACTCCTTCTCCTTATATTACCCTAACGCCCTTCTCGTATATAATCCTTCGCGGCGTAAGCTATAGCTAGCGTTACTAGACTATATCCCTCCTAAGTAGTTAGGACTTAGTTCGGACTACTAATAACCTATACTATCTTCTAGTCGAGTTTAGTAGGGCGCCTAAGAGTATTAGTAATCTTAAAATCCTCTAGGAGCTAGTCTATACTATAGCTAGGCACCGCGATCGTTCTTATTTATTGCCGCCGTACCTATTTAATATTATAGGTAATTTTAATATATAGGATTCTAGGGACTTAGACTCCTATCCCGCCTAAAGCCTAGATTTCGTAGATAACGGCTCTCGTAGAGAGCTAATTTAACTAGTAAGAGGTATTACTAAGTTCGATAGTTATACTACTATATTCTATATATACTACGTTAAAGCTTTATTTAGTTATTACTCTAAAGGTACTATCCGTCTACCGAGACTATACCGTTAATACTAGCGTACCTAACGGTCGTAGAGTAGTCGTATAGTATCTACGATAGCTCCTTTTACTAAGTATCGCTAAGTATACTCTAAAACGAGAGGCGCCGATAGAATTTAGCGGAACGTATATATACTTTAGTATAGAGCGTATACTAATTATATATATACCGGGTATATATCTAAACGACTACTTTCTAATCGTAATACGGATACTAAGTAGTATTACTTCTTATCTAGTAATAAGTATAAGGGTTATCCGACGGATTTAGATTTTAAAGATAAAGAAGAAGATAGAAACGGGGATTAAATACTTTTCTAAATATTTTCCTAGCTAACTTTCTTCCTTTAAGTATAGTAATATACTTTAGTTCTTAAGAGCTTTACTATACTCGGTTAGTTTAGTAAAAAAGTAGCTTTTAAGATCCCTACTTTACTAGCGTATTTTTCTAGTTCTTACTTCTAAAGTCTAGCTTAGTTCTTTACGTATACTCTCTATAGATCTATTATAAATAGAGATAGCGAGTTAGTTTAGCTTAATAAAATTAAAAACTAAAAGTTAGAGTTTCCTATACTAAAAAATTATAACCTACTATAAATCCTCTCTTAGACCGTCTATTATACTAGTATCTACCTTCTCGATACTATCCTCTACCGTCTTTACTACTAGAGTAGTAGGAATAAGTTTATTACACTTAGGCGTCTCGCCTTTAAGATATAGCTCGAATACGCGGTATTTACTCGAGTATCTAATCTAGGTCGCGGTATTAGAAATAAGGATATAGGCTATTTTGGCGCTAATATAGCTATTCTAGATATCCCCGAGGTATACGCTTCCGCTCTTTTTTACTTCTTAACTCTTTCTAACCCCCCTTAACCCTTCTCGATATAGCGGCCCTCGATAGCCCTATTCGACCTATTTAGTCTACTTAACCCTCCTTAACTCTTCTTAACCCTCCTCGGTATAGGCGCTATCGGTAGCTCTATATAACCTATATAGTCGATCGAACTCTTCCTAACCCTCTATAAAACTCTTCGTATTTATCTAGCGGTAATACGTTAAAAATCTACCCTTTTTCTCTATTAGGATACGAGCCGGTACTACTCTAGAATAACCTCCGCTAAAGATAGTTATAGGGTTACGTCCGCGGGGACCGCGGTCGTTATTTAATCGCCTTATAAACTTATTAGCTATTCTTATAAAGACCTAGGGTTCGGTTAATCGTAGGTTAGACTACGTACCTATCTCTAGCGCCCTTTCGCCGTAGTATAATAGACCTTACTCTAGATACCTATCTAGGTCGCTATTAATTAGATTTAGTTAGATCTTAATAAATACCTAATTAAATAAGGTTTTATATCGTAGACTAAGCCTAATTTATATATAAATTAGATTTAGTTTAGCTATCCTTAAATCCCCGTAATTACCTCTAAGTATACTAGCTATCTATGCCTTATTATTTACTAAATTCTAGCTAGGTATATAAAGTATAAAGGAATAGAAACCTACTAAATAAAAATATTAAAAGAGGTACTCTAAGTAAAAAGTAAGCCGTATTATCGTATTTTTTTAAATAAACCTATTCCGCTACTAGCTCTACCCGTAAGATAGGTCGGCTACTAAGCTAGAGATCGTAGGCTAAGGTACTTATACTTATTACCGTAGAACTACGTCTAAATCGGCCTTTAAATCGGCTAGGTAAGGGACTAATCTATACTATATTAGTAATACAAATATAGGTATAATATTTAGTAATATATATACCTCGTTTAATTAAATCTAATAGCTCTATAGAGGAATCGGATAACCTTAGCTTTCGAGGCTACTTTAGGCGTATCGTAGTCTACTATACCGTCTAGCTTCTTATTTAAGAACCTATCTTCGAAAGCTATATACTCTAAGTTAATAACGCGTAGCTATAGTTACTAGACGGTATTATAATATACTATACACTTATATAGTCTCCGGGCGCTTCTATTAATAGTATTACCGTATAAGTAGAGTACGTAAAATACGGCGTTCTAAACGTTAGCTCTAGGCTAGGTTAACTAAGCTACGACTATACGGTAGTAGCCTCGTATTAGTAGGGTATCGTTGTTAGGGTTAGTAGTATTAGCTATTATAGCCGTAGGGATTAGTCCGTTTAGGACTAAGTACCTAGGCTAAATATATACGCGTATATCTTCGCTCTATATACTAACGGTTACTACGCTATAGTCGTACGCGTACGAATCGTTAGGTCCGAAGAGCTCCTAGTAAGAAATATTACTATTAGTTAGGACTTCTAGGTAGAATATTACGTTTCTAATATTACCGTTATAGTATACGTAGTCGATTCCGCGGGTAACTTAGTACGCTATCCTTTCTATACTTCGAGGCGAGAACTAAGCGGCTAGCGGGTAAACGTAAGGGGGGCGAGTCTATAGTAGAGAAGGGTAGGTTTTCTTTTCGTATTAGTTACTATCTATATCTATACCTAGTCTACTTACTCGATAATATAATACGTATAGCAGTCTTAGTAAAGGATATATATAGCTAAGGACTACTAAGGTAGGGAGGAAGAGTATTAGCGAGATCGTATAAAGTATAAGGGTATAAGGAAATATATAAGTAAGAATTACCTAGTAAGTTCCGTAGCTTTATAGTAAGTTATTATAGCGGAGGAGTCGCTATTACTATCTATTTAAGTATTAGTAATAAATACTATAGATTAAAGTGAACCTTACTAGAAGCTAGTAATTATAAGATAATAGTAGAACCTAAGGGTTTAGGAAATATAGTTTAGGCGTTAGGAAGGTCGATATATATATATATCCTATACTTAACTACTAAACGCTATATCGGCCCGTTATACCGTAGTTATATTACGCTATAGACGCGATTAGCCGTAAGAGGTTACCTAGAATAGCTATTTTAGTAGGTATAATCTATTAAACCCGTTAAAAGCCGTACCTATACCTAGTTCGGTCGATATTATAACGAGATCTTATAGTCGGCCTATTACTTAATATTACCTTATCTAGTAGAGCTAATTAACTGTAAGAGGCCGCCTATAATAGTTAGTTCGGAAGGTACGATATATAGAAACCGTTCGAAGCCTTATCTATAACTAGATCCGTTAAGTTCGTAATAAGGTAAGGCCTAATACGGTTATTATCTAGGGTTAACGTATCGACAGTACCGATAGACCTACTAAAGAAAGCCGGGTATTATACGATTATAACGAGATATTATCTAGTATCGTCGTTAGCTAAGTATAATATATTAAGAGTACCGGAAGAACCTCTAGTAGTATTAAGATACTATCGAGATAAAAGAGTAGAAGCCTCTCGTTCTTCCTTAACTCTATTCCCTCGAATATTACTATACTTTACCTATACTTTCCCTTTACTTCCTCTAGATTTTTAATTATTTAATACTTACCTTCTATCTATTAACTATCCGTCGCTAATCTATTTACCTACTAACGATATCCTAAGGCGGTCGAAGGTTATCCTACTTCTTTACCCTCCTCTTAAAGTTCCTTCTCTACTCGGCCTCTCTTATCGGTAAATTCTTATACTTTCTCTCTATCCTAATATTTGGTACTAATCTTCTACTATACCTTATTAACTAGTAAGAATACCCCTCTCCCTCTCTCGCGACTCTTATTAATAGTAGTAGTAACTTCGGTCGATTAGACCGGCCCCGAACTTACTAATACTTATAATTAAGAATACTCTATACTAGCGTTTTAAAAACTTCCGTAGCGGTATAGAGGCTAAGGATATCTTATATCTAGCCGGTCTTACTACTAGTAGTACCGGTAGCCTCTCTATTCTCGACGTTAGATATAGCGTTAGTTAGTTAGTCGAGGTCGCGAGATAGCGTACTACTAGTAAAGTTATAGGTATCGATAATACTAGGAATATACTCGCCTATACTATCTTACGCTTAGGCGAAGACGGGATAAAGTTCGAATAGATCGATATCCTAGACCTCTTAAATATACCTCTCTTAGTCCTTCGTAAATATCTCGGATTAGGTACCAACGAATACTAGGATATTATCTACTATTATTACGTCCTACTATATTTCGCTAGTCGTAAGATATAGTTATTAAACTATCTTAGTAAGGTAGTTCGGCTAGGTAGAGGTCGGCTCGTCTTTACTTTAAATCCTACTTCGACCTATATTAGCTCTATCGGTCGTACCTAGGAGCCTATCTTTACTACTCCGCCTAATTAGCTTTAGTAGTCGCTTACTCCGCTTTAGTAGTTCTTAGTTAAGTATATTATACCTAAATCTATATTTAATAGTATTAAGGATTATATCCGAGTCGTCGCTACTACCGTATATAGTTTTAGTACTAATAGTATTCGCGATCTTAGTTGCCTCTCTACTATAATAGTAGATCTATAGAAAGTATCTTACGGCTATAAGTACGAATCGATAACTATCCGCGATCTAACTAGTAATAGTACCTATAAGTAGATCGAGGTCCTTAATTACTTTATTTAGAATTACTATAGAACGCCTCTAACTATTCCCCTTAATATAGTTACCCGCCGTACCGATACTAGTATTTTTCGTAGTCTCTTTAATTTCGCTAGATAGCTTAGAACTACTCCGTTAATAGAGGTTTCCGATCGCGAGTTCGACCGTATTAAAGCTACGAAGGGCGAGAGCCGTACGGCGATATATAATATAAAGTACGTCTAGGTACTCTATATACTTTCTAAGAACTAAGATACGATATACGCTTCGGGTTTAGTACCTACGAGTAGAAGAAAAGTCTTTTCTATTAATTTTCTATTTAGACTAGTTCTTTAGTCTTATTCTATTTTTACTTAGGTCCCTAAGTTAGACCTACGTACTTATATTCTACTATACTTAATTTCTAGTTTTAGCCTACTAATTTTTATACTTCTTAAGTATAGTAGTATACTTTAAGGCGTTAAGGAAGCGGTATATTAGCGAACTATACTAAGTTACCTTAGTATTCTTAAGTATCTAGGAGAGCTCCTAGTTATTACGCGCGCGGTAGAGTTCGCGAGCTATCTAGAGGACGGATATAGTTATAAAGAAAGTACTATTTATAACGTCGACGTTAATACTAAGTATAGGGCTAGACGTAGTATAGACTATATATATAGAAGCCGAGATACTTTTAAAGGCTTCGATATCTTTACCTAGTAGAGTACGAGTCTAGCCGTAAGTAAATAATAACTTCTTAATCTAAGTAAATTTATAGGATAGCTACTTACGACGTAAGTAGTCTAGAAAGGATATAGATTCTAGTATATCGGGCTACTAATTAGTCTTACTAACGAATAATTACCTAAAACTTCCGCTTATCCGATAGTTTACCGCCGCGCTCTATAGTACGATCTACGTAAATAGTCTAATCCGAGGAAAGCTTCGTTAAGGACCTAAAAAGTAGTAAGTAAGATTAAGAGAGATAAGGGGGAGAAGGCTAGACTTACTAGACTAGCTTATTACTATCGAAGATCTAGGATAGGTCTAATTTAGACTTAATAGTCTTATAGTTCTAAACTTTATTACTTACTATATACTTATCGTATAAGTTACTAGTAACTTAGATTAAGGAGGGTTAACGTATAGAGTTATAGTATATCCGCGATCGTCGAGGTATAGGGAGTCCTCGTAATAAGAAGGTTTAAGGAGAGTTAATAGGTAGAGATATAGCGCGTCTACGATCGTAGAGGTATAGTTAAGTCCTCGCGATTAGGGTCCCTAAGGGGTTAGATCGGGTCGGGTTTTAGGAGTACCCCCCTAACCCGCCGCGGGGGGGGGGTAAACGGGGGTCGGGGTTTTAGGGCGGGGGACAATTTACCCCCCGACCCGATAATCGGGGTAGAATCGGGGGCGCACGTAATACTTATTAAGATATAATACCTATACAAAGTATTATATAATATCATTAAGAGATAAGGTATTCTTATAGGAAGTAAGAGTAATAATTTAGTAGAATCTAGGTCTTAAGTTACAATATTCATATATCGAGCATTACTAATAGTCTCCTAATAGTTAATATAGAGAGAGAGCCATTTATTCAGTACTAGTATATAGAGAGAGAACGGGCATAATATTAGATACCGTCCTTAGACTTATTATCCGATACATCTCGCTTATCAATAATACTATTATTAGTTACAAAACTATCTAGATTCCTATTATTATTATTATCTTCTTCTTCCATCTCCTCGTTATCCTCCTTATCCTTATCTTAAAGCCGACCTTAAAATATAGAGGCTAGAGCACCCTTATTATCTACTATATCTATTTTATTAAGACAATTACTATTAATATTAGTCTTCTATTTAGCTAATAGCAACATTACCAAACGTTTAAGATCTATATTACGAACTCTACTATATCTCTAAGTAGTATCTCTCTTCGAACTAAATATAAGCTCTTATACCTTATTTACTAGTAAGGCTTTAGGTAGATTAGCTCTCAATCTAGCTTTATCAACAGGATATACTATCTACTAACTAGTAGGACCTAGTAAGGAACGGCTAGTTATAAGTCGATTACGTAGGATCGTAATTTCGTCTCTGTTAAAAAATTAGTAAGGAGAGATAAAGGGAAGGGAATCGACAGTATAGGTCCCTATAGTAATAAGGGCCTATATAAGCGTTAGAGACTATTAGTAGACTATTAGGTAAGCGGAATACTAACCGACAGTTCTTCTTTATAAAGATATTTATAGATCTTCTCATTTTAAGTAACGAGTACCAGACTATTTACCTTAGTATTTAATAATTACGCTATATACTACTATAATCTCCTTATAAGTCTAAATATAGTTTACTAGTAGTTTAAGTAGCGAGCGATAGTAGCTTCCTAGAACTTTTCAATTTACTTATCTACTATAGGGGACTAGATTTTAGTATCGAGAAGTACGTCTAGATCTTAATTAAGGGATTCGTCGTTATCTTCGTCGTCCTCTTTCTTATCCTCTTTCTCGTCGTCTTCGTCGTCGTTTTCATTATCGTCTTCGTCGTCTTTATTATTATTAGGTTCGAAGGCGATGATTTTATTAAGAGGGCGTTTAAGGATATTAGAATAGCTACTAGTAGCAATTCTAGAGGTATTAATTAGTTAGAGGACTAGTAAAAGAGTAAGGAACGTTAGTATAGATATACCTCTTATCTACAACTTCTTAAGTAGCCGCCTATAAAAGCTCCTTTTAACGCGCCTCTAGTAATTCATTAAAGCCTAATAAGTCCTTTACTTTCTTACGCGCTACCGATGTTACAGTATATAGGCACCGCCTAGCGTAATCTTTTATCTTCTTAAAGCCTTTAAGACCCTTGCGGCGCGTAGTCTCTTTCTATATATACTTATTTATAGATCGCTACGCAACTAGTTTAGCGGGCGCCATAGTAGAGAGCGGCTAAAGTAGGGAACGGCTAATAGTCTACTAATAGTTAAGGGTACGATTGGAAAGTAAAATACGCTAAAATTACTTTTATAGATAGGATAATATTAATTGGTAGAAGAAGTTCGTCCTAAGCGCGAAATAGTAAGTACGGGCCGATAATCGGCGCCTAAAGCGGCTTAGCGTATAGAGATTTTAACGCTAGTCTATCGCATATTAGAACGCGCCTTTACTAGTTACCTCTATAACTATTATCCTCGTATCAACTTAGCTAATTATATCTTATTAGGCCTATTAAATCATTCTTATCGTTATTTATTACTATAGTATATCTTTATTTCAAATTCACGCGTACGCGTATTTAGTAATACTAATTATAACCTTAGGCGCGTACTAAAACAACTAGCGTAATTACTACTAGTAGCTCCTAGATCGCTCGAAAGTCTTTAAAAAGTTTAACTAGTACGCCTAAGTCACGTTTAAGAAAAACAACTACTCGAAAGGCTCCTATAAAGAAACCCCACCGTTATAAGCTAGGAAGTAAGTAAAATACCTATTAGTTTACTAATAGTCTATCAATCCTTACTAACGTAAATTCTAGCCGTCGCATTATATAAGATTCGTCGCTACCAGAAGGGGACTAAACTCCTTATACGTAAGTTACTATTTACGAGATTAGTAAGAGAGATTACCTAGGATTTACTTATTATTAAGGATACGCGCTTTTAGAAGACGGCTATCGATATAATTTAAGAAGCGGCCGAGGCCTTCCTAGTTAGCTTATTTAAAGATAATATTCAATATATACTTAATTATCTCTAGTCTACTAATCTAGAATAGACACCAACCTATACGCTATCTATACTAAGCGAGTAACTATTCAGTCGAAGGATATACAGTTAGTAAGACGGCTTCGTTAGGGTAGAGGTAGTAGCGAGTAAATTCTAGGCTAAAAATATAACTAAATAATACATTTTTAGAGTTATATACTATAGGATAAAGTAAAGTATATATTAGGCGTAGAATATTAATAATACTAGTATTTACCTCTCTTAACTATCAGTAGACTATTAGGATCTCCCTCTCTATATTTCTTCATCTAAGCTAAATAAGAAACGGTAAATTTAACCTCTCTTAATAATTAGGAGACTATTAGGATCTCTCTCTTCGTCTCTCTTTATATAAACTAAATATATTATCGTAAATACAGGCTCCCTCGACTATTAGAAGACTATTAGGATATCTCCCATCGTCTTTCTTTATCTAAACTAAATATAATATCGTAAATATAGCCTCTCTCGACTATTAGGAGACTATTAGAATCTCTCCTATCATCTTTCTTTATCTAAACTAAATCCAATATCGTAATTGCAGCCTCTCTCGACTATTAGGAGACTATTAGAATCTCTCTCTTCGTCTCTCTTTATATAAACTAAATATATTATCGTGAATACAGGCTCCCTCGACTATTAGAAGACTATTAGGATATCTTCTATCGTCTTTCTCTATCTAAACTAAATCTAATATCGTGAATACAGCCTCTCTCGACTATTAGAAGACTATCAGAATCTCTCCCGTCGTCTTTCTTTATATAAGCTTAACAATAGGTTATAAATTCGTCTAAGTATATATTCTAGTACCTTAGGTTATACTACGTAATAATTCGATATTCTTCTTATCAACTCGAACCCCGAGGATATATTTCATTAAGATTTCAACAAATATATTTAATTCCCGTAAGAATTAATATATATACACCATAACACGTTTAAATAAAATAATACTTAGTTATAAAGAAGAACAACGAGTATACTATCGATCTACGTATTTAGATATATATTATTTATCTACCTTAGGTAAAGCTACATACGCTTAAATAATTTCGCATAACCCTCGGTATTATATCGGAATCAATATTTACTTAGCGTTATACGGTCGCACAAATTCTTAGAGGAAGTAAGAGGGATAATTTAGTAGAATCTAGGTCTTAAGATACAATATTTATATAGCGAGCATTACTAATAGTCTTCTAATAGTTAATATAGAGAGAGAGTCATTCATTCAGTACTAGTATATAGAGAGAGAACGGGCATAATGTTAGACGCCGTAGCCCGTCCCTAGACTCGCCTTTTAATACAATATTAATAGGTTTATTCTTTAGTACCAGCGTTATCATCCTTATCTTTACGCTTTTAACCTTATATCTACGCCTTTAATCGGAATATTTACGCTTCGTAGGTTTAAAATCTTCTAGAATACTATATATCTCACTACTCTAAAACTAGAGTAATAGGACTACCCCCTAGGACCGGCTAGATCCGTAATAGTATTATTAAAGAAAGAGATTTAGTAAGCGTAGGTATTACTTTATACCTAAACTTTCCAGGTTTAAATCCTTATCCCGATAGTAACCTAAATCAACCTCTCGCTACTATAATACCGCTTCTTCCCGTCCTTTACAAGCCGGCTTAACGAGCCGATTATCTATAAGTTTAGACTTCGAACTACCTTATCTCTCGTCTTCTTAAAGCCTTTAATACCCTTACGGCGCGCAGTCTCTTTCAGTATATAGGGATTCGACGATCGCTACGTAATTAGCTTAGACGGCGCTATAGATAAGGGCTAATAGTCTACTAATAGTTAAGGATATAAATAGAGGCCAAAAGACGATAGAATAGTATATACTAGGATAATATAAATAATTAGTAGAGATTCTTAGTCCTAAGCGTAAAATATTATATATAGGCCGATATTCGGCGCCTAATTTAGCTTAGCGTATAGACTTTTTACGCTAGTCGGTCGCATTCTAAGACGCGCCTCCGTAACTATTTCCTATTTAGAACATTACCGTTACGCCCGCTTTAATCCCGCTAATCGCATTAATTCTACCCTACTTATTCTATTCTTTTTATTAATCTTCATCATAGTATATATTCATAAGGAATTCGATCGTATACGTATTTAGTAATATTAACCTTTACTTTAGGCGGATAACCCTAAACGAGTACCTTTCTAAAAACTTATCCTAAAAGTCTTAGAGCTAGAACCGCGAAAGAAAACTAAGTAATAGCTTTTAGAAGACTAGCTTCGCGTAGAGATACGCGCTCGTTAAGATAAACTATATAAACGCGACCTTACGTAAAGAGCTAAAGAGAGAAGATAATTATAGGAATAACTTAGGGAATAGAAAGACGAGCCTATAAATAGCGTTAATATAGATACCGGTAATAAAGATACTAATCAAGACGGCGGCTAAGACCCTAATATACCTTAACCCGGCCCTAGATCGTCCGTGCCTTCGCCTCGGCCTTATATCTTTAAAGATAGATCGCCTAGTTCGTCCGTACCTCCGCCTCTACCTCGTAACTTCGAAGGCCGTTCGATTTTCTCGCCTAAACCGCCTTTACCGCCTCTACAACATCTATAACCTTTACTAGTACTATTAAAATCTTTAAGTAATTCGTATTCTTCGGAGAGTATAGACTCTAGTATTAAAGCCGGGATAGATATAATGCCTCTACCGCCTCAAAATTAACCTTCTCGCAAATAACCTCCTAAAAGAAAGGCCGATCTAATAACTAGAGATATTACGACAGGCGGTAATAAGCCTAGTTATAACTTAGGATCTATAGTAAAGCGTACGGGTATCCGTCTATCCCGTAGTACTAAAGTACTAAATAGCGCTAATCGCGTAAGTACGGCCGCGTCTTATACTTAAAAGGCGCCTCGTAAATAAGGTAGAAAGAAAACTATAGGTCCTTAGAAGAGGGTACCCTACCGCTTTAAGCTAGAAAGTAAGTAAAATACCTAATAGTTTACTAATAGTCCTTTAATCTTTACTAACGTAAATTCTAGCCGTCGCGTTACGTAAGATTCGTCGCTACTAAAAGGGGACTAAAATACTTACTAAGTTCGGGCCGTTCACTAGACTAGTTCGCGAGATTACCTAGAACTATAAATCGGACCTACGTTTCTAGAGATCGGCCCTCGAGGCCCTATAAGAAGCTATAGAAGCCTTTATCGTCAGCCTTTTCGAAGGTAAACTTCAGTATATCTTTTATCTATCTAACATACTAATAAGTAATAGATACTAACTTATACGCTATCCACGCTAAACGTGTTACTATCTAGACGAAAGATATTTAATTAGTAAGGCGGATTCGGGGAGATAGTAATAGATAGTAGGCAATATAATTAAATAATATATTTTTAGAGTTTTATACTATAGGATAGAGGCGTTTAGTAAAACCAGTATACCTTAGTTATTAAATATAAATACTATCAGTCTTTACCTCTCTTAACTATTAGGAGACTATCAGGATCTCTTCATCGTCTTTCTTTATCTAAACTAAATATAATATCGTGAATATAGCCTCTCTCGACTATTAGTAGACTATTAGAATCTCCCTCTCTATCTTTCTTCATCTAAGCTAAATAAGAAACGGTGAATTTAACCTCTCTTAACTATTAGAAGACTATTAGAATCTCTCTCTTCGTCTTTCTTTATATAAACTAAATACAATATCGTAAATACAGCCTCTCTCGACTATTACGAGACTATTAGGATATCTCCTATCGTCTTTCTTTATCTAAACTAAATATAATATCGTGAATACAGCCTCTCTCGACTATTATAAGACTATTAGGATCTCTCTCTTCGTCTCTCTTTATATAAACTAAATATATTATCGTGAATATAGGCTCCCTCGACTATTAGAAGACTATTAGGATATCTCCTATCGTCTTTCTTTATCTAAACTAAATATAATATCGTAAATATAGCCTCTCTCGACTATTAGAAGACTATTAGGATCTCTCCTATTATCTTTCTTTATCTAAACTAAATCCAATATCGTAAATACAGCCTCTCTCGACTATCAGGAGACTATTAGGGTCTCTCCCATTATCTTTCTTTACATAAACTAAATATTAAATAGTGAATTTAACTAAATATATATCCTAATACCTAAGATTATACTATAACATAATATAATATTCTTCCTATTAACTCGAACCCTAAGGAGATATTTTATTAAGGTTCGAATAAATTAATACCTTTCGTTACATTCTTTAAGATTACAGCCTCTTAGTACCGTACTAGATTTTCGCCTTATTTCGAACGAGAAAATAGGCTCTAGCCTTTATCTATTATACTATATTAGTCTACGTCCTTATCTATCAATATTCCTATACTACTATAGCCTTATCGTTATCGTCGTCTACGTCTATACCTATACCTTATAATCTATTCCTACGAATTAGCCTTAACAAAGAAGTCTACCTTTAGGCACCCGAACATACGGACGAGTTCTAGAACTAGTTTATCGAATAAGTATAGTATAAGACCGAGTTCGACGAAACTAGTAAAGTACGTAAATCTAAAATAAAGTTCCGTAAATTTAGCGGTACTAAGTAGGCTACATACTAGATATACTTCTAGGAGGGGGCTCATCGAATAACTAGCGCCCTAAAGATCGTATACTTACAATACGATAAGGTTATAGTCTACGGGAATTACTACGGTACAAAGAGTCTTACGGAATATATCGATTCCGATACCTATAAAGTAATTTCTAAGAGACGAGGTTTAAAGTAGCTAACTATTAAAGAGGGCTTTAGGGTATCGGTAAGACTATTAGCAAACTATTAGGTCTTCGAAATACTAATATCTACTAGAAGTACCGTACTAAAGTAGAGATTATAGAGGCCGGCGACATCAAGATATATACTAGCAGCTTTAACTAGCAACTTATTAGGACTATCGTCTCATATAAATAGGTAATAATAGTAGTCGATAACATCGAATTCTTTCGTCTTATACGATACGTAAATCCCGAAATTACTATAATATCTTCGTCGACTATTACTAACTATATTCTTAAGCTACGAGAGGCTACTAAAAATATAATCCGTAAACGTCTCCCTCTATCGCCTTAGAAAGTCGTATACGTCTTAGATAGATAGTCTACGCCTCGCTAGGATAGCTACGTCGTAATCAAGGTATACTAGGTTCGTGATAATTAGGTACTCGAAGACGTACTAATCGGTTTCGAGCCCTATACTAGTACCTATAGCGGTACTTATCTCGCTAAACTTATAATAGGGCGGCTATAGTATTTCGACCTAGTATAGAGGGTTATTACGTTTACTACGGATAACGCGTCGAACAATAAGACTATAGTATAGTCCGTTAACGCGTTAATTATTAAGCTATATAAATATACGAATATTTAAAACGAGATTACGCTCTATCCCTATATCGCGTACGTAATATAGCTTAGCTATAATAGCCTTCTCTCCGATATCAAAATACGACCAATAAAAGATAAGCTTATAAGGAACTAGTTAGAGGAGGAGGAGAAAACTACTATAGTACTTATAAGGGGCGAAATTCCTATAAATACTTAAAGAGGAGTAAGTTAACCCCTAATAGTCTCCTAATAGTTCTAGAGTCCTATAGCCTACTAATACTATTCTTCGCCTAAAGCTTCTATACACTATAGCTAAAGCGCGTTAGATTACTATCTTTATTAATTCGAGCGAAGGACGCTAGCTTTCGTTCTAGAGGATTTAAGCCGTATAGCTTAAGGAGTACGATACTTATTCGACAGCCTAATATCTTCGCCCGATATAGAATATCAAGACTAGGTAGGATTCTACTTTCTATATATTAGTACGTCTCCTTAAGTTAGGCGAGCCTATCACAACGTATACGAAGAAAGAATACGCGTATCTCTCTCTCAATAATAATGAATAGGGCTAAGTTAAATACCTCGTTAATATCCTTCGTCCTTTTACCGTATATACCGCCCTTATTAGTACGTCTAAAGAACTAACTATCTATTAAGTCTTTAAAATCTATAATCGTCTCTTTACACACCTCGAGGACGCGGAGGAGATACTAAAGAGTAAGACGCGTCGATGGAAGGTCGAGATTAGGAAGGTATACGGTAGAGTAAGGGAGAAGATTAAGGTCTACTACTCTACTACGTCGTATAGCTAGGTAGGTAAGCTCTACGGAATAGCGATCCTTCTCGATCTATACGTAAAACTTAGTACTTAGCTAAACCCTAAGTAGGTACTAACCGAGGATAACGAGTTCGATTAGTAGGCGTATTATTAGGAGGAGTTAAAACAGCTATACGATAGTAAATACGTAACGCGAACTCTAACTAAACGACGAAGGGCTATACCCGATAGCCTTAAGAATATAGAGATCTCCCTAGATTCTATTAAGGTATAAATAGCGATAGCTAAGGCCCTAATATCTTTACTAGTTATAGGTAGGCTAACTAACCGGACAATTAACGATAGATAGAAAGAGTTTAATAACTATCGGTCGTAGAGTAAGTCTCCTCTTACCTAATAGTTCCCTAATAGTCTCTAACGCGTAACTAGACGAGGCGTAAACTTACCTAAAGAGACCCTTCTAGTAATAGAAGCTTATCGAGCCTCGCTTCCCTCGTATTACTATAATAGTTAAGGATATTTTCGTAATTTAGGCGGCTAGTATTAGTATTAAACGAGAGTTTAGTATTGCAAGTACTTTTAATACGGATAATAAGACGTATAGTCCAAATATTCTCGCAGCCCTAATAATAAATAACTATAAATAGAGAGTACGGTAGAAGTAGAATCTCTAGGATTACTACTTAATTTATACGCGTAAGGATATGGTTATATCTAACGAGATTAAGGTAGAGCGTTAGATATCGGAGGAGGCTATTTATTATTTTATTCGCGACTTACTTAATCTCGATAATATAAGTAAGACGGAGGATATACCCGATCCTAATAACTTACTATTTAAGGGAGAGGAGATTAGAATAGAGATAGAGATAATACTTAGTAGCTTTAAGCGAGATAAGGAGGGTTTATTAGGCGATAACCTCGAGATAGTTCCTCGTACAGTAGATCGCGTAAAGAGTCGTACGAAAAGACGCGCTTAAAATAAGACTAATAAAGGGAAGCGTAAGGCTCGTAAGTTAACGGTTCCGGGGTTACGAAGGGCTAGTAGCTTAAGCCTTTACGTAATAGTTAATCCGGAAAGCGACAGTAATAATGCGGGCCCTATACCTAAACGAACTCGCTTAAAGATAGACCTACGATCGTAGTTAGTAGTAATAACCAACTTTAACTATTAGAAGACTATTAGTATTCTAGGATTATATATTTATACTTTGTATATATATAGTTATAAATAATTATAAGTTAAAACTTAGTATTTCGACTCTAGATAGATTAATATTTAAAGCTTAGTATCTCTACCCTCTATTATATATATATTGTACGATATATTACAAGACTAGTATTACGTACCCCTAACCTATTTAGTTAGGTCGGGGTTTATCGGGGTAAGAGTCGGGGCGGGGTCCTCTTAGAGAGTATCCCCCTAACCCGAACCCCCCCCTAACCCCCCCTAACCCTAAGGGGTCGGGGGATAACCCGACCCCTTAGGGACCCTACTCGCGATAAGGATATTTAAGGAGGGTTAATAGGTAGAGTTATAGCGTATCCGTAATTATTAAGGTATAGTTAAGTCCTCGCGATAAGGATATTTAAGAAGGGTTAATAAGTAGAGTTATAGCGTATCCGCGATCGTTAAGGTATAGTTAAGTCCTCGTAATAAGGAGATTTAAGAAGGATTAATAGGTAGAGTTATAGCGTATCCGCGATCGTCGAGGTATAGTAGAGTCTTTAAGATAAGGAGGGTTAAGTAGAGTTAATAGGTAGAGTTATTCCGCGATCGTCGAGGTATAGTAGAGTCCTCGCGAGTCCTCGAGTTAAGGGGGGTTAAGAAGGGTTAATAGATAGAGTTATTCTACGATTATCGAGGTATAGTAGAGTCCTCGCGATAAGGAGAGTTAAGGGGGGTTAAGAAGGGTTAATAGGTAGAGTTATTCCGCGATTATCGAGGTATAGTAGAGTCCTTACGAGTCCTCGAGTTAAGGGGGGTTAAGGAGGGTTAATAGGTAGAGTTATCCCGCGATTATTAAGGTATAGTAGAGTCCTCGCGATAAGGAGAGTTAAGGAGGGTTAAGGCTACCTACTAGGGCTTTAAAGCCTTCGAGGCTAAATTAGACGCGTAACCGAAGGATACCTATCTATTAGCGTAGTAGTAAATATAGGAAGTAATCTTATTAAAATCTAGTTAAGCCGATACGGTAAAACTCGAGAAGAAGATCCGCGAGCTAACCTAGTATAATAAAAAGCTCTCTCTATCCTACGATAGGTTAAGTAATACGGTTAAGGATATAAAGATAGAAAAAAAGTAGCTCTAGGGTAATAACGAGAGCCTTTACGGGTCCCGCGATAATTAAAGCGATATAGTTAAGTCCCTCGAGATTATAAATAAGTAGCTTTAGGGTTATAGCGATAAGCTAAATAGTATAGTTAAGTTACTTAAGACTATAAAGAAGTAGCTCTAGGGTAATAAGAATAAACTAAGCGGTACGGTTAGATTCCTCGAGATTACGAATAAGTAGCTCTAGAGTTATAGTAATAAGTTAAACGATATAGTCTAGTCTCTCGAGATTATAAACTAAGGGCTTTAAGACGATATATAGCGGCTATAAGAATAACTTACGTAAACTAAGGTTCTAGTTACGGACGATCTAACTCCTTCTATAATAGCTAGTATAGGCGTCTAAACTATAGCTCTACCTAAGACTAAGCTATCTCCTCCTATAATAGCTAGTATAGGCGTCTAAACTAGGGACCTAGTCGCGACCGAACTATCTCCTCTAATAATAGCTAGTATAGGTATCTAGACTATAGCTCTAATCGAGAACGAGCCTTCCCTCCTCCTATAATCCGTTATAGTTAATATTAACGGCCCGTACTCCGTCTATAAAACTAGGTCGTCCGAATAGACTAAGACCTTATTATTCTATATTACCTTCCTCGCCTCCTTTATACTTCTCTACTACGGCTAGTCCTTTAGATATAGTAGTTACGGTCTATTTAGCTACGGAGGCGACTACGCTAATAACTAGGTTACTTACTATATTAATCTATAGGTCTATAAGAAACTCTTAGAGCTAGACGCTAGTTACTATATAGGTATATAAGAGCTTACGTTAACCTTAAGGCGGGCGCTATTCTCCTTACTCTTTTTCCTTATTTCTCTTTCTTAGCTTAGTACGCGGTATATTTTCGGTAACGCTATAGTTTTCGCTTTATACTACTAGTAGGTAATAGGGATAGTAATTTATATTTCCGTGGCTAGGCTTTATCATATATAATAGTAGCTTTATAAAGTTTTTGTTAATAGATAAATCTCGTAAGATTAGTATAAGGAACTACTAGGTAATAATAAGAGTAACCTATATTACCTATTTTACTAGGTTCGCTCGGCCCCGACTAGCTGTATCTATAAGAACTAGTAAGTTCTAGCTACTAAATAGAGGATAATAAGAGTAGCTTATATTACCCGTCCTACTATTTTCGCTCGGCCCTAGCTACCCGTATACTTAAGTTCTAGTAAGTCCCGGAACTAACTATATTATTTAGTATACTTTCGAGAGTATAAAATACGGTATATACTACTTAGCCCTAGCTAACTATATATATAGGTTCTAGTAAGATCCGGGAACTAACTATATTATTTACTTTTATCTACTAGTCTACCTATAAATTAACTCGCCTAATATCCTCGTCGTCTTATATTTACTTTAGTTTAAGTTTAAGTAAGTTCCGGCTACTAATTAGGTTTTCCGTATCGAATATATTATTTAGCGTACTTTCGAGCGTTTATAGTATAGTATCTACTTTTCTCTACTTCCTAGCCGCAACGTAGGTATCTATCGATACCGCTAACGTAGTCCGCTATAGCCTTATTATATTCCTCGTCGTCGTTACTCTCGCTAGAATCCGATAGGTATAGCTCCCCTACTAGTAGCTAACTCGACTATCTCGGGTAGAGTATACTCGGTAAAAGTTATAGGGTCTCTATACTCTTAACGGAGAGCGGCCGTACTTAGAAAGACGGTCTAACGGTAAAAGTTATTATAGATATTATAGTCCCTCTCTTACTTATAATTAGCGGACCGGGTTATATATCTACTTACCTATAATAATTTATCTACTATTAAAAATAGCCTCTAAGTCCTTTTCTTTTACTGTACCCTATAGTATATTATTCGACTTTACCGTACCTAATACTAGTATTAGAAACCCCTTCGTATCTATATAATCGCCTACTTCTATATACTAAGCGCTAATTAACGGCGTATAGTTAAGAATAGTTAACTATCTCGTACTCTTTCCCCTTTACTTTACCTTATAGTACCTTATTCGACTTTACCGTACCTAGCGTAGGTATTAGAAACCCCTTCGTATCTATATAATCGCCTACTCCCGTATACTAAGCGCTAATTAACGGCGTACTATTAAGAATAGTCGACTATCTTAAATAACTTCTTTAATAATCTAAAGAGCGGTCTTAGGGTAAAGATAATCTACTTAAGAAGTATAACTAGAGAATAGTCGACTATCTCGAATAACTTCTTTAATAATCTAAAGAGTAGTCTTAAGGTAAAGATAATCTACTTAAGAAGTATAACTAGAGAATAGTCGACTATCCTAAATAACTTCTTTAATAATCTAAAGAGCGGTCTTAGGGTAAAGATAATCCGCTTAAGGAGTATAACTAGAGATTAGTAGACGTAATAAAGACGACTACGAATCTCGAAAGTTATATTCGGTTAGTCGAGTAATAGAATATAATCCTCGCTCGGAGCCTTAAAGCTATTAAGGCTAAATTAGACGGGAGAATAGTCTTAGGATAAAGATAATCTACTTAAGAAGTATAACTAGGGATTAGTAGACGTAACGAAGACGACTACGAACCTTAAAAGTTATATTTAGTTAGTCGAGTAATAGAATACAATCCTTACTCGGAGCCTTAAAGCCTTCGAGGCTAAATTAGACGGGGGAACCGAAGGATACCTAGCTATTAGCGTAGTAGCGAATATAAGACCTATATAAGAACCTAGTTAGTAACTTTCTTAGAGTCTTAAAGCCTTCGAGGCTAAGTTAGACGCGTAACCGAGAAATACCTAGTTATTAGCGTAGTAGCGAATATAAGATCTATATAAGAACCTAGTTAGCGAACGAGCTAGGTATAATATAATAGAATACAATCCTTACTTAGAGCCTTAAAGCCTATAAGGCTAAGTTAGACGCGTAACCGAAGGATATCTAGTTAGCGTAGTAGCGAATATAAGATCTATATAAGAACCTAGTTAGTAGATAAGCCGGGTATAATATAATAGAATATAATCCTTACTTAGAGCCTTAAAGCCTTCGAGGCTAGATTAGACGCGTAACCGAAGGATACCTAGTTAGCGTAGCTACGAATATAAGATCTATATAAGAACCTAGTTAGTAAATAAACTAGGTACGATAAACGATAACTAGCTAGTTATCTAGATAAGGCTAATAGGAGGTAATACGAAGAAGATCTATAACCTAGTCTATAGGTAAGCGAAGCGTCCCGAACAATAAGATCTATATAAGAACTTAGTCGGTAAATAAACCGGGTATACTAGACGAAAGTAGCCGGTTATACTACTAAGGTTAATAGAAGGTAATACGAAGGAGATTAATAAACCGGTTAACTACGCTAGGTCCGGAAGAAGCTAATCTCGACGATCGAAAGGAAGTTCTATATAGTACTATTCGTTCTTATATATATAAATATAGTATATAGTAAGTTAATATACGTCCCTTTAATAGTATCCTTATTTTCGTATATATTTCTAAACTACTAATACCTAGTAGGCCGTGCTTGCAATATATCGCTATAGTATATAGTATAGAGATAGGAGACCCTTTACGGCTTACGTATATAAGAATAGGATAGCTAGTACTATACTTATACTAAAGAGAGCTCCTAGCTTAGTACTATTACTATAGTTATATATTTACCTATTTTAGAGGGTCCTCTCCCTATAATAGTAGTCTTGCTATCGGTACGGCTTCTATTACTATCTTAAGCCTTACTCGACGGGTAAGTAAGTTCGAAATCCTTAATATTTCCGTATTAGGAATAGGTATACAGCCCTATTAATATATAGTAGTATAATTAACGCCTACTTATTAATATATTATAACCTAAACTCGTAATAATGTTAGCCGTTTAAGCCTAATAGTAATATAAGATCGGTTAGATAAGGCTAAACCTACTTAACCGTTCGATCGGAATATAGATACCTATCTATTAAGTCTAAGGCGGTATATATAAATATATAGCCTTCCTCCTACCTTAACTCTATCTCTCGAATATTAATACCGGCTATACTCGGTTTTCTTAACTATCTACTTTACCCTCGGCTTCTCCTATCTACCTCTCCCCTTAGCCTCTCCTATCTTCTAAGGCTAGTAAAGTATCCGTCTTCGGACTAATAAATCGAAAACCGGTTAACTCGTTACTCTCGGAGATATTTCTAGTTACTATTTAAACTAGCCTCTTCTTCTATACGTAGCCCTATTACGAACTAAGTAATCTACTACTAATATAAATAGTACTATTTCCGTTATAGCGTCCCTACCCTTATAGGAGGCTTAGACGTACTCCGCGTAAGCTCCTTTCTTCCGTACTAGCTACCTACTAAGCTATATATAGAGTATTACGCTTCTCGACGAGATAGGCCTAACTATCGGTAGTAATAGTACTATATCTATTCTTAATATAGAATACGTAGATAGTTAACTACTCGAGCTAGCCCGTCCCCGTACTTCTAGGCGGCTATATAGTATAGATAGTACTTAAGGAATAATTATACTCGTACGTTAGTATATACTCGGGATAGCTAATATTACCTTTACGCTCTATAAGATTAATACGCTATATACGATATCTCTTATAGGAATAAGATAGGCCCTTAGTCTCTAGGTAGACGAGTTCTTCGATATCGTCTCTCTTCTTTATATTCTATACTACGCCTAGTTTATAGGTAGAGAGGCTATAATCCTAGGTCGCTTCTCTTAATTAGCCCGGCTAGCCGGTAGGTATATACTATTTAACTCGACTACTAATCCGCGTATATTTAGATCGATAAATAGTTATTAGACTCCTATTATATCCCTACTATAGATAGTCGCTATTAGCTTTTTCGCGCCTTAGAGTATTACTATATCTACTATAGACTAAGCGCGTAACTAGGTTACTAATAGAATACCTAGGTTCGATGTCCGATAGATCCGCGAGCCTACCCGACTAAACTAAGCCTTATCTACTCTTCGTTAAGGTCCCTACGGAATAAACTATACTATACTTATAGTCCCGACTCCTACCGCTAGTACTAATCCCTATACCTAGATCTAGGCTGCCTACCTTCTAATCGAGAATAGCTATCGATTTCTACTCGATCGGCCTCTTAATCCCGCTATAACCCGTACTATACTAGCGAGGTATATCTACGTTATAAGCGATCGAACTAGTACGTTCTACTTTATAGCTTATATAACTAGGGAGCTTAAGAGCGTTCAATAGTTATTAGGCGAGTAACGTAAGATATAGTATTAATACGACGAGGTCGATATAGTCTACTTCGCCCGTTATTTATAGGTAAGGCTATACTTAATTAGTAGTTTATCTAGTAGAACCTAATTTAGACCCCGGTAGAAGATAGTCCGTAATATATACTTTACTTACCGATTTAATTTATGTATAGTATTATATAGCTTACTATATATTCTTTCTTCTTTCTAGTTTTAATATTTCTAGACCTAGTCGGCTTTAGGTTTTCGATAGTTTTATACTTAGTAGTATATAGCTTTCTAGGCTTTCTTTCTTCTTTTCTAATTTTACTATTCCTAGACCCGGTATACTCTAAATTTTCGGTAGTTTCTTATACTTCTTATAGCTCTCCGATTACTTCTTATATTTAATAGTACGGCTAGGCATCTGGCTCTAGGGTATAAACGGACTTTACGAGGTCTAAGATATTCCTTTCTTAATTTAGCTATATATATATATATATAAATATACGTATATTTACTTAATATCTCTCTCTTCTCCCGGTATACTACGTATATCTCGTAGACTCTATATCTCCCTCTATAGCCTACTAATCTCGTCGTCCTTCTAGCTTATAATAGCCTCGAGTCTAATAATCTCTTTTTAGTCGATAGTCTTTCTAGCGGATAGTAGGGGTAGCGTATCCTACGTACTAAAGAAATATTTACTCCTATTAAATCGATACCTTAAGTATCGGGGCCCCCGATTACCGGGCCTAATATATACTCTATAATTATTATCGGTATTCCTATACTCGAGATAGCGCGCCTATCTCTTAAGTTCCTTTATCTCGCCTTCTACTTCTTCTATCTACCGTATATAGTTATAACGCCGCTTATCTACCTTACTAGTATAGTCCTAGTTAGAAAGTACTACGCTCGAATACTAGATATACTTTTACGTAGGTAGTTAGAGATCCGAGGGGCGGATCTCTTCGTCGTACTCGAGGTCGTATAGAGACGATCGAGCTTCTTAGTTCGCGTTATATATCGTATTTCCCGAAGTTAGCTATTAATCGTACTATATAGCTACTACGTTATTTTCTAGATCTTACGGTATCTAGGTAACGTATATATATAGGGGCGAAGTATAAGGGTTCGATAAATCCTATAGTAATAAGGGCTAGGGGGTCCGTAGAGGCTCGTAGTTACTATTAGAGATAATAAGAAAATATATCGAGTAGGGGGTATATTATTATACTTACGGCTATCGCTAACTTCGTCTAAGTAACGGTTTATCTCTTCGATTATAGTTTTAAGTAGCGTATCCTAATCCTCAATATACTATATAAAGCCGGTTATATTTAGAGGGCGTCGTAGAGTTAAATCGTAAGTAGTAGGCTTACGGACGTATAGACCCTTTCGCTATCGGTAGAATTAATACGTTAACTAAATAATAGTTTAGTCGTAAGCTGTTAGCTTATAACTAACTATCCTTAACCCCTCTTAACCCCCCCCTCCCTAAGTTTAGCCCGACGAGCTCTATATATTTAAACTATCTTTAACCCTCTTTAACCTCCCTTAGCCCCTCTTAAACCCCTCTCGTTTTAGCCCGACGAGCTCTATATATTTAAACTATCTTTAACCCTTCTTAACCCCCCTTAACCCCCTTAAACCCCTCTTCTTTTAGCCCGACGAGCTCTATATATTTAAACTATCTTTAACCCTCCTTAACCCCCCTTAAACCCCCCTCCTTTTAGCCCGACGAGCTATATATATTTAAAATATATTTAACCTTTCTTAGCTTCTCCGTCGATATAAGCCCGATAAGCCCCGAATATTTCGCGCGTAGTATAAGAACATTACTACGCGCGAGGGGGTACTATATAGTATAATAGAATAATAGTAGCCTAGATCGAGGCTAGCGCGCGAGAGACTAATATTTAGTAAAATAGGATAATAGTAGCTCTAGTTAAAGTCTCGCGCGTAGTATAGAAACTACCCTACGCGCGAGATTAGTTACTATAACTATACTTAGTAAGGTAGGATTAAGATTAAGTTATAAGTATTATAACTATTCCCGCGCGTAGTATAATAATTATATTACGCGCGAGACTTTAAAAATACGTAGGTTTAGTAGTTTAATTATCTCGCGTATAGAATAGTCCCTATACTATACGCTAGATTAGTTATAGACGATTAACGAGGCTAGGGCTAAGTAGAGTCGAGAGTACTATAGCTATCCTCGCGCGTAGTACAAAAACTATACTACGCGCGAGAGGCTACTATATAGTAAAATAGGATAATAATAATAATAATAGCTCGGTTAACGATATCGCGCGTACTATAGTTATTATACTACGCTCGGGATTAGTTATAGATAATTAACGAGGCTAAGACTAGGGCTAAGTAGGGTTGATAAGAGTACTACTACTACTATCCTCGCGCCTAATTTAATAACTATATTAAGATAGAGACTATACTACTAGACTCGCGCGTAATACGGATTCTTACTACGCGCGAGAGTAGTAACGTATCTAGATTATAGAGGTAGCTATTTAAAACGACTTACTTACCTACTAGTTTTAACTACTTATAGTAGAATAGTACCGTAACTAAACTAAGTCGGCGCCGGACCTAATTAAGCTACCGTACTTTTCGAGATATATTTACTTTTAAACTACTAACCTTATAACTCTAGGCTATACCAATATAACTATAGCGTAAGTAGCTGATTCCTTCTATCTATATTATTATATTATATTATAGAATAGCTTCTAGGTATTCTTCCTTACGCTGCTAGTACGTAGAGTAAGGGAGAGCCTTATAAAGCTAGATAAAGATAAAGTTACGATATTTTTAGTATTATAACTTTAGCTTCTTACCTTTAATCTTTACCTTCTCTTATATTAAGTAAGTATCGAGAAGCTATACTAACCGTAAAATAGACCTAAACAAAAGCTTACTACGCGCCGCAATATCTACTCCGTTCTAAGTAATAGCGAAGATAAAGTCGCCCGCTCTCGTAAGGTCTCTTACCGCCGCCCTCTACCTTAGTCCGACCCTTCTCCTCCTCTTTCTCCTCTAGCTTAAGGAGTAGATATTACAGCTTAAGGAGTAGATATTATAGCTTAAGGAGTAGATAAAGTAGCTTAAGGAGTAGATAAAGTAGCTTAAGGAGTAGATACCCCGGGCTAACTACCTAAAATATATAGTAGCTCTAGTAATATTACTATTAGACGGATACCTATTCTCCCTAACGGCGACCTAGATTTCGATACCTACTTCCGCGTAGCTCTATTCCTAGAGTCGTAAGATCGTTATAGGGGGCGGGTATTCTACGATATCTAAGAGTCTACCTAGTAAGGTCTAAGCGCGGCTTGCCGGCGTTAAATCTCCTATACTATATAGATTAAGGAGACTAATCTAGGCGTAAAGTAGCTTAGTCCTAATAGATATACTAGGTACGAGAGAGGTAAAGAGATAGAGATTAACGGGAAGATAGAGAGGGTACCGTTTACCTATAAGGTTTTTTCTAAATAGGCTTATACTTTTAGTAAGAGATTAGGGACTCGGTACTCTCGTTACCGCCTAAATTTACGTTGTTACGAAACTATTACTAATAAGTATATTCGTATATAGAGAGGGCTAGGGGCTACTAGGGGTATAGTAGTAAAATCGCCTATACTAAAGTAGAAGTTAGCTACTCGTATTAAGGCTTTAGAGAAGGCTTTAGCTATTAAGCGTCGCCGGCGTATTAAGGTAGTAAAGGCTTTACGTAAGAAGTTAGCGCGTAAAGAGAAGTTAAATACTACGCTAAGAAAGAGATTAGTAAAGGCTCTTATAAAATAGACTTAATTTATCGACTACTAACTACTAAGCTCCCTTTTCTATTAATCTTATATATACCGATTACTTTCAGACAATATATTAGTAGCTTTTTTAGCTACTATCGACTACGATTAAGGCTACTAATATACGTAGTTTCGGTACGGATTTTAAGCGTGCGACGGTAGGGGTTTCGTAGTTAATCTAAGTAATTACGTTAGCGGGGTTTCGTACCTTTATAACTATCCGTTAATAGACTATTAACCTAATAATTAGTTATTAAGATCTTTAATCTCCTATTAACGTAGTATTAAGAACGATTTTCCTTCTAATATATACTATATACCTCGAAGTTATTGATTACGTAATTTAGGATTTAAGTTTAACTTATAGTAGCTTAGGGACGTATAAATAAAGAAATATTCTATTACTACGAGCTCGTAATATTTAGAAGATAGTTACCGTCTATTTTAGCGGTAGTAGTTAGTAGATTCCGTCTTAATAGGTAGGTTTATAGTAATAGTAATTCCTCTTATTATTAGTCTAAATTATCTTATTAGGATCGAGATAAAGACGCTATAATTAGTATTAGTAATAATTCTCGTTATTAGATTTAGTTTACGTCTTAAACTTCGAGTAATCCTCTATACTATCTATATATACGTATAACTCGGAAGCTCTACTACGTGAAATTACCGAACGATTAAATTAAGCGACGGAGAACTATAGCCCCTTATAACTACTCGTTTTCTAGTTATTCTACTAAAGATTATTAAAAGAGGGAAGGCGAGTATTTAAGTAGGACGTACGTAGATTATCGTAGCTATAATCTTACTAGGATATCTACCCTCCTTAACCCTCCTTAACCCTCCTCGGCCCTCCTCGACCCTCCTTAATATTATATACTATATATTATTACCGGTAAACCGAAATCTAATATAAATTATATATAAGTAGATATAAGTTTATTTAGGTTTATAGCTAAATAGATATCTATTTTATCTATATCTACTTTAGTATCGTCCGAATCCTAATTATAATCGAGGTTATATAAGGTACTCTACTCCGCTATAACTGCCCTAAAGCTTCTATCGAGTATATTCTTACTACTCCGCTTAATAAAATTCTACTACTCTATTAGTATTCGTATCGTCTAATAGAATTACTATATATAGGTTAATACCTCCCGCACGAAGCCGGGGCGGAGATAATAAATCACCCGCTTATACTAGAGACTATATACCCTTAATAACTTACTAGTATCGTATCCGTCTATTTCTTCGACTAGTAGGCTCTAACGCCTATAATATCTTACTAGGATGTTCGTATTAGGGTAGGAGGTAGGTAGATTAAAGGCGATATACGTCTCTCCGCTACTATTTATAAACGAATAGAAAACCCGTAGTTCGATAATACGGATCTTACAGCCCTCTCCTAGTACCTTTATCTCTTCTAAAATATTTACCTATTTACCGTATTCGCCTATATCGTATATACTAATATATAGATCTAGCTCTTTTAGGCTCTTAGTATATAGGCGTAGTATACTCGATAGGTAGTATACCTTTATACCCCTAACGTTATTAAAAATTAGTCTCTCGAGTCGCGGAAAGTATATATTTAATATCGTCCTAAGGCATAATTCGTATAATAAATACTATATCGTAATAATACTAATATAGACCGTTTTAATATTTTCGAGGAGGCGGAGATACGAGGGCAGGTATAGTAAAGTATCTACCTAGTAGTTAAGATACTATAACCGTAGGATTTTAACCTACTTCGCGAAATATAGCTATACCGATAAACCGTCGAGCTTAGCCGTATAATCTTAAAAGAACGGGCGAGAGTAGAAGCCGAAGTATAAGGTTATATCGCGGACGAAAGTATATATAAATATACGTAAGGTTTTATATATAAACTCCCGCCCGTATAGATAGAGGTTAAGAAGATCTCGAGGGAGGACGAGGGCCCCGATATAGTCGATAAGCTCCGTAGGTAGGGAGAGAAATACGTAAAATAGTTTAGCTATTAGATTCGAGAATCGGGTATTATATATAAGTTCGGCTCGTTAATAGATTATATTCGTTATTACGGTAGTCGTACTCGTAGTACTATACTATTCTTATATAGCGATCGCCCCTTAAGCCTCCTTATCTAATTAGGTACCCTTATTAGGAGTAGGTCGCTCGTCGTAATCTAGTATACCTTCGAAATATATTATCTATTCTATCTATAATTAACCGCCGCGATATCTCGAGCTATAACGGGGAATATAACCTAATTCTTATCTATCCCTCTTCTAATCCCTAGGTATCCGTTATACTAGTACGAAACTAGTATATCGGTAGATTAGTCTAAAGAGTATAGTTAGTTTTTATACGTATAGATACCGTAAACTTGTCTTTCTAACACGGAAGGGATCTAGATCGAACGGACTACGAAATTAAATATTAAGTTTAGAAGAGAAGGTATTTCGTAGGACTATAAGCTATACGGTCTATATACTACTTAGATATCGGGAGACTCGCGCTATAACGTAGTAAGCCTAGCGAAGAATAATAATACTTAATATATACGACGATATAAAAAGAAAGAGAAGAGGGCGAGATATATACCTATACTATATAATTAAGCTATAATACTAAAGCCTCTAGCTACTCCTCCTAGTAGCGGTAGTAGTTTAGGAAAAATAGACCTCTATAGTATATTCGCGTATATCTCGCTCTTCGAAACTCGCGAGGTTAAGGGGCCTTTCCTACCTCTAGTACTAATATATTTCGCGTACTCTCCCGTTCTATTATACTTTACCCTATAGCGAGTATATATACTACTAGAAGTTACGATAAACCGCCGAGCGGTATTATTATACTTAAAGTACTAGTAGCTATTAGCTATATACCTAGTATAACGATTATCGCTAAAAAACTCTTCGGCTATAGTAGTCTCTTAAATCCGCTTAATATAATTCTACGCCGTACTAGTAATACTACGGGGTAGGATATCCTCTAACTACTAGTAACCCTTAGCCTTAGCTTTAAACGGGCTACGATCTAGAGTACCTCGCGCGTATTAGACGCCGGCGGTATTCCTACCCGTATAGGGTACTCGCAGATATCTACTTCCGTCCTATACGAATATTAACTACGTATACTTTAAACGGGTAATAATAGCTATATATAACTAGCTAACTAACTACTAGTACTTAACTACTAGACGTTAGATTACCTATCGCGGTAACGACGGGGGTAGCTAGTAGCGGTACGGTAACGAGAGAACCGATAGAAGGTAGTACGGTACCTACTTATAGCGCGATAAGATTTACTAGTACGGTAGCGACTACGGCCTATTAGGGTGGAGGTAGTAGTACTAGTAGTAGCCGCTAGGCGGTATTAGGAAGCTAGCGCTAGGGCGGTAGGTTTCCTAACGTACTTCGAATAATATTAGTTTATATACTTAAATCTTTAACGAAAAAAGAGAAGCTTAACTTACGGTATAGTATCGTCTTCTATAATCTCGATATTAGCGTTGATATCTTCGTCTACTATAGAAGGAGGGTAATACTCCCGGCGCTAGGGGAATATTAAGCTACGTTATAGCGATAGTAGTATAGGTTCTATCTCTTTATTACCGCCTATCTCGTTAAATAGGTCCCCGTTATAATCTATCTCGTCGGCTAGAGTATCGCTAATTATATCTTTATTACGACCTATCTCGTCGTCCGGAGCGTCGCTAAGAAAGATACTACCGCCGTCCTTATCTTTATCTAACTCGTTATCGTACGTAGCCGGACTATCGCCGATCGCGCCTATTCTATTAGTCTCGGTATTAGAGTCGACGGGTAACTAGGGATATTAGTATAATATATCTCGAATTAAGATAAGTAAGTCGTATATACCTCTTACCTAACGAATAAAGACTTATCGTTCCTATTTCTCCTTAGTTAGATCTATTTTATCTCGAGTCTAGCTAGTAGATAAAGTAGATAAGAGGCTCGATTACGGATAATATTAATATACTCTTATATTCCTTTATTCTCGACTTAATCGGTAGCTATAGAAGGGATATCGGCTATAGGAGGGACGTCGGCTATAGAAGGGATAATAGGCGCAGTAATAATAGGCGTAGTAATAATAGGCGTAGGGATAATAGGCGTAGGGACGATAGTAGTAGAGGACGTAGCCGTAAGAGGAGTAGTAATACCCGCTATATTTATAGCTTAGAAATTAGCTTAGGTAGTAGTAGTATAAAGGGCGCGTTAGCGATTAGTACGTACGCGGGTACGCTCGCGGGTAAGTCGCTAGCTAAAGTCTATTAGTCTATAATCGATTTACTAGATATAATAAAACGGTAGGAAGTAAGCTTAACTACCCTAGAGTATATACCTTAGTCTACCTCTATCTCCGAATACTCGGATATTCTCGAGAGGGCTATTAACCTATCGCGGCGTTAGCCTACTTATATCGACGGACTTACTAGTAGTACCGTATCCGCGGAGCGTATAAGACGAACGAGATATCTAATATATATATTAATACTAACCTAACTAACTAAAACTAATATAAAGACGAAGTCGATTCCGATCGAGATAAACGATTACTAGAGTAGTTAAGGGCGGTCGAGGGCGGTTAAGGATATATAGATATAGATACGAGCCGTTCGCTATAGAAGTAAGTAAACTACCTAATATAATCGAACGCTATTTATCGCCCGAGTAATCCTACGTACTAGACCCGACTAAGATAAGTAAGTAAGAGTCGAAGTAACTAAGGGCGGTTAAGGATACTTAAGGATACTTATAATTTAGTTATAACCTATACGTAAACTATACGATAATCGAGGATAGTTAAGGGTATTTAAAGAGACTTACGTACGCCGTCCTAGGTTAAGGTAATACTAAGGAAGTAGAAAGTAACTTATAGTAGTAGAAAAAAGTACGAAGTAGTACTATATAAGTAATATTAGTAAATAGCTATTATAAGGTCGTTCTCCGTAATAAGTAGATATACCGACTAGTCGAATATAAGGTAGCTACCGAATATCCGAGTACGGTAGTAGTAAAGGCTAGCGGAATAAGAGAGACGTACCGAAGTAGTTAGTAGTTAATAGTTAATAGTTAGCGAAGATAAATCTATCTAAAGTAAGTATTAGTCCTTTTATAAAGTACTATTTCGCGCTATTTACGCTCTAGTCTATCGACTACTATCGCTCCTTCTATCTAGTCGGAACGATCGTATTAATATAAAGTAAAGCGTAAATAATAGCTTCGTAGATAAAGATATACCGGGTTCCGTTCTAAATAGTTAGTAGTTGAGAGAGAAAGAGAGAGAGAGAGAGAGAGAGAGATAGAGATATAAAGTTCTTTTTTATTACCTACGCCCCGTCGGCTAATAATAGATCTAGAATTACGCTAGTTAAGGTAACAATAGTATACTCGACGCGATACGGTTATTAAATAATCGGATACTATATATATATCTCCTTTCTAGGGTTAGTCTACCTTATAGTAGGGCTGGCTATCGACCCTCGACCCTCCTTAACTAATTATAGAGAATAACGAACGATAATACTCCGAAAGCGATAATATATAGAAAATACTTACGATAGTACTAACTTAAAAATATATAGTAAAGGTGAGATACGCGTTAGTACTACTAATTATAAGGATACTAGCAAAATACGATAATAATCTACCGGTGTTTGCGACGGATTATAAGGTACTAACTAATTTAAACCTATAGAGCCCGTAGAGTTCTAAATATAATAAGCTCTATAAGAAGCTCTTTAAGGTTAACCTTAATAATATATATAGTTCTTATAGACTAGGACCGCGTACCCTCGCCCCTACCTTCGAAGTATAGGTATAGCTTAAAGCTCTCGAAGATATTATAGCTAAGGATATACTTAAGCTTAAATCCCTAACTCTCCTCGAAATAGCGGCTATTAATAGCTCTATTTATACCTCCTTAATCCTCCTCGAAATAGCGGCTATCGATAGCTCTATTTATCCCTCCTTAATTCTCCTCGAAATAGCGGCTATTAATACCTCTATTTATTCCTTCTTAACCCTTCTAGAAATAGCGACCCTCGGCGGTTTAATCTAATATACTTAATCCCTTCTCGATTCTTCTCGAAATAGCGGCTATCGATAGCTCTATTTATCCCTTCTTAACCCTTCTCGAAATAGCGGCTATCGATAGCTCTATTTATTCCTCCTTAACCCTTCTCGAAATAGCGACCCTCGGTAGCTTAATCTAATATACTTAGACCTCCTAAACCTTCCTTAACCCTCCTTATCTATCTACCCCTCGACCGCCTACCCGAATAGACCGCTCCCTATTACGACGGACTTTAACGACTACGATAACTTAAGTAGTATATTATTAGTACCGAGGAGAGTAAAAAGCGCGACGCCCTCTAGAACTTACTCTTCTAGAACCCTCCCTACCGTACTATAGTATTCGTAAATAATAAGAAGTCTACTAATACCCTCGACGACTTTCTATTTAATAAGGGTATACCTTCTACTTCTATCTATACCGACCGTACTTAGCTCGGGCGTAAGGACTCTATTCTTTCGTTCCGCTAAGGTACTTCGCTAATTCTTATTACTACCGGTATAGCTACTCGTAACTTGCTCTCTAGTATATACGGTAGTATTAAAGAGTATATCTATCGTATTAGTCGTACTACCCGTATTAGTAACGAAGGTCGCGCTACGTCCTTCTATAATAAGCGTTCCGAGGACTTAGCCCCGGTAATTATTAAGATTCTTATAGAGAATAATTAAGTTATCCCTAAATTCCTCTAGAAGTTTAAGCCCCTTAATAGAGAATTAGTCTAGGATAACGATAGCGACAACTCGGATAATAGGGATACTACCGCTAATAGCGTAGATACTAATAGATAGGGCGCTCCTATTACTACTCTAGAAGAAGCCGCTAATACCGGCTTTAGTACTAACTCTACTAGCTTCTCTACCGATAGTAGTAAGTCTAGCTTTAGTAGTTAATCCGAGGCTACTTTCGCCTAGTAAGTATCTTAGCTTACTATAGGATATATATCTACTATAATCTTATAGTACTTTTATAGCCTCTATAACTTATTCTCTAGCTTCTAACTAATTATCTATACGATATATATTATATAAACCGAGCTATTAATGGCTGCGATAATATAACTAGTATATATTTTCCTCTTTCTCTAAAAATATAAAAATAAGTACGCGACTTCTTTACTTATTAGTCTATAATACGATATAGCTAATTATAGACGGTCGGGTACGATTTTACTTACGGGTAGCTATAGTAGCCGGTCTTTACTATTTGTTCCGAAAAAAAAAACCTTTATAAATAGATATATATAGGGCGACTAGTAGCGTATTCGAGGGGAGGGTAGTAGTTTAGGACTCTATAGCCTAGAGTAGTAAGGTAAAGGTTATTTTAATTATCTTAAGAATCCTTCTAATTTTCCTAAGTCTCTTCTTAATCCTCTTAAGGTTCTTCGGTTATCTATAGCTTCCGCTATATTAGAATCGTCCTATAGTATACCCTCTATTACTATTACGGCCGATCTCCCTTATAAGGAACGTTAGTTATTTATAGCTTCTACTATACTAGGATCGTTCTTTAGTATACCCTCCGTTACTATTATAGCCGATCTCTAACGTAAGGAACGTCGGTTACTAACGGCATCCGCTATATTAGAATCGTTCTTTAGTTTAGGCCTTATCGAGCTTTCTTTCGTCTATACGAGCGAATTCTAGGTATTCGTATCGTTTCGTATACTTATAGCTATAAAAGCTACCTATACTTAGGCGATAAGACGGATAATCTTCTATAGTCTCTAGTACGGGTAGCTCGATTCTATATCTATACTAGTAATCGTCGATAAATTCGAAGGATAGTAGAGGAGTCGAGGTATTACGCGTATTAACGAGGATAGCTAGAATAAGGCGATTATAGTAGTAATAATACGATACTTTAGATATTATAGGATCTTCGCTCCTCTAGTAGCGTATCTAGAAATACGGCCTATACTAACCCTAACTTTAACCTAATATCTAACTCTACTACCTTCCGTCTCTCGCCCGATAATACTATACGTACCCCTTCTCGTAGCTCGTTCGATAAGCTCGTATAGCTCTAATATTAGCGTACTTACTATAGTTAAGCTATCGCCCGGAAAGATTAGGCTCTATCTCGTAAAGAAGAACTCTCTTAGTTACGTATTACGAGCCTTACTCTAAATTATCTTATCCTAGATATTCTATCGCTAAATATTAAGAGTAAGAGCGTATTATATAGCTATAGTAATACCGCTTATAGTACTAACGCTTTAGCCGCTTATTAGAGCTAGTCTCGCGATCTTACTCTACTAAGTTCCGCCCGTTATTAGCCCGTCGATAGTCTCTAGACTAACTATAATAATACCCGTTCTACCTCTAATCGTAGTAATAGTATCCCTTCTACCTTTACTAAGACTTAGACTATCTAGGAGAACAATACTACTACTAGCCTAGTAGCTATAAATATTACTACTATAATTACCGGAATACCTTTACTTAACGCTTAGAACGTACCTATATCTAGCGTACGAATAAATAATTCCTACTAGTTCCTTATTTTTATTATAGCTACTTCCTTATTTTTAGCGAGTTAACTAAGTATACTAATCGCGTCCGATAGGTCTACCGCTTACCTACCGCTTAATAGAATCCTCTCTTCCTCGTATATCTATTTAAAGATAGATATTATACTAATTACGTCTAATAAGTCTATCGCCCTCCCGCTACCTAGTACGGTTCTCCCTTTCTCGTATATCTATTTAAAGACGGATATCGTACTAATTACGTCTTTACTAATACCTATTAATATAGCTAGCGGAGTACTTTAAATATCTATAGAGAGCGAAGTTTAAAGCTACAATAATATACTTAATAAGACTACGTACTAGGACTATATAGGCGGCCTAAAAGGGACTAGTAAAAAATATAGCCTACTAATACCCGTTAGTATAGCTAGCGTCGTACTTAAAGGACCTACGGCTAGTAAAAGATAAGATAACAATATATAATATAAGACTAATCTATATAGGTAGGTACGTAGCCTTCGCCCCGTTAACGACTTACTCTACTTTACGAACGGCCCGGTATAGAGGGATACGCGACCTACGTAAATACCTCTAAATATATCGAATAAAGATATAATACTAAGGTAGTTATTTTAGTAATAGTAGCTACTATTAACCCTTCTTAACTCTTCTTGGTAGCTCGAGACTAGAAGGTACTTATTTTAGTAAAGCTAGCTACTATTAACCCTCCTTAACCCTTCTCGGTAACTCGAGACTAGAAGGTACTCGTTTTAGTAAAGCTAGCTACTATTAACCCTCCTTAACGCTCCTTAGCAACTCGAGACTAGAAGGTATTCGATTCGGTAATACTAGCTACTATTAACCCTCCTTAACGCTCCTCGGTAACTCGAGACTAGAAGGTATTTAATTCGGTAATACTAACTACTATTAACCCTCCTTAACGCTCCTCGGTAGCTCGAGACTAGATAGTACTCGTTTTAGTAATACTAGCTACTATTAACCCTCCTTAACGCTCCTTAGTAGCTCGACGTCCGTCGAATAGAAAGTACTCGTTTTAGTAATAAACGACGAAGGGTAGTATAGATTAATATATAAAAAAAGTACGCCTTATACGGAAATAAAAAAGGTACCCTCTAGACTCGAATACGCTACGGAAGTAGAGTATACTTCTTCGATCTACCTCTTCTCCTAGGCGGCTAGGTTTATTACCTTAGTAAGCCCTCTCGAACGTCTAAATAGACTATAAGCTAAGCTACCTCGATAACTACTATACTAAGCTAATAAAGTAATACTACGGCCGTTCCTTAATACCTTAAACGCGTAGTATATACAATATATTATATAAAATAGGTTGTAAGGGTTAAGTACGGGGGTAGTAAATATCTAATCTAAAGTACTAATCTCTTCCGTATCGTCCTAGAGGAAGCCTACTAGATCCGGACTCTATTAACTACTATAGCTATTATAGTATACGAGCTAGAGACCTAGCGATACTAGACGGTTAGTAGTATACTAATACTAGATCGGCTTAAAGATCTTAGATCTTTAATAGAATTTCTCCGCATTTAACGTTTTAATTAAAAAGGCGCTTTTAACCAATTTATTATTATACTATTTAAATAGGCCGATCTAGAGATTCTACCAAAATTACGGCTCCTAGTAGATAGTATTACCCTACGCCGTTAGAAGGGTTATATCGATCTACCCGGCTAGAGTAATAAAATCGTCCGACTTAAGTATATAAAAGAGGAAGACCTTACGTATAAGTTTTTTTTAGCCGACTCGTAGGCTAAAAATAAAGCTATTAGCGTAGTAAGAGCTAGACTTTAAGGGAAGTAGATAGCTAGCGTTCTTAAAACTATCCTAAGGCTTCGTCTTCTCTACGTTTACGGAGAAGAATTACTTTTGGATATAGACCGAAAATTAATAATAGGTATTAGCTCGACCAACGCTATTAACCTTACTAAAGACGACGGCGAGCTAGCTATATTATAATAGTAGGTATTTAAGATACTTAAACTCCTTCGCGATTCTAAGGCTAACGAGTATAGTACGTATTATAAGAAAATCGAGCCCGATACTAATAATAAGGATAAGAAAGACTACGAGGTACGCTTAAATACCGATACTATAGGCTATCTTATAGCCTATAATAAAATATTCTATAAGTCCTACTTCCTAATCTACTGGGATAAAGTTACGTAGTACGTAGGCGAGGATAATTACCTTAGCTATTCGAGATACTAGGAGTAGATTAGAAATATTTAGTATAAGCTTAAGACTTTAGAGTTCGTATAATAGGAGGAGGCTAAGGCTAGTAACTACTATTAACCCTCCTTAACCCTCCTAAGTAACTCGATATTTATCTGCTAGAAGGTACTCCTTTCGGTAATAATAGCTACTATTAACCCTCCTTAACCCTCCTTAACCCTCCTTAACCCTCCTTAACCCTCCTTAACCCTCCTTAACCCTCCTTAACCCTCCTTAACCCTCCTAAATAACTCGACGTTTATCGACTAGAAAGTACTCGTTTTAGTAATAATAGCTACTATTAACCCTCCTAAATAACTCGACGTTTATCGACTAGAAGGTACTCGTTTTAGTAATACTAGCTACTATTAACCCTTCTTAACCCTCCTTAACCCTCCTAAATAACTCGACGTTTATCGACTAGAAGGTACTTATTTTAGTAATACTAGCTACTATTAACCCTCCTTAACCCTCCTAAATAACTTAACGTTTATCGACTAGAAGATACTTATTTTAGTAATAATAGCTACTATTAACCCCCCTTAAGCCGCGTATCGGATATAGTTCTCTTTAACTCGACTCGCTAATCGAACTAGTCTTACTATAGATCGCGAACCGCGAACTATCGTAATTAAATAGTATAATAAGTAATATAAAGACCGATTCGTTAAAGCTATAGCTATAAATATAGATATATACGAGAAGCTTAAGCTAAAACTCTACTATCGCTGTAATCGAGTTAATACCGCTAGTAAAGTAGCCGCTACCCTTAAATAGTACTATAGTAACGCGATCTACTTATATTTCTAGTATCCTTCTAGAGCTAACCTAAGTTCCTATACCTCCTACGGCGAGATACTAAGTATATATAAGATTACGGATTATTATCTCTTACCCTTCGCGACGCTCCCGAGTTTCTAGTCTAATAGATACTATATAAAGAAGAACGTTAAGTAATAGAAGTCGGTACGGGTATAAGTAGGGACGTACCCCCTCGAGTAGAACGGCGTGCGAGTAGTAATAATACGTTACTAGAGCCCGGTACTACGCGAACGTTACGCGGCCGATTAGAGGAAGAAGGTAATATAGGAGATTTCTATATACGTAGCGTATATACGGTCCTACTAGTAATACTACTATATACGTTCACCTTTAGTATAGCGGATAACCGTAGTATCGAGGCTACTAATACGAATATACCTCCGTTCGAATATTTCGTAGGTAACCTAATCTCGCGGTTCCGACTTAATATCCTTATCGTAGGGAGTAAGACGGACTCCTCCTCGCTCTCTCTATCTAGTAATAGATTATTATTATCGCTATTCTCGACGTCTACTATTATAGTATTACTATCTAAATTAGTAGTCTTAGGTTAGGTACTAAATATACTACTACTAGCTTTACTAGGGCTCGAATTCCTAGACGGAGATATACTAAATAGATAGACCGTAGTATCCGCCTTAATACTCTCGATAAGTAGCTCTCGTAGTAGACCTAAACTACGATTAGCTAGCGAGCGGCTAGAGACGCGGGTAAAATAACTAATTAGTAAACTTAACGCGGAAGAAGAGCCTAGCTAGAAATAACTAGCCTATTAACTCTATTCTTTAGAACGGATTTCTACGAGTCTCTTACTTATATTACTCTTCTCTAGTATAGCCGTAAGCCGCGACGTTACTAGATCCAGGCTTAATAGTAAAGGCGTAATCGGACGTACGCTACTATAAGTAGAAGACGACTATAAGTACCTTCGAGTAGAAGTCGGGTATATAGAGGGTTAGCGTACCTAATTATACCTAAGTCGTATTTTCGCGACGTATTAAGCGAGGGAAAGAGAGCGCTCTTCGAACGACTACTATATATTAATATCTATACTTTCGTTACTAGAATTATTACTATTTAATATAGTATTATCGTATATATCGATATACCTAGCGGCTTCGTATATATTGGATACCTTTTACGGGAGGCTAATTATAAACTCGAAGAAGAAAGCTAACTCGGTACCTAATCTCTACTAACTTACGATCCTAACTAGTTTTGCCTAGAATATATCTAAAGTTATATCGCTAAAGCTAGGGACTTTAGCCCGCTAGCGGGAGGACCCGAAAATATTAGCGTTAAAGAGAGTAGCTACCTCCTATCGGTACTCGGCGTCTATCTATAGGTTAGGTAGTATAGAGAACCGATAGTTCTTAGTACTAAACGTAGTCTCTACTCGACTATATATCTATTTATTAATAAATCTAAGTATAATAGCCGGCCGCGTGCCCGACTTAGGCGCGGATATAGATAGAGAAGGCTAAGGCGGAATCGTAACTAAAGGTTTTAGTACCGGAGAGTATATAGAATAATAGAGTTTACGAGGAGCGAGTATAGGTAAACTCGGAAGATTAAATTTACTAAGATAGCGGAGAAAAATATTTCGATAGTAAGCTCTATTAACTATCTTAAGCTACTAGGTAGGGACCTTAGTATACTACTATTCCTCTACTAAGGTCTAGGTCTTAATAGGATTACCGTAGTCGTCTAGATAAGAAGTCTCTCCTCCTTAGCTTATAAGTAGATAGTCTCCGTCGGCTACTATACCGATAGTAGTAGAATAATACTACTAGCTACTTACCTATATCTCTACTACTAAATACGGTTCCTCGTCCTCTACGTCTTATCGGGACTAACTAGCGGATTTACTAAGATCTATAGAATAGCCTACTCTTAGGCTACGAGAAGAAGGACGACTTATCGACTAGGTTACTATCTCGTCCTCGGTATCCGAATTACTTATTTTACTAAGAGTAGATATAATATAGAGGCGACTTCTACCTATTTTCCTCCTACGCGCTATCTAATTACGTAGTCGTTTTAGTTACTTAGTAGCCCTACTAGCGGTAAGTCTTTTAGTTACTTTCCGCGTAGAGGAGCCTTCTTTATACCGACTAAAACTATCGAAATAGTAATATAGTAGGAAGATATAGCCCTAAGACCGTATATTACGTTAGCGACTAGTACGACCTAATCTTTACTAGAAGTCGGATAAATTAAGGCTAATCGGAAACCCCTAGTATACGATCCTCTTAATATCCTTAATATTTATACCTATACCGAGCGAGGTAGTAGTAATAATAATTTATATCTTTAAGTACTTAGGGCTAGCCTTCTTAAACTCCTCGTACCGAGCTTACTAATTATATTTAGATATATAGGCCGAATATAACTAGATAATATTATATATATAAAAGGGTCTATCTTCTATCGTATACTATAGATATAGCTCGATTAAGCGACGCTATAGCTCCGCTATCGCCTTAGCTATCTTTAGCCGGCTATTAATAAAGATAACTATCTTAGGTATCTCTATCGGGGTAGTATAGCTATCGGAGTATAAAGCTTAGAGGAGGTATATTAAGTTACTATATACCTCTATATTACCTTTTAGGATAGGTATTACGGAAAGGCTAATATCGGGACGATTAATAGATATCTAGATAATTTTAGTACGGTACTAGGCATTACCTAATAGGCGGAAACTAGCGTATAATAGAACTAAGTTCTACGTAACCTAGTCTAAAGTAATAGTATACCTAAACTATACGACTAACTACTATAGTATTATCCGTAGCTAACTAATCTACGTATACGCGGGACGGAAGTCCTTCTAACTTTCTACGAGATAGTACTTATCGATAGTAATAAGATCTACTAGCTCCTAAAACGCTTACGCCTTAAGGGTATTTCGAAATCTTCTATCTATAGCGGCCTCCGGTCCGAGGACGATATAAGTATAGTTTCTATCTATTATACTATTAATCGTAGCCTTTAGGCGTGTCTTACTCTTCGAAGAGATTATAACCGCCCTTATTCTAGTAAATTCGTAGATCCGATCGACTTATTCCTTACTAAGCGTATTTAGCGGGTAGAGTTAGATAGTAATAAGTCTAGTTAGAATAGAAAAAGCGTAGAAGATAATACTTTTACCCTAGCCCGTCTTCGCGATAAGGAGAACGTCTTTACTATAGTAGATAAGACGATAGAGAGTATTAACCTATTCCTTATAGGGATACTACTCCTCGCGAGATAGTAGCTAAACGGAAGCCTCTATATTACTAGATAAATAGGTTAAATCCGAGTTAAGAATACGATAAAGATACGCCTTAATAATAGGAACCTAGTATTTAACGTTCTAGTACTATCTCGCGGTATTAACGACTATAGGTAATTTAGTAAAAGGTAGGTAAGGAATTAAATCGATCTACTTTATAAGTAATTCCCTATAGATTAGCGGTATACCTCCTAAAATCGTAATAGAGATTATAAGATAGTTATTAATTATAAGTTCTTTAGTTTATAACCCTAGCCTACTTATAGTATTCTCCTTCGCCCTTCGGACTCTACTATAAGAGATACGAAGAGAGTTAGCCGTCCTAGGCTAGCTAGCGCGACGTATTCTTAGTATAGGAGGTATCTCTTCTTTTAAGGAGGGTTAAGGAGGGTTAAGGAGGGTTAAGGAGGATTAAGGACGTCTAGGGGCGAAGATAAAAGTAAGGAGGTTCGGATTCGATTTAGAAGGATTTAATACGGTTAAGGCGGATAGAGTATAGATATAAAAGACGGTAGTTAAGGATAGATTGGGGCTATTTATATAGTTTAAATAAGAGGTAGGCGGGATAGTAATTAGGTAAGCTTCTAAAGGTATAGGCGGGAAAATAGTATTCGAGGACGGTTAAGGACGGTTAAGAACGGTTAAGGATAGTTAAAACGAGTATCGGAGAAGGTAATACGATAAAAGAATAGTAGTCTTAAGAGCTAAGGAGTATCGGGGTATTTAAATTAATTATAAAGAGTATCTAGGGGAGCGACGAGGCGTAAGGACAGTAGTCTTAGTAATAAGAAGGGTTAAGAAGGGTTAAGACTAAAGATAGACGATTATATATAGAAGCGACGAGGCGCTAGGACGGTAATATTAAGAGCCGAGGGACCTTAAGGAGGGTTAAGGGGGATAGTAGCGACGCTTAAGAGGTAAGAATATAGGCGTACCCGATTACGTACTATTAGAGGAGGAGAGAGGTTTTTAGAGTAGTAGATAGGTTAGCGGCGATATAAGAAGACCTTCTCTAATTAGATAAGAAGGTTTAAGGGTAGTTAAGGGTAGTTAGGAGCCTTATCTAGGCGAGTATATTAGGGGTAGCTAGTACGCCTCGACGCGTTCTTAACGCGAAAATTCGTATTACTACTAGGGTCCCCAAGGGGTCGGGTCGGGTCGGGTTTTGGGGGTACCCCCCCGACCCGCCGCGGGGGGGGTAGAAATAGGGGGGGGGCGGGTTTTCGGGTCGGGGGGAGCTTTTCCCCCCGACCCGCCAATCGGGGGGAAGTCGGGTTTTTTAAGTCACATGTTTTAATACTTAACCTAGGTATTATTAAGATCTAAATAGCTAGAATTATAGAGAAATACCTATTCTATAAGTCTATAAGGTTATATAATATAAAATACCTATAGGTCGTCCGTAATTAATAAAACTATACGAAAAAGTTACGTTTTTTAGCTAAGAACCCGCCCCGATTAATCGGGTCGGGTTCTAGCGGGTTTAGGGTCGGGGCGGGGGGTCCTAGGGACCCCTATACCCGACCCGAATACCCCCCCCGACCCCCCCTGCCCCCGAGGGGTCGGGGGATCCCCCGACCCCTTGGGGACCCTAATTACTACTAGATAAATAGTAGTTATAGTTAAGGAGGAATAAATAGTAAAGGTCGATAAGATAGCGGCTATCTTAGCGACCTTTATAGTTATATATATACGATATAGTAGTAGTTAGGTAGCTATATAGCGGCGATTTTCGTAGAAATCGATTTTTAGGTACTACCTAAAATACTACTTACGCAACGATATATATTAAGGATATTAGTTAGAATATCGGGACGAAGCTAATAATAATATATAAGATAAATACTAGATCTACCGATTATACTAACGATTAATTTACTAACGAATATAGTAGAGATACTATACGGGAAAGAGTAGTTTTTAGTAGTTAGAAAATTTCGAGGCCTTACTAAAATCTAGAGTTTTCGCCTTAGACGCTCTACTATAGATAGGAAAATTACGCCGCGTCCTAATTAGTTAAGGAGGGTTAAGGGGGGTTAGGGCCTCGAAGAGGATAAAGCGTAGCGTAGCGAAGCGCCGCGGCCATTTTCCCGCGGCTGTGGCGAAGCCCAGCCACTATGGCGAAAAGAGCGTCTGATTTATGAGATAAAGATTATGCGCCGTTGTGAACCACTGCAGTCATTCGTTCATCCATCCAAGACATCGCCCTGCCATTTCTCCCAGAGCATCTGCCCACCATTGTGGCTGTCTATTGCTGCTGGTTGATGGCTTCAAGCTCTCCCTAATCGAGAGTATAACCACTGGCCTACACCTAGCAGAGACTCTCTCTCTGTCTCTCAGTCTCCGCAATAATGGCACTGCCGCTTTGCTATCCAATCACAACATCCAAAGTCTGAAGGCACGAGATTCAACTTCCTTCTACCAATACTCCCATACGCAAAAGCTCAACGACTATGTCGCAAAAGCTCTGCTATCTCGCCATGAGGCACAGCATCTCTGTGTCGCTTTGCTTTGGTCAAAAGCTGTGTCCCAGAACACAAGCATCCACGGTCCCGACGCCCTGTTGCATGACCGCAAAGCGTCCAGAATAACTATGGTTATTGGATGCAGCGATCATGGATGGGTCTATGACTTGACAGTTGCGGCCATCAGCTACCATGGTCCATTGAGCGTGGCTGCCGGACTGCGCACACTCACTCATCAGGCACAAGTCTGGCATTGGGACCACTAGACATACTTTTCCAGGATTCTCAGATGACATGTGCGAGCACCTTTACAAATCAGCTGCGGTTTCGAGTTGGCGTCATGACGGCTTGACCAATTCTCAGCTCGTCGAGGACTCGAGGGCCTCTATATTTTGTTTCACAACTGGGCCTGCATCGAGAACGATGACAAAAGAATCCTGGCGAGTTCTCAGCACCAGATTCTCAGAATTTTGTCGTGCGAGTTCAGAGGCTTCGAGCCAAGGACATTTCCGGCGTCAGGTGACGAGAGAAACGCAAATGAATTTGACCGCTGGCACTTCGCGTCGGCCGCCAGTCTAAGATCTCCTCGGCACGGTAAGTCAAATCTTCCCAATCTCTGCCATATCCAATCTGAGCAGCGAAGATAGATGATCGATCACGTCGAGAATGTAACTGCTGAATGAGGTTTACCAAGGAGAGCAAGCACTGCTGAAAATGCTCGCAAGGTGCTGCTGTTTCGGTCCATCGCAGTAATGCGAGAACGAGAACAAGTGAATCGTAGACTTACAGGTCCAAGGCAGAAACAGACAAATTTCACAGAAGCCTAGCTCTTCGGAGCTTTCAGCTTCGTGGCTAAGGTCGAGGCCGAGCGATTCACAAGTGAATTCTCGCGATCAGCAATCTAGTAGGTTATGCACAGGCACTCACGCCAGCACATAGCGCTGGACACGGATTTATCAATCGTCGTAATCTCGAGAATATTGGCGTCTTGCTAGATATTCGCGGAAAACTGTCGAGAAGCAAAGATATACCGAGTCTTTGCAAAGCAAGTGGGTTTGGTAAGATCTATAATTTTGTGGATGAGCTCCCTGAGTGGATGTACCGAGGAAGATACCAACGAAGCATCGTTATCCTACATCCCAGAAGACAGGAGTACAGGTTGAAGACTGCGGCCGGAGGCACCTGGATGCACGTGGATGCACGGAATAGAGCCGTCGAGACGTATAGGGCACGCACATCACGTATGGTTGATCCTCAAGGAGGCCTCCACATCCAAACTTCCCTCTTCCCAGCATCCGTTCCCACATTACCTCTTGCCAATAAACAATTCTTGCCCGGTTTCAGGTGCTTCGACCATCTGACGGAGGCATTCCGACAATTCCCAATCGCCTCCCGTCTTATTTGCGATTCTCGCGATTTTTCGGGCTCCTCGCCCCACGCTGTGGTTTGTATTCAGGTGCTTTCCACGTGAAGTCTGAGTCAGGCTGACTTTGAAAGTTCACGATGCATAGGGCTTCGGAGTTGATCTCCCTGCTGCTGTATATATCACCGTCACGTCATGGTGACAAGTTGACAGCAACAACGCCTATACGATTACGATGGAAAACGTCCGGACCGGGCTGCCATCGGAAGATCCGCTCTCACGGCCTTTGCGGCCGAACAAAGCAGTTACCTAGAATGCGGTGCACCTCTACATGGAGCACATCGCATATCACTAATCTCATCTATGCTGGTGAGAGTTGATGCTGCCGCTAGGATTTATGTCATCCTAGGAGTTCCATCCGAGACTTCACGTCTTGCCAGATAGGGCTGCACAATGAGCCAGGGCTCTCTCCTACGCCTGGAAATTATCTGCGCCTGACACATGAGGCTGGCCAGCTTCTGAGGCGGGAGCAGCCGCATCTTCATCTACATGGGCGCGCTTCCAGCCTTTCGTCGTCATGCTTGCGGAGCACATACTGACCATAGCGCCCTTGCATAGGCTCGTTTCAGACAACAACTGAGCAAATGCCTCAATTTGGTTGTCAAATGTTAAGTCGTAGTAAGAATAGGCGTTAAGACTAAAGGTGTGCCGCATCAAGCAAAGTGTCGCCCCAGAAATCCAGGAATCGTTGCGTTGTCATCCTGGCGGACATTGACCACGTTATACGAGCAAAGACCATTCCTAAAACAACCATAGACTCCATTCGGCATGTCTCATATGGTGGCTTGTGAGTCCCGATTCTTCAGCTCAATTCTGCGATCAGATCTCATATTGATCGGCATGGGCTCATCATCGTATTGGCAGGTCGGTAAGTATATGAGCATCTGGCACAAAGACATGTAGCATGCATTCGTACTCCGCTCACTTTACTCATTCCTGCGCCTCCTCCGTTGAGGATCTTTCGCTTGCATCGTTGCCACTATGCGCAAGTTCTCCATCAGACAGGTGCTGCCCTGCGTGTTAGGCCTCACTTCAATGTGTACACAGTCGACAAGCACGGAAACCCGAGAATCACCACGGAGCAATCGCATCGGTACGGGTTGTCTAGTGTTAGCATCTATTCCGAAGCGTATTGACACGTAGCTTAGCATCACAGCCGGAGTGGAACGAATTAGAATGGGCTGCTATGTTATCGTCAGCAGCCTATGCCGGTTGTACAGGCAGGACGCACGATGTCACCATAATGCATCAGATTGTAGACCGCGCAACAGCAACACAAGTTAGCTTTTCAATACTCACGACTCGGTGTCCTGACCTAACATGAATCCAGGGGTTCATAGGCGTCAGCGACCAACGGAAACGAATCATCATAGTCTTCCGTGGCTCCAACGAACTACGAGACTTCCGCAACGACCTCGACACACGGAAAGTAGCCATCACAGGCCTTGGGGGAACGAATTTCCCCACAAACGTAGAAGTGATGCACGGAGTCCACGCTCCCTGGGCCGCAATCCACAACGACGTGATCGCCCAAGTCAGGACCTTGGCATCAAAGAATCCCTTCTATTCCATCGGTATCACGGGCCACTCCCTCGGCGGCTCCCTGACCTATCTCGGCTTCCCTGTCCTTGCTCAAATCTTCCCAGACAAACAGATCATCGCCGCACCACTAAACGCCTTCCCCATAGGCAACGAAGCCTTCGCCCAACACAGCTCGAAACTCATCTCCACCAGAAGGATCGTAAGAAGGGGGACGCAAAAGAACGACGGCGTGCCAAACATGTATACCAACAACACGCGCTTGTCCTTGCTTCCCGGAGTACCGGTGTTCCAGCATTACGGAACGGAGTTTTACACGAACGGGACGCGACAGACCACCATCGTTTGCGATGGCCAACACGATAAAGCGTGTTCTGCTGGGAACGGCGCGATGGGGCCGACTCCGGATCATCATTATAGCTTCGGCGTCGATATGGGCCCGAGCGGGGCGATGGGATGTATGGCTAGCGGAGGGGGATTTGGGGCTAATGGAGGGACTGCGAGGATTATGGGCGCGGGTGAGGGTGGCGAAGTTGTCAGGAAGTTGGTAGAGAGGGAGTGGGTTGCTTGATTATCTTCGAAGACAATCCGGCCACCGTAAGTCCTTTGCTCGAAGGTTTTCCCTTGCACCGGTACCCCTTTCGAAGCTAAACCCAACTACTATGGAATCGTCTCTTGACGAGTTCCTGACGGAATCGTTGATCCCAGATTGTCAGGAACCTACTCACACCATTCTCGACCCGATCTGTCGGATGTTGTCAGATATACCGCAGGTGTTTGAAGAGATACGCACCGCCATGGATGATCGACGGTGGATGCGGTTGATAATGTGTATAATATGTAAGATACGATATGTATGTATTATTCACTTCGAGTGGAGGACTTCTACCTTCCTGACTTCAGACTTTGCGGATTTAACGTGTACTAGACTTTTTTTATTGAAGCGCATGTTACGGTTTAAATTAGACTACAGAAATGAAGAACACCGACGACCGCGAAGAACATGATTGGATGTTCAACTCAGCTGAAGAACCTTCCTTCTTTCCATCCTATTTTTCCCAGTTCTCAACCTGCTCTCCTTTATCACGATATTTCGTTCCTCTTCTACCTGCATCCTTTTCTACCTGCACCCACGCCTACATCCCCAAATTCATCCTCCTTCCATCCCCCAACATCCACAACCACAACCACAACCACAACACCGTCCCCCCACCTCCCATACCCCCACTGCACCCCCACATCATCCCTTCTCCACCAAATTTCCCTTCCCGCACACCTCCCGAACACCCCCACACACACAAAAAAGCCATACACATCCCCCTTAACCACACTAGCCACCAAAACTCCAATATCCTCCCTACAACGGGTCTCAACCTCGCGATCTTGGCGTCACGTACAATACTCCACTCCACTCCCTCCACTCCCTCCATACTCCCTCGACTCCCTCGACTCCCTCGACTCCCTCCACTCCCTCGACTCCCTCCACTCCCTCGACTCCCTCGACTCCCTCGACTCCCTCCACTCCCTCGACTCCCTCCACTCCCTCGACTCCCTCGACTCCCTCGACTCCCTCCACTCCCTGGACTCCATCCCTCCGCTCCCCCTCCATCGGGTAGATAGATACGGTAGGTATCAGCACCACGATCTACCTAGTTGAGCTGAACTACATGGGCTTTCGTGCTCTCGTGCTTTCATCCCTCCTCTCTCGTCTCTCGTCGTTCAGATTAAGGTATGAATGGTGCCAAGACCCGTCGCTTGGTTGCTGGGAGGGGATGTTGAGGTGAGGAGGGTGAGGAGGGAGAGATGTGGGGGTTATGAGGGGTCGGTTTTATAGGTAAGTATTGTTGATTGATAATTTGTATTCCTTAAGTTTGATAAGCAGGGTGGGTGTTAGCCCGGGCGGATAAGGTAATAGATTTTGCTTCCATTGCTTGAGCTTGAGTCTAGGTGGAAAGGGAAGGGAAGGGAAGGGAAGGAAGAGGAAGGGGTGAAGCATAGGTGGAAAGGTGAGAATGAGGAGTTGGATTGGGTTGGGCAGGGTGACTTTGACTGGGAGATGAAATGAGGACTCGACGAGATGAGACAAATAGGAAAGGAATACTGATAACCGAATCAATTGATCGAATACATGATGGTATCTTTCGCTATCCAATTCCCCATTGCCGTCATTCATGCATACCAACAGAAAAGTCGTGGGAATATGTATACAATAGATAATTTCCATCCCCGTGCGCCGCGGTTCCAAGACTCCCTGTCGCTAAAATGCAGGTCATGAATATTCCATCCATCCATTTCTCCATCTCAAGTCGATGCACAAAGTCTCTCATCGCGATAGTTAATGATGAAGACTACCTGCCACCAAACGGTGCCTTTGCTTTCCAACCGGGTATAGCCCTCGATGTATGTTCTTCAGCCTTATGTAACCTCTCCTCATCTTCTCTAGATCGAGAGCGCGACCTCTCCTTCTCATCAGCCAACCAGCCGTGCGTGGGTTTGATGGGTTGTTGACTCCTTCCCACGCCTCGCTCTGCGTGGCGAGCGCGGGTGTTTGAAGTCGATTTGTTGACGTAGACGGTACCTCTTCTGCTCTTGTTTTCCTGTGCTGATTTGGGTGGGCCCTTGCGGCCTGTGATGCGTCGAGAGGCGCGTCGGATCGATTCACGAACGTTCCATTGGCGTTTCTTGGTCATGTACCAAAGTGCCCACATGCCTCCTGTATGACTGTTAGAGGTGGATATTTTGTAGGATACCAAGAAAGCCTACCAATAGCTACGATGATCAGACCAATGGCGATCGAAATCCCGATGATGGCTCCTGTTGACAGGCTGAATGCTCCTTGATTGGAACCGTCGGCACCTGCTGCTGCTGTTGGATGTTGTATCGAGCCGACTCCTCCGTCTGGTACACCAACCCCATCTTGCGCAGACATTGATGGGAAGGCTGGTTCACTTTGTGTCGGTGTTGCAGATGTGGTAGAAGTAGCTTGAGGAAGAGCGAGCACGGCGGAAGGCAACAGTACAAGGCACCTGTAAAGGTAGAGCCTGGCCATGATGTAGGTGAGAGATCGGTACCAGGAAGTTTTCTTCGAAGCTCGGCGTGATATTATGTGATTGTGTGACGAGAGTAGAATGATGTAACGTTAGGAGGGATGGGAGGTGGCACGATGATAAGGCTATTTGATTATCCCAAGGAGTCTTTCAGTAGGTATATATTCTCCTTGAGGCCTCTGGGTAATTATTGGATCCTTGTGCATGATGGGCGGTTAGGATTGTCCTAGAGATCTGTAACATCCTAGGGGGTTGCCGTCTTTGCATAAAGACTGGGCGAGCGTGAACTGATTGGAAAGGGTGGCTGCTGTTAGGTTCGAGTACGGCGGTTACAGTGAAGGAGTTGAAGTCGAAGGACGAGGGGGCGCGTCGGGATTGGCTGATGTCCATGCACGAGCTTAATTTTGGTTCGGTGGAAGCGCGAAGGATTCCGGAGTCAAGCACCTCTCTTCCTCCTCCCCATATGCTCGGGATTCTGTTTGGGAATCTTCACCAGGCCGGAGAGAACAATGCCGTGGCAGATAAGCGCGATGCCAACGCTGCAGGCTATTTACACCCGTAGGCGCACGACGGAATTCAGGTTATGAGGCGTTGCGTGTCCTGATACACCGCTGATTGCGGTTATCGTGGAGTCATCACGACCCATTCGTCTTGAGCTGTTGAGGCTGCATCGAAGGCTAATTCGTATGCCGTAGGAGCAGTTTGTGTAGTTTCCTGAGGGTTCTTTTATGCTGCTGGCCAGGAAAGACGCGGCGGAACCTGCACTAGGTTTCTGGTAGCCTTGTCACGGAGAGCTGAAGACAAGATCAGGTTCAGAACTTCAGTTGTGACTATTTTGGGCCCCTGGTCTTCTCTTTGGCTTCCAAAGCTGTAGTAAGAGCTACATTGTACGCCTCTTCACCATTTCGAAGGATCGGGACGCAGTGAGGTTTTCCCACTGAGGGTGATGCCCTGCTCTATGACGACTCGCACTATGAAGGCGAACGCAGTCTTGCGATGTATCTGGTGCTTAGCATCTGTTACTTATTGCAGTGGAGCCATCATTTGAGAAAAGGATCTCTCCCGCGGCAGCCAACAGTTCTCGTGAGTTTTCACGATGCCTTTAACCATGATATGATACGATACGCGAGGCGTCCATTCATGAAGCTGACGGATGATAGAAACGTGCTTGAAAAGCAAAATTCAATGCTGGGACATAATAGACTTGTAGTTGGAAGCTCATGCTCGAGTTGGGCGAAATGAGGAAGTGAATCCTATCGTGGTCGTGCCTGCCTCTTTCCTGGTCATAGCCCACCATGGATTATCGCCACCTTTCTTTCTCCGAATATCCAATTCAAAGTCATCTTTCACATCTCTCACATCACTGAATGCCCAACTGGTCCCTGCTACTGTTGTTTCTGATCCCTCTCATCACTTTCCTCCAGCCTGGCTTCATCGCCATGGCCACCCTTTCTACCATCACAGAGGAAACGTCAGGCGGACATTTTGAAGCCGCAGACGAGGATGAGACTCAGATAGTGCCAGAAACTCAGTTCGAAGACGCTTACGGGGACAATCTTGCCATCGACGACCAGGAGGATGATGACCGGCCAGCACCTGATGGTCGTGATTCCATGACGCCAGGGACCAAGACGATGCTCGAAGCATCGAGACCAATGTCTTCTCATGGACCAGTTCTCGCAGCATCAGATCGTACCTTCGTACTTGAGAGACCAAAGTCGTCCGGCGAGGATTCAGTCACAGGCGGATTCTCTTACGCCAAGCACGAGGTGCCAAAGATGAATTTTCGGCATGGAAACCGCCATGAATCGCCCTCACCAGAGATACGGGAGCAGCAAGAATCCAGGGAATACCGCGAGGGTGGGCTCTCCGACTGCTTTGCAAGTCCTTGCTAATGAACATGTAGATAAGCTGCAAGCAGTTAAGGTGCCGATTAAGCCGAGTCACGATGATCGAAAGACTCAAACCGTTATAATGCCTATTCCTCATGGCTATCCTCGACAGACTGAAGAAGCGGCTCCTGTCTCCGGCGGCGATGATCGTCAGCCTACCAAGCGATTGTCCCGAACCAAGAGCGGCAGAAAGAGGTCAAAAGAGACAGCATCTGTGCCTCGAGTTGTTGGACCTTCCAATCACCCATTGGAGAGTCCCGCTCAGCTGTATGACCACAATATCAGACAGAACCGTACATGGCGCGATGATCCGCAAGTGCGGCTGCATGACGCTGCGACGCAGCCTATTAACGAACAGTCGTGGCAGCAACAGCACCAGCAGCCGATTGCAATAGAGCCAGTCGACCAAGACGCCTATCAGCAACAGATTGAGGCTCAGCTCAACGAACATGCTTGGCAAGAACAGCAGAAAGCAATGAAACCCATTGAGGAACCCCTTTGGCAGCAACAGGACAAGACTCAACGTGATGATCAACACTGGCAAGAACAGCGGGGCACGAACGAGGCAATAAGTGATCACTCCCGCCAGCATACAACCAAGTCGCAGCCACACGACGAGCAGCACAGCACGATGACAGCACTCGACGAACAGGCTTGGCAGCCACAAAGCCAGCTGCAATTCGTCAATGAGCAAGAGCCATTTCAATCTAGCATGGTTGGGAACTTGCATGAAGCTGGTGCAGCACAGGAGGAAGTGCAGCTGCACAATCTCGCAACACAGAGACATCGGCTCGACTTTCATGGAAACAACGGTCAAGCCACTGATGAGAATTATACAGCAGGCGAAATTGTGAACTCCGCGCCGGGTCACCCCAATCCTCTTGTTCATGGAAATTCTGTTCAATTAATGCCAATCGCAACTGGGATCAAGGGAGTGACGAAAAAGAAGGGTAAGAAGGTGAAGAAGAAGAAGAGGAATCCGAACTCAAGGCCAGCTCTAGATGTCAGCACACTACCAGAAACCATCTTTGATATACCATTCGAGCAGCTTGGCAGATTTTCAGCTGTTAGACCTGGACTGCACCAAGATCAACAGCAAGGGCCAGTCCCGCAATCAACTGGTGCCCATCTTGCGAAGAATAAATCTCTGCACGTTCCTAGTGTTGGCGTTGAAAAGAGTGGCCAGCACGACTTGGGACCTACCGTTGAAGTAATGGAGGATATCGCAATCGTGGAGCAAGAATCTCAGACACAGAGAAATGAGCATGCTCATCTACGCGCCGTCGATAACGAGCTTGTCACAGCCCAGGGTGCCTCCTACTCAGCTCCTAGACAGACAAGCGACCGCAGTCCGAGCCATTTACCAGACCCGCTTCAAGAAGAGCCTGAACAGCAGGTACTGCCTCACTGCGCCGCTTCGTCTGGACACTCCACAGGACGGGACCTCCTCGTTCACCCAGATCGCCAACACCATGGGGCTGCCGCGGACAGCTATCACGTGCACTTAACACCTCAAAATCTTGGTCCTCAACACCTGCAGGCCAAGATCGTGACAGTCAAGGACCAAACGCTGCAAAATACGTGCAAGCCTGAGGCTCAAGATTATCAAGATACCTGTTCAGAGAGTCATAGGGATTCTCAGCTTCGCGGACTGCGCCATGAGCAACTTGAGGAGCCTTCTCATGTCAAGGATCCTATTGCCCAGGATCTAGACCCGTATCAACACCACTTTGGTCAGGACCGCCAAACTTTAAGCCATGCCCACAGCAGCAAGTATCAGGCACTGCGCGAAACAAAGCCAGAGACACTGCCTCATGTCGACAAGCATGTTTCATCAACTTTGCAAGCAAAGCACAACCACGATGGACTCAACGCGGATGGCAAAGGTAATCGACCACTCACGGAAGCTCAACATAGTACATCATTTCGTCGACTTCCATCAGGCGGCTGTGCTCCACGTGTTCTTGTACAATCTGAAGTCGACGACCCGCTGCTTGTTCAGCTTCCTGAGCATCAGGGGCAAACGAATGACAACGCAGAATCTTCGCATATCATTCAGCAGTGTCCTATGTCTGTCAATGCTCGTCCTGCTACTCGCCGCCGAGGTATACCGGCGGCAGCAAGCCGAACAAAATCAAATTCCGGCAAATGCTCAAAAGAGCAGTTTGAGATCCCTGTCACTGATTCGACAGTGCCCGTGATCGATATGCCCACTGTCACGCTGGCTACGCACGGCATGAATGACATTCAACCGCCTCCCGCTACTGAAGCCACTTCAGCCCAGACTGATCCAGTCGCTGGTGCAATCAAAGTATTGCAGCTCACTCTTCAACAAAACCTGCATGCTACCGTTGCCAAAGAGGACGAGGCTAAGCGGGCCCTTCAAGCCGAGATTGCTGGGCTCAAAATCTCTGAGGCAAGATTGCAAGCCGAAGTGAACATAGTCACTGCATCCAAAGCTGAGCTCCTGAAGACATCGAGACAGGATCGTGAGAAGCTGAAGGCCAATTCGGAGAAACTGACGAAGCTTCAAAAGTTCATCAGCGGCATCAACAATGATTTAGTCAAGGAGAAGCAAAACGCGAAGATTTTACATCTTCAAATTACTGAGCTGATGAACGAAGGACAAGCCAATGCTACAGAACGTACACAAGTTCACGAACAGCTCGCTAAGGCTATTGAGACTTCCAAAGCAGTTCAGAGCAAATTTGCGAAATCTTTGACCAGTGCTAAGTCATCGCTTCAGAAACTCGAGTTCGAGAAGGCAGCTCTGGAAAAGGAGCTGCAAGAAAAGAATCGATTGCTTGAAGACGAACGGAACCAGCGAATGCGGCTCGCCGATGACGTCCGTTTTCAGGCCATAGACCAACAACTAATGAAGCAACTCATGCACGACATCTCTGCTTCTCTTATTGAAAAGTTGTCGGAGCTTCAAATGACCATCACTGCATCTAAGGACGTCGTGACCAATCAAGGTGTGGCTGAATTGCTTCATCTTGTCAAAGCTCTAGGATGTCGCAATTCCATCTCTCCGGACGATATCTCTGGTCTGAAGGAACATATCCAAATTTTTCAAAATAGGTTAGTGTGAGATTTCACCTGAGGCAAGGACCGCACTAAAGCCATGCAGCATGATCAATCGCATAAATGAGCTCCAGAGCGCTTCCACATCGGACTCTCCAGAAGTCGCCAGGAATGCTAAGGCGGCTCTTGACCTTGAAAAGACGCTGTCTGAGCAGCTTTCAGCACTCAAGGCCGACGTCGTCTCCACGCAAACTCTCCAGACTCAGTTAGCTGAACTCCGCGAGGCCAAGGCGACGAGCGACGAGCGCGGCAAAGCGAAGGATCGGCAAATCAACGATCTGAATGAACAGCTAAGTCGACTGCAGGTAGCGAAGAACGCATTAACGGAGAAGCTCAATGTAGCCGAAGCTCAGCTCTGTGAGCATACTTGTGGTTCTTCAAGTGAAGATTTCGAGAGCATCAAGCAGGAGTTGGAGGAAGCGAGGAGCAAGTTGGTGACAGCTGACGAGACGGAGGCGGCTTTTAAGAAAGAGCTTGAGACGCTTCGTGAGTCGATCCAGGCAAAGGAGAGCCAAATCAACACTATCACCCAGCAGAAAATCGAGGCTGAACGCAAGGCGAGTTCATCATGTGTTGCTTGTAACGATGATAACTAATATCGAGTAGGCCAACGGGAAACTCAACTTGATGCGGAGCCAGTTGTCCAAGCAAGCACAGCAGCTCTGTCAAGAGCAACAGGCTGAGTTTGAGAATAAAATCCACCAAATGAAACAGAAACAGCAGCACACCTTGACAGCTGTGCAAAAAGCAGAAAGCTCGAGTGCCAGCCTTGCTTCCGCCAAGGAGGTAGCCCATAAAGAACACGCTGCTGCTCTTGATGCCCTGAAAAAAGGCCACGAGTCTGCTATTGAGACCATGCGCAAGGACCACACTGCTGCTTTGCAGAATCAGTCTCATCGTCTCCAAGACGAAGCTCGTAAGAAAGCCGATGCGCACCGACGGGATTTGATCGATAAGGCCGATCGTGAGAAGGATGAACTGCATCGCAGAATTGCTGCAGCCGACATTGAGAAAGAGAGCGCCCTTCGTGATCTTGGCAAAGCCAAGCAAGAGGCCGAGGAGATCATCAAGAAGCAGACCGAGAAGGCCAGGAGTGACATGAACAACCTGCAGTCACAACTCAGGACAGAGGCTCAGCAAGAATCGGACAAACTCACTCAGTCTCACAGCAGAGAACAAGAGGTCCTTCGAGAACGCGCCACCAGAGCAGAGACCGAGCTGGAATCTCTCAGGAACATCCTGCAGGCTCAACTTGCAAAACCTTCTCCTCAGTCACAGCGATCTCAGCTGTCTCAGCCGTCCCAACCATCGCATATTGGTATCCCGACCATCATCCCATCAGCAGAGCCAGTCTTTACTCCTTTCAAGAAACCGCGAAGAAAGGTTGACCGCCGTGAACCTGCTCGCCCAAGCTCTCATATGTTCTCTGACAACGGCGCGTCGTTGTCGCTGCAGAACGCCACGTCGGCTACTTCGAGGAGTCAATGGCCTAAGATCCGTACCTTTTCCGAAATCGATTCCATGATTAGCGAGAGCTTCCAGATATTCGAGGACCCCCAGACTTCATCAGAGCTCTCCGATGTGCCTTCTTCGCTGCCTTCGGATCCTCGTGTGCTTCAAGAGCTTCCTGTCACAGATCCCAGAGGCAATACAAATGTAGGGACTGCTTCAAGCAATGGTAGCGTCTCAAATCCTTTCTTTGGTCCAGCACGACCTAGATCCACAGAGCAAGCTCCTGCCAACTCGGCAATGCGTATGGCCGGAGGTTCCACTCAGGCGAACTCATCGGTGACAGCTAGTCGAATCACAGAGACTCGACGCCAATCTCTTTCGGCGGCTGAGGATTTGCCCTTCGAGGTGGAGGGCTCACAGACTGAGTCAAGACGGAGCGCCTTTGCGGCTGGCAAAGAGAATCGTGCTCCGGTCAATGGCGCTCCAAAATCGGGACAGAGTGCCACCCGCTCAGCACACTTCCAGACACCAAAGCCCAAAGACAAACGAGCAGTGCACGATCCAACTCGATCAAGCTCACCAGATTACCTCGGTCTTTCACAGCCTCGCTCTTCTCAGAAGATGACAACGTATGGGCACAGCAAACAGGCCAATGGTCCATCATCTGGTCACAATTCGCAGTCTGCCGCACGCGGCGAGCCTTTGTCATCTGTAAAACGACGCCTTAGCACTAATGCCGCTGAGGACACAGCCTCTAAGAAGCGGAGCAAGACTGCGAGAGAACAGTCGATGAATCAATTTGAGATCCCAGAGTCTCAGTCTCAAGATATTGAGTCGCAACGCGTCGCTGAGACACAACTTGAGCACCTTGAATCCGACAGCCAGCATTCTCAAGTCCTACCACGTTCTACAGTTCCCTCAGTCGCGGCGAACCGTATGCTTTCTCTTTCCAGCGCCTCACCTAGACCCACGTCTCAACCACGGCCATCCTCAGCTGAGCGTGCCTCTCTATCTCGAGCTCGCACATCTAATTCTACTCGAGCCAGTACCGCTGCCACCACTAATAATGCTGCAAATCGCGGCAAAGGCCGCACTGTCTCTGGACGCAGTTCTACCTCGCGATATGACCTTCGTTTCAGCCAAGAACTCGATGGATGAGCGAGTGCTAGGCTTCGGCGACCTACACTGCCTCGCTAGTTCCGCGCTGTTCTCGTCTTCTTGCTCATGTCACCTTCCGGCTCAGGCCTTGAAGGTCATCGATTTTGAGTTTTTCCTTGCTTCTCTGTATTCATCTTGTTAGCCACCTCCTCGTTCTTAGATGGCACCATGTCGTACGGCAAACCATGTTTATGGTACGTGATTTGGGCGGAAATGATTGCAAGTTACCAAAAACAAGGCAAGACGTCCAAGGGAAATGTATGGTGGATCTGAAAACATTGATGAGGGTGTATCATTGAGAAGTTTATATTTACAATGTATCGCCTTGTGGCAAATCTCCCAATTTTCGTGCCCGGTTATTGGGACCACATATTCCTTGATGCCCCTTCCACCCACGATGCCTTGTTTGTGGTTGTAGGAGCATTTGTGGTTCGTGCAGGTCCTAAACCGTACTGACGGAAGGTGTAGGCTGTCTAACAAGTACGTGGAAGGAGGCACATGTATTCGAAGCAACGGGTTTCGCGGTCGCTTTCGTCATCTGTTGCCGCCGCGTTTCTGTTCGAGGAAAAGGACTTGTCTCTTGACTGTAATGGAAGCTATGTTAGCAAGCATTCGTGTTCCCATGCTTAAACAAGTCCGCATCTTTCGTTCCTGCCCCTTTGCCAGTGCTGTCTTGTACCATGTCTGTCCCGGAACCTGGCTTAACGTCAGGCGCTTCTGGTACAAGGTGCTCCGCGGTGTCCGTTTCTTTCCGTTCGCGTGTGCTATGTCGACTTTTTGGTCTTTCTCTTCTACTGTTTCGATAAGGTTTGCCGTGACTGTCTTTCTCCTCTTCCTTACCCACTCACGCGCCCCGCCACGAGGCATCCTTTTCATCTGCTGCCCGTTTTCCTTCCTCTTCCTCTTCTTCCCTCTTCTCCTTTTCCTCTTTTCCTCCCTTTTTTCACTTCCCTTCACCAGAAACAATGCCGAGGGTAGGACCAGAAACAATACAGAGAATAGGAAAGATATGGCAAAGGGCTTCAGAACAAAACGTACCGACGGGATCATACTTCATCATGCTCAGCGGTCTGCCCGTCCTCGGTCGCGTCATGGTGCGGTAAAATCCTGTCATGGCCATGCTGAGTAGACGGACGGATATTGTGCGGGATTTTGCTGTGCCGGGAGATGGTGGTTAGTCTAGCTTCTTGTTTTGGTGGAATGGAGGGATTGGGGAGGTGAGGGTGGTGAGGGTGGAGTGGATGGCGTGGATGGCGTGGTGCTGGGAGTGAGGTGGATGGTGTGAGGGGGAAAGGAGGTGGTGTGGTACCTTTTTTGGCCATGGCGAGGAGGTGAGGGAGGACGGTTGGGTGTGGTGTGGTGTTGCGATGCGATGCGATTTACCTTTGGAGGTACGGGACGAGGATGGGATTCGAGATCGCCGGTTTGCCAAGACTTTTTACTCTACTTCTAACGGCGATTGTAGTATTGTAAAATCCAATCAACACTTCCTTTTGAGAATTATTAATTGGTGGTCAGGGAAAATCACTGCTGTAATTTGCCTCAAAGACAGATGGACGGAGCCTGAGAATAGCCTCATCGCCTATTGATCTCCCTTCCGTTCACAGACTCTACACGTAGTGTGTATCTGTAATTTCATTACTATGGCGTTGGGCTTTCCCATTCCAGGCGCTGAAAATTTGCATTGGCAACTCGCTGGTGGTATATAGGCACATCGATAATTGCTCAGCTTGGTGGACCAATCCATCGAGCTCGACAACGACGAAACTCTGATAAGAGTCTCACCGAAGTTGACAGGACTCGACAGGTTCGCAAACAGAATAGAAGAGTGCGTTCTTAGCTCATGACTGATGCGGACATTCTTTTCTCGATCACCAGGCAACAACACTCTTCGTCGAATGACTCCGAATCCCGTCAACGTCTTCGAATGCCCGAATAACTTCATTCTTCCGCCATGTTCCAGTCCCAAACACAAACACAAGCAATTCACCTCCAGAAATGTCGGCTCCTACTGATCAACGAGAATACAGACAAGTCAGACAATCAAACCTCTCTCAAACAGCCAAAGAAACGATTACAGTCCTACCTAGCGTCCTGAGTCAGTTGCCCACGATTAATGCTGAAGAGTCAACACTGCATTTGCTTGCCAGTTTGCCGTCTCTCAAGGCAGAAAGCTGCCCTGGCCATTCCAGTTGCACAGTGAGGGTCATTGACGATGACACCCTCGACGCAGCAATAGCGCTTTCAAAACCAGATGCCGCCCGCGTTGTCGTACTCAATCTCGCCTCCGACACTCACGCCGGTGGCGGCTGGCGGAACGGTGCTCTTGCTCAAGAAGAATCAATTTGTTACAGAAGCTCTCTCTCGCTCTCTCTGCACCAAAGTCACTATCCACTGCCACAACTGGGCGCCATTTACACGCCTTCCATGGTAGTGATGCGTACTTCCTGGACAAAAGGGCACGCCATAATGCACAACACGAAGCCTGAAGATCTCCCAGTCATGAGCGTGATCAGTCTCGCAGCCCTGCGTCGTCCAAAGACCCGCAGTATCAGAAATCCGGCCGATCGGAGCATTGTCTTGAGATACGGGTTCGAAAATCATGCAGATCGCAACCTCACCAAGTCCAAAATGAGGCTCTGTCTGCGTCTGGCAGGAATGAATGGCCACACGCGCCTTGTACTTGGAGCGCTGGGCTGCGGCGCATTCAGAAATCCCACCGAGGAAGTGGCAATCTGCTGGCGAGAAGTGCTGCAGGAGCCAGAATTCAGTGGAGGATGGTGGGAAGAGATTGTGTTTGCAGTGCTTGATAAAGGGAGCGATGGCGACAATGGTGCAAGAGATAACGATGGGAACTTTGCCGTCTTCGAGAGGGTACTCAACGGACTTGTTGTTTGAATGCTGAAATATCCCTGGATGCGCTATCAAGTGTGATGACACTTTTTCCTTCCGGAAAGTTTTTCAACCTCGACTGCTAACCGCCAAAAGATCTGGACAATATGTATCATAGGTTGTCGTCGATTTGCAAACGGAGTGGAGAAAGAGAGAGCTTTTGAGATTCCAGCTAACGGCTGTACAAATCATTGCTGTACGAGCCATTCTTAGCTCACGAAAATCATCAACCATCAACAAACACTTCACCTTCGCAGCTATCGATTCTCTCTGTATCTTCGAGTCGTATGTTCTTTCTTTGCGTTTCTTTCCAGTCGAAGTGCACGCGAACAAATCGGATCTGAAGCGGCGGAGGTTTTCGATACCCCTCTTCTGCCCCACCATTATTAACCTACCTACCTCAACGTTTGAAAAAGTTTTGAAGACTAGTACAATAATTTTGAAGACAACCAGCCACAATTGGGCGCTTGGTCTAGGGGTATGATAGTGAGTTGCCCATCTCTCCGTGTCTCTCTATTGGTTACTAACCACGTACTCAGCTCGCTTCGCACCAGCGAATTTGTGAGTGGTCGTGGGTTCAATTCCCACAGCGTCCATTTTTTTGAATTTTTACTCATGTGCGACACTTGCAAGCCAGTCCATCTTCACTCAAGTATCATGGACAGCTCGTCCGACGGGAGTTTGCTTTTTTTGGTTGAGACTGAGATTGATTGTTGGAGGTTGGGTGAGAAAATGACCCCGTTGACGCTGCTCGTAGTAAGTTGGACTTTTCTTATTCTATCGTAGGAAGTCATATGGATAGAGAGGGGTGTTTATCGAGAACTAAGTTGAATAGTAGCATTGTGTTGTATGGGAGACATACTCTGTTTCCGTCGCCTGGATGATATTTGACCTCGATCCTCAGTTCTCGTTCCGTGGTCACATCTCGTCGCCATCCTTCATCAATACCATTTGGCCTCTTATCTCAGGACAGATCGGTCTGACCATCATTTTCGCGTCGTCTCATGTACCTGATCACAGACAAGTCGTTCGCTGGCGAAATCCGATCACTCAGGATATGCTACAGCATGCCCGAAGACCCAACGGTTATTCTCCATTTCTTGAAACTCCGTTCGCTGTGAGATCACGCCTGAGCCACTGTATCTCGAGTACATCTTTCGCCAGGTATTCGAACCTTGTTTTGTCGACACTGCTGGATCACGGAGAGAAGGTCGGGCTTTTTATCAAAAATGCGTTGGCCGGGAGAATGAGTAGTATATCTAAGGATACTTTGCGGCAGATACCTGTTGGACTTCGAGGAGTTGTACGTCGATTGCAAAGAGAAGTGTTCAAAAATCTCGAAAAGAGGGCTCTCTAGTAACCGTACATTCAGCACAGTCATTTCGCGACTCCCCATCGGCAGTGAACGACGACATAATTCATCATCAATGACTGTCAATTATAGTCCCATCCCTTCAGAGCGCCCACTACACGAAGATGAAACGAAGTGTAGCCCTTTTGCTGAGCATAGCTCAATGGAACAGAGGAGACAATCAGGCGCAAAGACACAGAATTCCATCCCAAGGTCTGAGGCAAGCTTACCAAGGTCTACGGTATCGATCCTGCATCTCCATCACTGAGCCGTCTGACAAATTCGAAAATCGCAGATGAATAGTTTGCCTCCCCGAGCTTCATTCATTGGACTGCCTACCGAGATCCATCTCGAGATTTTTGGATGTCTTCTCTCAGAAATGGCAAACATTCCCTATCGCAGGGAGCGCTTTTTCGACAGTCTGAACGTACATCCAACAGGCTCACGCTCACCGTAAATGAAGGTGGTATTCTGACACAGGATGCTTTTCGAAGCCCATCAAACTTGTATAACGAAGCGGCGTCCAAGGACCACGTGGCAAAACTAATTGTCGACTTACTGGTTCCAGATCATACGAGCCAGTAGATAGCTTTACACCAAGACATTGCCTCTTCTGTATGCCAAAAATCTTCGAGGTTCAATTCCAGAAACATTGTATAACATTATGTGGACGACCTGAGCACGACAAACTGTCTACCAGAGAGCGGAAATTCAAAAGACCGGCTTCAAAAGGGGAACAACCTCCACCCTGCATACAAGACAGCATACCAATCAGCGTTGATGGCATCCTCCACCTCAAGCCTCCTTCATCTCTGGATCTGTACACAACACCTCCCAGGCTTCTAGGTACCTTTCATTTATTGGTACACCCGAACTTGGACCTACCAGGCGCGCATCCATCCCTACACGCTATCGTAAACGCCCTCTTGCCTCCATCCGTGCAGCAAGTGGTAATTGGTTTCGGGGCCGAACACTGAAAATAATTATCAGCTCCTGTCACAAATGCAAACGATAAAGTTCTTGATGTTAGGTCAAGGCCGGTTCTGGCAAGGACTTACAGCGCCCAGCTTTGGAAGAAAATATCCAGAACGACTGGGGCAGCACGACCGCGTGTAACCCGTTCCTCCGCTTATTTGTCCGTTTTGGTCGGTTCGACAGCAAGCCCAATTGGTGTATGTCTGGGTCTGGGCGGATGCGTAGACGAGAAAGAGGGGGACGATGACTGGGGCTTTCATTTTCCCTTGCGATAGATAGATCGTAAATGTATGTCTTTAGCGAAGTTGTAACAGCGTAGGGAGAGAAGTTGCCTGGAGAGGACACCTAAATATAAGAGGAGAGATAAATATAGAATCTATCACGGTATTCCAAGGTGACGGCGAAGTTGCGGTAACCTTCGGAGCTTGCGGAGGTGGCTCAGCTGTTCAAAATTGGGCAATCAACCTCCACTCTACAGAAAAGACAACCATCATACTTCCAAGCTTCCCCCAAGAAACCATATACCGAGCAGCTTTAACAGCATCTTCCGTCTCCCTCCCTCCCTGAATCTGTATAGAACACCTCTCAGGCTTACAACAACCCTTATTGTTGAATCGTACACCCAATGGTTGGCATCCCAGCCTCACATCCACCCTTGCACGCTACTATGCCCGGTTTTCCATCTTTGGGCGCCCGTTTCCCTCCATCTGTGCAGCAATTGGTGATTGGTGGAGCCGTACACTGAAAATTAGTATCAGCTTCTGTTATAAGTGTATATGACCAAGTTTTTCATATCAAGTTCAAGGTTTATTCATTGTAACGATGGCTGAACTTATAGTGTCCCAATGTTCATCGTAACGTCCAGAACGGGGACAGCACGACTTCGTGTAATGCTACCCTCCAGTAATCATTCCGTTTTTGTCAAGTTTACAGCAACCCCATTCGACGTCGGCGGATGAATAATGGATGAGGAAGATGAGGGGGACGATGTTTAGGGCTTTCCATTTCGCCTGCGGCAGTTGGATTGTGAATGTATAAATTTGATGAAGTTGGTGATAGAGAAGGAAGAAAAATTTCTGTTCGGAGAGGATAGATTATATGAGAATGGAGATAGATATATCATAAGAAAATCTGCTACAGTAATCACAACGTGATGGCGTTGCTGCGATGACTCCGGAGCTTGCGGAGGTGTTTGCTCTTGGTTCAGCCAATTTTTTGCGCCTATCCGGCTGAACATATACTGGTACGGCGAGTATTCCGAAGCGATGAAATACCTGGCACATATCTTATACGTAGAGCCTCGTCGGTCATGAACATCTTCACGTGCTTGCGATCTACCGCTGGGACAGCGCCTCGTGCCCGTTATGAAGAACTACATGTATGACCGATGGAGAATGGAACCGTCGAGTAGTAAACCTCTCTCAAATCTGGAGAGTGTTTTTCATAATGTTGAATATCGCCTGAGCGTTCATTGTTACCGAGGTAATATTGACATTCGGTAGCAAGGTATACGGGCGAGCCTATGGCTGTAGATCAAAATCCCCAGTTAAGGAGGAACTTCCGTGCCATATCCAGGCGCCTTGTACCTCATTTCAACAGTTCCAGCATGCGTGAGAATCTGTAGTTGACACGAGAGTCGACAGCGCTGTACTCTTTCCATGATAGCATGCGGATAGTAATAGCTATTCGGTTGCTCGACCATCCACATCTCCTGCGGCCGTTATATAAATACACTTTCTCGACTTCCACGTGAATGCACCAGACATATTGAACGTCCGGTATTGGAACGCTCCCAGTTGTGACGCAGCTTTTAGCGCTGGCTCGCCAAGCAGGGAGTTTGGGGGACATCGATGTGGTTAGGCCGACCGAGACAAGACTGTACGTTGTAAGCGCATGTAAATCAGATTAATTCGCACTCTCTTAAAGCATCGTCTACGAATATCATATACCGCGATCTTGTAAGCTGCGCCTCTAGCGTTCTGGCCACGGTGAGCGCACTTGCTGTCAGCATCATGATTATTGTCGCTGTCCCGAGTAGCTTTTCACAACTTCGTCCAGGTTCGGGGCTCTGCCTATGGCGATATACTGTTCGCAGGGGTGGTGACATCGTCCACGCGTTGACTTGATGACACGGAAAAGAGTATATCATAGTTGACAGAGCAAGTTAATAGGAGATGGCACTCTCTACTGAGAGTTGGCTACACTTGCGGTGGCTAAGGTATATTACGTCGATTATGTCATGTTACAAGGTATTGTGCTTCATGGCACGTGCATTGTCTTCTGGTCACGCAACCTCCTTAAGATGAGTGTCTACCGCTCTATACATCACAAGACCCATACAAATGAACGAGACTCGGAAAGGAAAGCGCAAGAAGACAATGCCTCCCGACAACTCAAACGCGAGATACGCCAAGTCAGGAGGTACCAGGATCGACAAGCCAAGTAGAGTCGCTTCTGCTCTTCAACGTCAAACTGCACGGCTTTGTTTTGCTGGATAGATGAGTTGCAATGCTGACAATGTGTAATTGCTGTCGGGTTGCCGACTTGGATCATATACTGGGCCACATACAGCAATCCTGGCGATTTTTTGGCCATCTCTGATGAACCTGATGTCTAGATTGCCCAGATCCCATTGACGTCAAGACGGGAATGAGTCTCGAGATCTAATGCAAAAGATCGGGAGATGCGAGTCGCACCGCGATCTCGAAATAGCTTCCGATCTATCAACATCGTCGGACTGTCGGATGTTAAGATACCTCAATATCGGTCCTGCCAACCGTACAACTACACAGCGCACTATGCTACCTGTACACACCAGGTCCTCTAGCTCTGAGAACGGCTTGTTCGATGTGGCAGAGATTGGCATATTCAGCCGCCACCCAAGCCAGTCTTTTGCACAAATGGCCTCAGGTACTTATCTGCGCAACACAGGTTCGCAACTCCCGAGGGTCTGTCCTGGCATCAGAACCTTGTAAACATCATCCAGAATTGCTCATAGCGGACAGGGCTGAATGCGGAGCTTCCATCAATATGGAAATCTCCGTGCTTCGTATGCCAGGATCAATTGGACCTTGTCACAGCCATTCTGTGCGTGGATGTTGGCTTCCACTTCGATCAAAAGCTTGGCCACAGTCACAGCCTCATATTCTGCTCCATATTCCTAGGATAGTGTTATGGATTTGTTGTCATCGTCCTGCTCGAGGCCGAGACGTCTCATTTCGATGGTCCTCTTGACTGCGACCAACTTTTCCTCTCCACATGATCTGAGCAGTGGTGCAGAGCTATAGCCATCATTCTCGAAAATGTCAAGCTTGCACAATTCAAGCACCAAGTGGTCACAACCCCTTAGTTGTTTCCGCAGCTTTCATTCAGACCTTACTCGGCTTCAATAATTAAAAGCAATATTGTGAGGGTAACGATCGATTTTCCGGCTCAGTATTGATAAGTTCCCCGCCTAAAAACAGACTCATCTGCCGTCCACAAACAATGATATATCCTCCAATCACAGTTTCGCAACGCTGGAACAGGCGTGATAGAAAGTCGTTGCCCCAGTCTCAACCGGAAAGAGATACGTCTCTTTCACGTAGATAACGATCAATCTTTGCTCGTCGCCTCCAGGCGTCGAGCAGAAGACTGGCCTTTCCGACTTCGAAGAGTAAAGTAGTCTATCATACCTCGGGGGGTATAGTTGTCTCGTTTACTGACATTTCCTCCATCATTGTTGTCCCCTGAAGTGCATCAGCGAAGCCCAAACGCTCTCAGCCTTACCTACTGCATTTGTGTCGATCTTCATAGTGCGAGATGATGATATAATCAACATCCCTAAGAAAGTGTTTTGCCCCGTCATGGTCATTCATCCAGCTTGGACAGTCGGCACATGAACAAAGGTGGCCTCGACTTCCATAAACAGAACCGAACATTGCGCATCGAACCGTTTTGCCGTTCCATGGTACATGATAGTTGCACTCGCACATCCCACCCAGAAGACCAATTGCGTCGATACAGTCGTCTGCGTTTCCCTGCGTTATCACGAACGCGCTTCCAATGAGTAGGTAGGAAGATAGCTTAAAGATTAGTAAAGTCTTAAGCTTCGGAGTGGTGTTAACGTACTTTCATAGCACGGTGAAGATTTGACTGTTTTCGGGAGTGGTTATCGGGGATTTCAGTTACGTCGTGTTATGCCGCAACTAGCTATGGCCACCATTTGGAGGATGCATCGAGGGTGATATATAGAGTTGTCCGGAACTGGTTGGTTATTCAACCATACATTTCGGAGAAGACCGCTAGCAACTCATCACACGGGTGAACCCCATTCATGTACAACGTACATGAATGGACAGGCGTATGGGCTACGACTCCTTCCCTTCTTGGATAAACTTAGTCGAAACAGGAGCTCAGATCGTCGGATGGGAACAATCTTTGTAAAAACAACAAGAAAGCCTCGTCCCAAAGAAATCTGCGACCTCGTAATTGCAAATCTGCAACCCCGTAAATGCAACGACAGCCAAGGTCTCCAATCATCGAACACCAAGACTTGTGATGTCATCGGCTCGATAATCGTCTATGGCTATGGCAATCTCAAGTCGATGAATATTTCTTAGAGGATTATTAATCTGATGATTTCGTGTCAGGACTTAAAGAGAATACCGTGTCCACTAAGCCGAAAAGACGAGAATATAAGCAACTGCTTATAACTCGGCGGTATTCAATGCATATTCCTGATAATACCCCCTTTTCAGGTAGCACGTCCCGGGGTGCCCGATACTGGCACTCCAGTGGGTAGGATACACACTACCTTCCAGCACCAGATATACATAACTCGAGGCCAGGTCTCCTAGGGGGTACGCGGCCTATAGCACTTATTACGCCCCCGGGCACGTAGCCTCTAGCATACGCCTAGTATATCGTATCACGGTAGTCTAAGCCGTGATTGGTAGGCTGTACCGGTCTTTATAGTGGGGCCATAATACCAACCACTTTAGAACGCGGTTAGTTACTTATATTATGTCAGGACTTAAAGAGAATACCGTATCCACTAAGCCAAAAAGACGAGAATATAAGCAACTGCTTACAACTCGGCGGTATTCAATGCATATTCCTGACATTTCGCTCCATCCTGGATGACGAGGATAATGTAGCCCGTGCTCATATGGCTGAGCCACTACGCCACACTCAAAATCTTGGCGTATACTAGCCAATCGGAAGTTTTCAGTAGCTTATATGATCCCAGCATCATCAAGGTCATCAACATGTCATTATAATCAACCTTATTAATTCAATATATCGGATGAATGGAGTTGAACATCATACTTCACCACAAGCTTGAAAACTCAAACAGCCGATGATTGGAGACCTTGAGCGCTGATTTACCACGTCAATCACTGCAATTGCTGGACCTGCGATGCTGTCAGTCGTCCTCTGAGTTTTCACAGGCCTCTTAGGCATCCCGACTCTATGAAAAGATATAGTCTTTCCTCACGAGCCCCAAGATTGACTCTGTGATCTCGGAAAACCTGTCGTCATAGTCCGGTCACTAGGCACGTCTATGCCCAAGCAGAGTTTGTTACTGGATGAAATTGGGGCGCTGAAATGGCAGAGCATGTATGAGCAGTCCATCCAAACCAATCTTATTGACTGCCTGAACGACTAGACTGCCTTAAGACCGCTTGTTAACTCAATTTTGGCACCGCCTGTTTGGAGGCACATCATCTTGCGGGTATTCTGGTGCGTGTGCAGCCACTCTTATTATGACAGTGTCCACATCAAGCATCGTGCATCTGCGGCACGCTTTTATCTTGCTGTACGTTCTACATGGACATTGAAAGTGCATAAGGTAAGTGAGATCAATGATGTGATTGAGACGTAATTAGCTGGATAATTACAAGGTAGGCTGCCTCGGTATTCGTGTCGTATTCGTACGGGTATTCCTCAATCACGAGACTTTTTTCTCCTATTCACCGATTCTCTTGAACTCGCGGTCAAAGCCAAGGATGGTAACACTTCTTGCGAGCTTATTTTCTTCCCTCGAGTAATCATTGTATAGCAAGGCCAGGAAAAAGGGTCTTTTTCAGTCTTGATTCCAGATGAGAGGACGGTGCTAGGTGAATTATAGTCTGCAGGGATGGTTTTAACCTTGATAGGAGATGCTTGGCTGTTCATGACATTCTCAGTCGACTCTCCAAGTGCTAATTCTTCCAGTGGTGACTCGCGTTGTGCTAAATCATGGATCGTTGGAACCACCAGAGCTTGGAACCTACCTTGACGACTTCCCCTCCACTCTCCAAAGTCGTTTCATTCTGGCCATTGTTCAATACCTTTCTAGAGGCTTCCTTTGCCTAACATTGCTAAGTAGCTCGAAGAATGCGATGTAACTGCATGTCCATTTTGGGTAGGATTTCGGGAGACACGGAACGGGGCGGACGGCTGCCACTCTGCACTTTCACAGGCTTGTTCTTGTTCATATTTGGGTCTCCTTTGCCACGGAGGATCATTTCTTGGACATCAGCGTCAACAATGCGGCTAGCACAGTACTTTAGCCCACTGCAACATAATTCAGGCAGACGCAAGACTCAAAATTCAATCTCTACAATGGCACTTGAAAGCTCGAGGCATGAATCATTTTGATTGGAAAATCAAGAACTTTTGATTCGAACGAAACTTTCCTCAACACCCGTCAGCCTCCAAGCCTCCCATCCCCCCAGGTAGCGACAGGTAGTAAGGAACCATGATCAACCCCCGTCTTCCCCCAAGAATCAAAGTAGCGAGTGTCAACAGAATCCCACGTCCCAAATCTCAGCCTCCCTCCCTCCCTGAATGTGTACTCAACAACTACTCCCAGGCGAGCAGGCATGCGTACACTGCTTTACACCTGGCCTTCTTCCACTTGCATTGCAGCAGCTGGCGATTGCATTTATGGACAAACACTATCGATTCGTATTAGCTTCAGACACAAGAGAAGATGACGGAGTTGACTGCGCCAAAGGAAACGTGGATCATTTGCAGATGGTTGGGACGGGTAGTTCAGTGATGGAGGGAAAGATTCGCAAGCAGTGTCGCATCCTCCCGGGAGAAGTGGAATATCCGCCAGCTGGGACACTCTTCATGCCGTAGCTAGCTAGCGAGCAATGTTTCACAAAAAAGAGTATTGGTGCCTCATTGCTCCAAACTTTCCTGCTTGAATTTGGGGATCAGACTTACAATGCCTTGTCCGGCCTTGTAACCTCCTCCATTTACAGATTTTGGACAGCACGTCGACGTATAACCCGTGCCTCCAGTCACCTTGCCATTGGAGACTCTGCAACAGGCATACGGGGTGTAGGTGAAGTCGGTCGATGATATCGCCGGATAGACGAGGTAGAAGAGAGGTGCGAGGAATGTGACTTTCATTTTGTTGTGCGGTAGATGGGATTGTGATGCAATGATCTTGATGTAGTGTATGATGGTTGAAGAAACATTGTCTCTCAGGAGAGGATGCATCTATATAAGAAGGCCGTGGCTACGCATCGGTGCCGCAGGAGTCCGAAGTACAGTCTTTGAATACCATAGTGACTCTTCGAATTTTCGCACCAGGGAGGTATGCCATGGTAGCTGACCAAAAAAAGGTTAAAGCTTGAACCTTGTCCTTTTCCCCGCGTGAGGCTCACCCCGATGTAGTTCTCCACTGAATCTAGACCTAGTTTAATTAATAAACTAAAGTAGCCAGCAGAAAGAACGTCGGTACGCACTCGCATACAGCGAATCGACATGCAATCGGCCTTTCTGCTGGCTGGCACAGTAGACGTCTCCTGTCATTCTAATTATCCTCTTTCCTAAAAGCACTGGTTGCTCGTTCATCATTTTACGTTTGGGAAGAGAAGACATGGATGTAATGAAAACTGAAAGCCACTCAGCGGCCTGCTCTTGGCCGGCTAATGCGGTAGAATCTATGGTTGGCTACACTTTTCGATATCGATCCTGGCGAGGATGAAGGAAGGCACACTGCATACTGGAGCAGCCGTGGAAAGATGCAGACGAGACAAGGGCAGCTCAGACGAATTGGGCCAGTGATGCAGCACTCTCTCTGCTGAGATAATCTGCTCCTTATTATATTTGGCTTGGCCGGGACCGCTATTTTCCGAGGACTCTCGCATTTCTATCCGGGGAAAGTGTCGTCGTGTCTATAGTCCTGGGAGACATGGACTCATGAAGTCACAACGTTGAGTCTTGATGGTCTTTTCGTGGTCTGACCAGCTATTTAGCCCAGGTTAAAATGTTGCTTGCGAGATGTGTCCTGCTCGACATCCCAATTTGATCCCCGTGTCACATCAACAGTGTGTTCGTGGTTGCTGTTCCACAAGGTGAGGACATTTCTGAATTGTGGTCTCGACTCGAATCCGTGATGCGTGGCGTGCTGAGCCGAGACAATCTGGACTTCAGATTCACTGCAAAAAGTCAGTCTATTCGGCTGTCATTTGGCTGAAAAGTCTGCGGTCTTCCTGGTCATTGAATAGTTGCTGTTTTCGTTTTTGATTCATTTCTCAAAAATGTTGAGACAAAGCTAACCAGGTCAGTACGTTAATGTCCATCTTTAACCCAGACGGAAGCTCTCAAGTGCTGTACTGGTATAATGTGCCAAGAATAGACAGCGAACCTTAATCTACCAGGAGTCCGCCATCACGATGCAGCTACCCACGACGCCTCGCCATGCATCAAATCTTAGTCCTCATGCCATCGTAAAGAAAACGCTCGCATCAAAAACGCCGAATCAGATCCAATTGTCATCCCACACCTTAGGCATGTGCTTGGCGTAGTATTCGAGTTGTTGATCGCTCAGACTCGTCACACCCAAACGACGCGCTTCTAGAACCATTCGCTCCGGAGTTACCGCAATAGATCCACTCCTATCCAAGCTTTATGTCAGTTCCAAATCTTTCCGATAACGTGGATAACGAAAATCACCCATGCGTCCCCGTCCTCTCAAAGAACACAATGTACGCTCGTCCATCTTGAAGACTTTTGTCATTGCCAGGCGTGAAATCATGCACCTTGTCGTCATTGAACTCTCTCCATTTTCCTCGTCCACCATCTCTTACCAGCGAAACGTAGTGCCCACTACTAAGAGTAGCCCCTAGATGTCGCATCACTGCATACGCATCGTACGTGAAAGGCGGCAGCGACGAATCCTCTAATCTTCGAGTGAGATATTTTGTGTCATTTGTCGCTTGCATTGCGCGCTGTCTCTCCGCATCGGTTGGTGGAGGCGCCATGAACTCGGCAAGATCGAGATGGCAAAGGGGAAAATCGATGGGCGTGTGAACCTTCTTCGCGGACTGTTGAAACCCAGCCGCAAACCGCTTGAAATGGACAATCAAATAGCGTGGCGCTCGAGTAATGGTGATTCGTTTGGTGGCTTCGCGCTCCTTTTTACATTCTGGACACATCCATTTCTCGCCGCCAGCTAGCTTCTCTTCGCGACAGTAACTCCTCAAACATTCGTAAATGTTGCTGTGTCCACTTCGTGGAATCTCGACGCTGATACTCATGAACATTTCATAGGTCGTGCTGGTATGTCCACATTTCAGGCATTTCAACTGGGAGCAGTGTTGTCCAGCGAAGAGGTCGCTAATGAGTGACTTTTCGCGTTTGGTATGCCGTGCCCATTCTACTTGGGCAGCGAAGGGTTTGGCAAGCTTCTCCCGGAATTGCTCTTCCTCGGCTGATAGAACATGTGGTGGTGGATTGCGCCAATTCACATTTAAGTCTTCATGAAGACATTCCATCACGAATTCGAGAAATTCTTTCGCATCTTGCTGTACGTCAGCACCCCAGTTGCCATCCATGCGAGCGCAGAGATTCTGATCAAATGTCAACTACCAAGATCGTGCAAGGAGGACAAAGTACATACCCTAAAGGTTGACGGGCGACAAGCGTTTACGTCGCCGATCCACAAACTCTTGATGAGATTAGAGTAGTGCTCAGTCACTAAACCCTTCGAGCCCTTCCAGTTGTCGCGTTGCACAAATTGGCGGAAGCTGTCATTTCTGATTTGCATGGTCAATGGTATGGTGGCATTTAAACATTGGATTGTCGCATTCATATAGCAGGTCACGCCGAAATTGACCAAGCCTGTTTTTGGGAGCCGCACGTTTTGCGGCATATCTTTGATAGGGACGTACGGTCGAAGTTCCTGTTGACTCCTGACAGGGGCATTGTAAGGACCTCTATCGTGAGCTCCACTGTAGCTGACGCGTGCCGCGGCAGGAAGCGGTCGAGATGGCATTTCATCGTGAGAAGGGGAACCAGAATACCTTGGTAAGTGCGAGGATTGCTGTGTTGATGGTTGTGATGGAGTTCCTGCTTTGTATGAATTGTATGGTTCCGAGGCATACGATGGTGGTGGCGGCGAAGTCATGGACTCCTGTTCCAGGGAGACGGCCGGGAAGCGACGGAAAAAGTCTGCTTGAGTGCGGTAGAATGCGGGATCCTCTTCTGCCTCTTCATCGAAGGAGTTTGCACTTTCTCCATCCATGGGCAGTGAATCGATATATACGCTCTCCTTCCGTGCACTTTCAAGCCATCTACGCTCTTCCTCGGGATCGAGGGGATTGTACTCTCTTCGACGCCTCTTTTCCATCGCAAGTGTGGCCGCTGCTGATGGAGCTGGCACAGGTCTACGACGCGGCTGCAATGATTTGGCTGCTTTTGTGGCTGCGGTGTCGGATGTTCTCAGCGCAGCATCGCCGAGCAGATTTGTCCATGCCTCAATGCCCCCTGTCAGCAGCAAAGGTGATCTATTCAAAGTTTTTGAGACATTCAGCTCGCTCAAAGCATCAAACAGCCGCCTGAGAGCTTCTTCTTCCCTATTTCGGTCTGGCTTTGTAAGAAACGCACTCGTCTGCGTCCGATAGTCGTAGCACACGACCAGATCAAATGCATCTCTTCTGCTAAAGTGGGTGAGCTCGTTGTCGGGAGACAATATCATTGTGCTTTCCAGGTCTTCGTCAGACATGCCAGATCGTAAGGTGAGCGGTTCGATGCACACGATTGTGGCAGAGTCAATGTGGCCTTGGTCGAATTCTTGGCGAGACCGAACATCAATAAGGAGCACCCGAAACATTTTCATGTAATCGAAAAGCATGTTTGGCTCAATTTCACAGCCTTCACTTGGAAGACCAAAGGAACCATTTCGTCGTGATGAGCTATCCTGAATAGGATCTTGCGGGCGGGAAGATTCTCGCGAGAGCGCACTAGGGAAATAAGAACTACCATCATTGTCACCAGGCGCCCGTGTGGATGCGCTCGACGTTGCAATCGAGTTACTCCGGCTTCCAACAGCACTTCGGGCGGTGCTTCTGGGCGGATTCACGCCTTGAGGAGTCTGCATGTTGCGGGCAGGACTGTAAGTAGGACTTGGTGGTTTGGGCATCTGTACTGCCAGCTGCGTGTCGAGCGGTAGTTTAGGTGGAATGTTAGGCATCTCTCTTGGACCTGAAGGTCGAGGTGGAGGTCCCATGGTGCCATTTGAGATGTACTGGGTGGGTGATGGCATCCGTACAGCGCCATTTTGGACTTGCTGGTAGTGGCTAGTGCTCGGCGATTGATTGCCAGCACCGCGGAGTCGAGCGAATCTTTGACTCAACTCATCGGTGGACCCATTCAAATGATTGCTTCCTTGAGCGAGTGCGTTTCCGTGAAGCGACTGTGGTTTGGGCCGCGGTGGGGGTCTCGATCGTAAAGAATTAGCTGCCGATAGGGAATCTAAAGATCCAAAAACCTCGACACTATGTGGTCTAGGAGGTACCAACGGTTTCGCGCCATTCGTACTGCCATTTGTAGTACTGTCCAAGAACAGCTCATCGTTCATTCTCGGAGCCGGGCGCGATACTTGCTGGCTCATGGGCCTCGAAGGTGGTTTCGGGGTGGAAGATTTCCTCCGAGCCATTATCCCTAGCCGGCGGTTATCGTTGATAATTATGGATTTGATTTTGTCGAACCGATCGTTGTTCTCTTTGATGTGGTGTAGTGTCTCCCGAAACACGGCGTATAGTGTGCTGTGCTTCTGGCTGCTGAGGACAACAAAGTCCCTGCTGCGTGGTATTATGTTGACAATCAGTTCGTATGCGAACATATACTCCACGTATGCCTGGTCTCGTTTTCTGTAGTCGGCAAGTGTCTCGGCGTAACGAGCGCTATCCTTGGCGGAGTTTATGAGGTGGCCGATCTAGTGTTGACTGTCAGTAATGTCCATTGCGCTTTCTCCAACGCGGGCGTACCGGGAGGTGCTGCAAATCCCTGGATCTCCTCTCTGCCTCTGCCAGCAAATCATCTATATGCCTTGTTCCGTCTGGCGGATGGCCCCCATGACTTGTCGAGGACCCATTACTGCGACTTCCACTAAGATTGTCGGAGGAGTAGGGTCCAGAAACGGAGAAGGAGGAGGTGGAAGCGGCGGCCATTTAAATCGAGGTTATAGTACGACAGGAGACCTCATGCTTAGGGCAGAGAAGCAGTATGTCGAGCTGCCTTCCCCGTGAATCGGATATATAGGTAGTCGTGCGGTACTCTGTCGAGTCGCAAGTGTGGCGTTGGGGGGAGGATCGTGGGGATATCAGAGGCAGCAGTGTTGCTTGCACCAGAGGCGTGTACAGGTGAATGCTGCAGGCTCGGGTCGTGTTCTTTGCATGTATCCCGTGACGGCTTCGTTGTCTGAGTATTTGTCTGGAGAGTACGGCCTCTACTCAAATGTCAGTGACGTTTGCGGTAGTAGTTCGAAGCAAGCTACACGCCGTGACCATAGGCCGTAAGGTACCTTTCATGCGCCACGACTTAGGCCGTACTAGGGCGGGAGAGCTCCATGATCAACCGCATCGCCTTCACCTACTATAATACCATCATAACGAACAATAACTCTATCCCTCCTCACCGCCGCCCACACTCCCTCCGCCCTCGTTGATCATGGCTGGGTGGTTCACCTCCTCCAACACAGCTCTGGACGAGCAGATTGCGAAGGCTACCGAGTCGAGCTTGTATGGATACTGCAAAGCTTAGGACAAGGCCATGCTAACGACAATAACAGAGAAGACATAGCTCTCAACTTGGAAATATCAGACATCATCCGGTCGAAAACTGTACAGCCAAGGGAGGCTATGCGATCTTTGAAGCGCCGTATTGGCAACAAGAACCCAAACATACAAATAGCAGCCTTGAATGTAGCCTTCCCCCTCTGCTACACAACACTTTGAAGTGCGCGTCTGACAGTTCAACAGCTTACCGACACCTGTGTCAAAAATGGTGGCTCCCACTTCATGAACGAGATAGCCTCCCGCGAATTCGTAGACAACTTGACCTCCCTTCTGAACGCATACGGACCAGCTGCCGTAAACGACGACGTGAAGGGGAAAATTCTGGGGTTGATTCAAGATTGGGCAGCCGCTGCGGAAGGACGACCGGCACTGGTATATTTGGGAGAAGTCTATAAGACATTACAGCACGAAGGTCACAGGTTTCCGCCAAAGAAAGAGGTTGCCAGCAGCATGTTTGACAGTTCCGCTGTTCGTGATCTTTTCTCTTCGACTTTCAGTTCTCTACTAATGATACAACCAGCCTCCGGAATGGGCAGACTCCGATGTTTGCATGCGGTGCCGCACTTCGTTCACTTTCACAAATCGCAAGCACCACTGCCGAAATTGTGGCAACGTCTTCGACCAACAGTGCTCGAGTAAGACCCTGGCTCTGCCTCACCTCGGGATCATGCAAGCCGTGCGAGTCGACGATGGCTGTTATGCGAAGTTGACAGAGAAGAACAATAAACCTGTACCCATACCCAAGGGATTTGATGCGGCCAAACCGGCGAGGACGTTATATCAGGGCATGCAGCCAAGAGAGGCACGAGTCACTCAGGATGATTCATTTGATGCGGACCTGAAACGAGCTCTGGAAATGAGCTTAGAGGACGCGAAGGCGCCAGTCGGACAAGGCTATGTCTCGCATGCCCAGCACACAAAACCCGCTATCAACGGTTCATCGAAGCCACTGCCGAAACCGCAAGAAGAGGACGAAGATGCTGAGTTGGCAGCTGCGATTGCTGCCTCCTTGAAGGACATGGAAGACCAAAAGCAGAAGTACAGTGTAGCTTTCAAGCAACAGACATCGGTACCGAATGGTATTCCAGCTGTCATAGCAACAAGACCAGACTACGAACTCACGCCTGCCGAGGGAGAGAACATTAACCTTTTTGCAACACTGGTGGAGCGACTGCAACACCAACCACCTGGCACGATATTAAGGGAGCCCCAAATTCAAGAGCTATACGAAAGCATTGGAAAGCTAAGGCCAAAATTGGCCCGAACATTCGGCGAGACGATGAGCAAGCATGACACACTCTTGGATCTCCACAGCAAACTTGCTTCTGTCGTGAGATATTATGATCGTATGCTCGAAGATCGTCTTTCCAAGACGTACAGCTCGCAAATTCCAGGTTACAACCTACCAGCCAGCATTCAGCAACCAACTCCGAGTCCTTACCCAAATCTGGGAGCTGGCCCTGCAAGCGCCTCGGGTGCCGAGAGCTTCTACACCGGTCAAGCCCCAACGTATGCAAGCCAGCCATCGAATTTCGCGCCACAATACGCACAACGAGAGTCATCACTACCGCATGGGTATTCACAGGCACCACACGACCTTTATCCTCAAGGGTATCCTCAACAACAGCCGAGCTTTGCGCCTGCTCAACACCAACAGCAACCTCCCAGCGCCACGTACAGCCAGCAGTCTGGCTCGCCGCAATTGCAGCGTCGCGTCTCATCCCAGCAATACGGCCCAGCCCAGCAACAGCCATTTACGCCCTCCCAACCTCCGTCAGGACCAAGTTCTGATCCCGCTGCCTCTTACTATCAAGACCAACAGTCCGCCCCTCAGCAAGAGCAGCAGACCTCTTCTTCACCACAGCTGTACCAACAGCTACCGCCTCCAGGAATCTCTCATCAGCCTTCACAGCCTCCAGAAGCTCAATCTCAGCCACAACAGACACCACAAATACCGATTTCACCACCAGCGCAACAATACCAACAACAGCAATTTCCGGCAGCTCGTGCGCCAGCTCCGCAGCAGCAGCCTTATTGGCAGGCTCAGCAGCCGGCGCAGCAGTGGGGTCCGAATCAATTCCCTGTAGCACCAGCACATCAGCCTAAAGTCGAAGAAGCGTTGATTGAATTGTGATCGTGTCCTGTGTTTGCAGAGGCTCAAGGTTACTAGCATTTCGATGTTTGCAATGTGGTTGACGGATCTTGATTTTGCAATTGCATTTGAAATGTCTGGAGTTGGGTAACTCTAGACTGCATGGCGAACTACGGCCCGCCTACAATTGTGGCGCGTATTCATGCATTGATGTGACAGGGCAGCGCTGAAATGTACAGTAGTAGGTAGTTCCTAATCCTGTATTCAGGTACCTTTTCTTGCCGTTCGTTTTCTTGTCGAATGGAGTACAGACACAAGTCCTTGAGAAGGGGGCAGAAGAAAGAAACTATGAATCGGGCTGCTTAGAAGAGCCAGTCGCTTGACTCGAAAATCTGTGTGGAATACTTGGCTGTGCGATACACCAAGATATCACGTTACCTGATGTTTCGCAAGTTCCAAATAAGGAAACAACCCGCGTCATCGGGTTGTGACTGTGCCTGTGCACATGCCCGTGATCTATACTTCTTACACCCGTCAGGCAGACCTCATACCACTTTTCTCCACAAACAAACACCCAGATTCCCTATGGTAAAACTGACGTTTCTCTTCCTCTTTACCGCAAGATATACCCGAGCCAAAATATTTCCAAGAAACTACCCTACGATATTCACAAACACGAATCAGCCGTGCAGAGCATCAAGTTCCATCAACGGTCAATCGTTCTCTCACATCTTCTCCAATCAAGTCAGCATGGACGGCCAAGATCACTCTCACTCTCACGAGGCGCCAAAACTTAATAAACTGAACATTCGTGGCGGACCAGAGAAGATCCAGGCGGTCATGAAGAGCGCATCTGATGCTCAGGAAGCGAGAGATGCATATGCGAAGGCACACGCTACTTCGCAGGTTCCGGAGGTGAGAGGAGGGCCGGGAAAGGTTGAGGGTGTGGTGAGTAGTGCGGAGGGAAGTGACGCGCAGACGGTGCCTGATATTAGAGGAGGGCCTGGTAAGGCTGAGGGCGTTATGGAGAGTGCGGGGGTGGATGGAGAGCAGAAAGTACCTGAGGTCAGAGGCGGGCCGGGCAAGGTCGAGGGTGTTTTGGAGAGTGCTGGTGAGCAGGGAAAGCCAGAGGTGAGGGGTGGACTTGGGAAGGTTGAAGGTGTTTTGGAAAGTGCTGAAGGTGGGAATGAGTTGAAGTGAAGCGAGGCTGAAGGGAGAGGTTTCTTGGAAATTGAGGAATAACGAAGCTTAACGAAAAGCGAATAGATATTCTTCCCTACATATTGAAGTCTTCTCAAACTTGTGTATGGTCGAGTTTGAGCTCAGCACAGGATTTTGCCATGTCCCTGTCGTTTTATGCCATTGAAAATGCTGCATCGCCACTGAATCGATGATGTTACGATCCAGTTCTATATTCGATCTCACAACGTTTTCCTGTGGAAGTAGTGAGAGAGAGGAGAAGCCGCACGGAGATGATCAACACGACCAGCCTCCTCTATTTTGATTGCAAGAAAAAGCCTGATGAGAAGGACCATGAGTATTGATGTTGATTTGCGGTCACAACGTGAAGGTGATCACCAATCCAAGAACGAGAAGGCCCACGTCCACTTTATTTACCTTTCCAATTGGTCCGTCCACCGTTCACCCTCCACAGTTCCACCCAACACCAATCGAACCCTTGAAAATCATTTCAAGCAGAGGACCATGACGGCCTCATCATCGGGGCGTGATACAGACTGTCATTGGCACCACCTTGTGCGATCGCGTCTTTCATCTAGTTGACCTTCTCTATCAGGTGGATAGTTTGCCACCCGCTCAGAGATGCAGACGAGACCAGGGTGTCACAGCTGAGCTTCTGTATGAGCAGATGGTATTGTTGTTCTGTCAGCAAAGGAACAACGTTACGTGTTGGCCCAGCTCGTCGACCAACCTTGGCTTCGTCTGCGTATTTGCACGGATCCGGTTCCCCGACATCACGCAAATTACTGATTTACCCAGGCCCCAGGCCCCTGGTTGGAGCTCGCTTAGACACGTTCATGGCTGTAGATCTAAGGTCACTTGACTAGCCTCAACAGGAGAACGGGATATGATATCTTCAAGACAATTGTATCGCGGCCGAGTTTGTATGCAGCCAAGACAAGTACCTCTGGGCAATGCAAATCCGCTGGGTTGTCAACATACCTACGACCTCGATAAGGTATGGAAGCATAAAGCCGCTTTCTGAACATAAATATGGGGCGATAACAATTTACTAGGGTATATCTCATGATTATGGTGAAAGGATCTCTGTCCATAAGGATGTCTACTCTGCCCGGAGGCAATGCTCCATCGATACCTTCTGTAATTGGATCACCTCTCCGTCATCATGTCAGGCGAGAAAGACAACTCAGAGATCAATGCCGAGTTGGCATTGAAAGACCATAAGTCCGCTTCAGACGGGGTTGTCGCCGACATGGAGAAGCAGACTCCGCTTGGTGTTGATGGAGACGAAGCATTGGAAATCATTGGGAATGGAGAGGTCGTTGAAATCGATGCAGCCGTCAATCGTCGCCTTCTTTGGAAGATTGGTTTGTATTGACCTGTGTAAGTATCACAATACGCAGTCTCTAACATGATGTAGACCTTCATCTTCTACCAGTACTTTGTTTCCTCTATGGACTACAATTCTTGGACAAGACCACCATCAGTTATGCTTCGGTTATGGGCATCGTCAAAGATACCCATCTTGTTGGCACTCAATATAACTGGTTAGGATCAGTGTTCTATATCGGCTATCTCTTCGCGGAGTGAGTCCTCTGCAATTCAGAAATGGCATGCTCGTATGGACTCATACGACGACAGGTATCCTGCAAATTTGGCTTTGCAAAGATTTCCGATCTCCAAATTCTTGTCGTCGCAGATTGTCATATGGGGCGGGATCTTGATGTATGTCATGTGATAACCACAGTACTCCAAAAGCTATACTGATTGAGTGATAGGCTACATGCAGCGTGCTCGAACTTTGGCGGATTGGTCTCATTGCGAATTCTCCTGGGCATTCTCGAATCCTCTATCTCGCCCGGCTTCGCTCTCATCGTATCACAATGGTGGCGTAAGGAGGAGCAGGGATTCAGAACCGGTATCTGGTTCTGCTGGAACGGCATGGGTCAGATCTTCGGAGCTGTGGTCTCTTATGCCATTGCCACATCCATCAAGTCGAACCACTACACGGCGCTGAAAGGCTGGCAACTCATGTTCTTGATGACAGGCGGTCTTACAGTTGTTTGTGGCATCATCTTTTTCTTCGCCATTCCAGACTCACCGGCGAACGCATGGTTTCTAAGCCAAGAGGAAAAGGTCATCGCCATCGAGCGTATTCGCAGCAACAACCAGGGAGTGGGCAACAAAGTCTTCAAGAAGCATCAAATGATGGAGGCGCTCAAAGATCCAGCTGCCTGGATGATCGTCGTCTTCTCTTTCACTTCTTCGATTCCGAATGGAGCGACCACGAACTTCAAGAACGTCATTCTCAAAGGGTTCGGTCTCTCATCCGAATTTTCGCTGCTATACGGCGCCCCGAGTGGGGCTGTCCAGGTTGTCGGCACAATGCTAATCTGCTGGCTGGCGGATCGTTTCAGCCAACGTCTGTTCATGTCAGTGGTCGCATTGATATGTCCAATCATCGGCTTCGCCCTCCTGGCCACGCTTCCAATCACCAATCTTAACGGGCAGCTGGCAGCATTCTACATAACTTCCACAGCGGCGGCAGCATTCACACTAGTCCTAAGCATGATCAGTTCCAACGTCGCAGGGCAGACAAAAAAGGTCACGGTCGCCACCATGATGTTCATCGCGTACTGCGTGGGCAATCTCATCGGCCCGCAGATCATTCACCTCGAAGATGCTCCCAGGTATCTGAACTGTAAGATCATCATCTGTGCGCTCTATGGCGTTTGCTGCATCTCGCTCATTGGATTGCGGTTTGTCTGGTCGTTCAGGAATAGGCAGAAGGTCAGAGTGATTGCTGAACTTGGAGATGCGTACAAACATATCCTCAACCAGGAGTTCATGGACCTGACGGATGGCGAGAATAAGGAGTTTAGATATGTGCTATGAGTTCTGGCTTCAATGGATGAAATCGGCCTTCGTTGTTGCGGGACGATAGAGAAGGCTGATTTCGAATGCTATCTCAGTGGCTTCTTTAGACAGAGAGCGAAAGTCAATCGAATGCACGGACAGGACACATCGAGAAATAGGCGTCAGGGATGTGCTTTGAGGCCTTCGGACACCGTATTGCTCTCCGTATGACGAATGTAAATCAGCCCGGAGTGGATTAGGTCATGTCCATAATTTCTTCGTCCGACCATTCGTTGCAGCAGCGTCGTCAATCCACATACTTGATCAATTACATAATGCAAATAGCAGCTCAACGTTCATTGTCCGTTATAAAAATTGGCTAGATCTATTCTACAAGTATGCCATCATCACAGTAGTCGAACATCTAATTTTGAATCTAAGGCGTTCAGTCTCGATATAGTGTACACACCACACTCAAAAACTTCTCAAGACACATGGTTGAACAACACGAAAGCTACTACTGTACCAAGATACATATATCAACAGCCACGTGCTCATTCGAGCAGGACCTTCCGATTCAAGTCGAAGCCCAATCAACAACCTTCATCTGCGATAGCCAAGGAATATATCCTTTAAGTAACTAGAAGATCGTAAAATGTAAATAAGAAGTACAGGACGGCAACAGATATCAGAGTATACGAAAAAGCGGCGGAGTACACTCCCTCCCCATAATAAAGATTGATATACGAACACCACTCACACACTACATCACAGCAGTCTTTGCAACCTCACGCATACCACAGTAACAACTTCCAGCCTCGCGATCAGAGCAATTACCTCTTAGCGGTCAGATCTCATATTCCACATGCTAACCATAACTACGGGTCCACGATTAAGCCCGTGATTGTCGATCTACACGCCTTAGCACTCGTATTTCCAAGTTCCTCATTCACTTACTTAAACCCGCCTCCCATCGAGAGACACCCGCGTCGACTCATCAGTTAAGTACAACGGGCACACCACACCAATCCACACCTGCACCTCCTCACCCACCTATATCAAAACATGAAACCCACAACACTCGCACCCCTAATTCTCCTCATCGTAAACGTCAGCGCCGCAGGTCTGCCGATTATGCGCCGGGAAGCCAGTCCCAGTGTAGACTCTGCTGACGCCTATTGCAGCCGCTCCAAATGCATCAAGACTGTGAGTTGATTTGCTGGTCTGAGGAGATTTACGAGTTTCTTGCTGATGGCTGTTAGTGCCACGACCGCGGACGCGTGTTTTTAGGAGAGTGTGACCCCGATGGTTCATGCATCTGCTCAGGAGAGTAAGTTCGGGGAGAGGGAGAGGGAGGAACTTAGGTAGGAGAGAGGGAGGGAGGATGGCAGGGAGGATATAGGAAACCACAGTCTCTCCTTAACAGTTTGCAGAATCAGCAATGACTACAAGACCGCAGTACCTTCATAATGGCAATTCCTCTCCCATGTCATGCAGATCGCATCGCCATTGCTCCAATTCCTCCTTTGACCATGAACTACAACACTCTAGTAAGAGTAAGTAGCAAAAAAAGTGAATAGAAAGGAATTTGGTAGTGGGCCCGAGCTTTGCTTTAAGTGCGCTTAAGGCAGTATCTGTACTACGACTACGGTACTCTTTATCCCCGTGTAGGACTTAGTAAAGATTATTTTGATTTCCTCCATTCACTTTTTTTGCTACTAGTACATGCCTAGCTCTTACCAGAAGCCAGGATTCAGAACAGTGAAGTTGTGTGCGCGAAGAAGTTGATCGTCTACTCGGCAGAATTGATCCAAGCTGCTCGTATCATACGTATCTAGATGTCATCAGCATCTACAGAGGAGAGTTTGTACCTTTCCGTTAGCCATCGTTAGACGACTTTCTGTTCTAAACCGCCCACGCCTCTGCCAACGCCTCTTTTCAGTGCAGCGGGCGAACCACCAAAGGCTTGAGCCCCTCTGGCTTGCCGTTTCGCAAGTAGTTTCAATGTCCTCGGCGAGACTCTGAGTTTACTTCCAAGCACTACCATGCCCGTCAATAGCGCGAGCGCGCCAGCTTGATGTGCCGCTCCTAGCCACAGCGGGACCATGTAAATCAGTGCACTGATTCCCATCGTGACCTGAAGAATTGCCAGATGCAGAACTCCATTTAATCTCTTTCCCACATCCTTGACTGCCGCATTCTTCAGCATGGCCTGGCTCAATGCCGGGCTCATCCTCGGCCATGCCCAAAGCGCAACGATGGCGCTGAATGTCGTGGTTGCCAGGATTCTGTGATCCAATTGTACCAAGGAGGGATTCTCGAGCATGTTGCGCCACCAGAGATCAGATTGGTCTGACGTATGGGAGTAGAAGGGATCAAAGAGCTCCTTCTTGGGAGGCGTGAGACCGAGACCCATCCAGGGAAATTCATTGTAAATGAGACCTGCGTCAAGGCCTGCCACTAGTGCCCCTGACATTGCTGTCGTGAAGACCAGCGCAAAGAGGGCGGTTGTCGCAATCTTGAATTTACGGAGAGGGGGTGCGTTCAATGCTTTCGTCAACGCACTGGCCTTCGCTGGGTCGGCCAGGAGTTTGTTCTCGCGGAGGATGGAAAGACCATTCCAGAGCATGGAGATGTAGACGAGAAACGCTGTTCCGAGATGTGCTGCCAATCGGTACTGAGATACGCGTGGATGAGATCCCGGCGCAAACAGGTCATCTTTGAGACCAGATTTAACCATCCACCAACCAATTGCTCCTTGCGTACCAATCAACCCGCAAATTCCCACCATTTTCACAGCCATGTGTCCAGCTACTTTTCGGCGCGCGATGAGATAGATTGTGGGCAGGAGGAAGGTGATTCCAATGAGACGACCCCATAATCGATGGGTCCATTCCATGAAGTAGATTTGTTGGAATTCGGAGAGCGTCATTCGCGGGTTGAGCTGTTTGAATTCGGGCGAGGCACGATACTTTTGGAACTCGAGATCCCATGCTGCTTGGTTCATAGGCGGGAGCGAGCCTGTGACGGGCTTCCATTCTGTGATGCTGAGACTATTCATTTGTATTAGTGAAGGCAATGCCTCTTTCTGATTCCAACTCTTACCCCGATTCAGTCAACCGAGTCAATCCACCGAATATGACGATGCCAAAAACGCTTGCTGCACTCCCCAGCAACCAGTATGCCACCCTTTTCTCCGAAGTCTCGGGGAAGGATGCCTTGTTTGTTTTGGATGCGGACTTTGCAAATGCGCTGACGGCATCGAAAGTTGGGATTGTGGCATGGCGCGGAACCTGTGTAGTTTGGTATCGCAGTTGAAAGAAAGGTCGCGATCTAAGAGAGGGGTGGAAAAGGCGTTTGGAGGGCTGAAGGCTTGCTGACTTTGTATTCCTGCATGTGAAGAAGCCGCTGGTGATGGACGGGGCGGCCTTCCGCAGCCTAGGGAAGGACTGAAAAATGGAGGCCATTGTGCCGGCAGAGCGATTGACTTCAGTTGTTATCTAGACATTTGGAGGTGAAATAAAAGTGGTGATTCGGATATGGCAAGTCGATGACATTTCGAAGCACTGACACCAACTGCCAGTGGAACTATTTGTGGACACTAGGACTATACCTAGGACTGGGGACCCTGGAGAGTTTCACATATGACGATGCTAGAGTCAGTTGACATACCGAGTAGTAATTAGTGCCCGTCTCACATCCCTTGGTACTACTATGTCGAAGATAAGACTGGACTTTCAATATTCACCCGCCTGGACTCCTGCCAGGCTTGATTGATCCATCGCTATGGAGCGCCACGACGACTTCGACGAGCCTTCCGACGACGACAACGAGGTCCGACTGTCCGGCAGCAGCGACACCATCTTCGGCAGAAGGCTGAGTCCGCCCGAGGAGACCAATACCTCCTCTGCTGCACCATTAGCTAGCGAAACTACGCTACCCAGTAGTGCTGAAGAGGGACAAAGACCCTCTGTCTTTGCTTCAACCACCACCACCGCTCAAGAGAGCCCCGCTTCCTCACATCCTATGAATTACAGTCTGCCGGCATCAAGACCGCTCGCTACAGCCTCCTCCTCGAACCAGATCCGAAGAGCTCGATTCCTGGACGAGAATGTCTCCATACTAGGAGATGGGAACCTGCCACAGGCCGAAAAGGATGGAGACGACCCGACGACATCAGAGGGAAACGATGCCAACGAGGGCCGGAGCTACACAACGACAGCAAACCTGACGAGACTGCTGGCTTCGCGCGCCATGATCTCCTCGGCCGACTCGAGCACCGACACGTACACGCTGGGAAACCCGAACTTGGTGAGACCATGTAAGAGACACTATTGGAGACATAGCATCTACGACTCACAAGTGTAGCAAATTCATCCTCGACTGCTTCGTTGCCCGATCATCTATACACTCGTGGACTTCTGGGAGGAAGACATTCTGATATATCAGTCCTCGCCTTCGGTCACAGATATAACTTGCATCGACTGATCTTGGATCGCGCACCGTTCTTTGCTACTGCTTTGACTGAGCCATGGATCGAGAGCTCGTCGAAAGAGATATCACTGCATCCCGAGGATATCGATCCCAGCATCACGCAAAAGGCATTCGAATTAGCGTTGAAAAGGCTGTATGGCTGCGATATTAGTGACGAGGAGGATGCGGAAGCGGTTGGCTTGTTTGCAACCGCTTGTTGGCTGGAGATGCAAGATCTGGTCGACGTGGCCATCGAGTCGATATTACGCCAAATGACACCCGAGAGCCTGTCACCGATAATCAAGATCGTCACGAACAACTATTATGGTCGCGCTGGAGAACGAATACTGGCATCGGCAAAGGCTATGTTGTGTCGAGACGGCTGGGAGATGGCATTGCGCTTCTGGGATGGAATACCCGGAGAGACCGTTCGCGAGATTGTTGGTGGAGACGGCTTCTACATCAATGGAGAATGGGAAAGGTGGATTGTGGCCAAGCGACTGCTGGATCGCCGCTTGAAACAGAAGGCAGTCGAATGTGGCCTGCTGGAAAGTGGATCACGAAATCCCATCAAGGCACCTGACACGCTCAGTATGAATGCTATCAGATTTGATGCGGTTTATCGCAAGAACTCAATGACGACTGGCGGGCAGGCACCGCAGACGCAACACGAGAAGTGGATTTCGCTATATACCCATTCAGACGTGGAGCCTATTCTGGTGCTTTTGGACGAAGGCATCCACTACATCCACCTCGAATTTGAGCGTCTACAATACATCCGACAAGCTCGAGATGTCTTTGGCTTACCAATCTTGCCCGAAGCGATCATTACGAATGCGCTCTGGCAGCAACTCGAGCTACGGCAGAAGGTTGTGAACGCCCGCGAGAATGATCTGGAGCTCGGATTGAGTCAACCCGCGGAGACACTTCATCGAACAGCTTCGGCCAATGAGTCTGACTCTGCTTCAGAAAAGTCCAAAGGCAAGCAGAAGGTCTCGCAAACCGATCCACTTTTGCAAGATGATCTCGACGAAGATGACCTTGAATCGGGTAGCTGGGATGCGAACGCACAACCTCGCAAGTTCTGGGTTCCAAGTACTGATTGCAATATCGTAATGGGCGGTCACGCTGAGCCCGTCATTACTACTGGCAACACCTCAACCTTCCTTCGCTTGGCATCTCGTATGTCTGCCACATTGGACCCTATGGATGTTTTGTGGGCTACAGACTTCGCTGCATCTCCATCTACAAACACTGAGTCGTTGAACCGGCCAACAACACCACGTCCGTTGTCAGCTGCTGGACAAAATGCACCCTCGACCTCGACTCATCCTCAGCCATTGGCATTTTCGCACTTCCCGCCATTTCGGTTTTCTGCTGAGTTTCCTAATCCTAGATCGCTCAAGGAGAAGAAGCGCGTCTACTCCAGGACAGTCTTTTATGCAGGCAGTCTATGGAATATTTATATTCAAAAGGTGCGGAGCGCGAAAAGTTCACAACTAGGTGTGTACCTTCACAGAGCTAAGGAGAGGGATGTGGATGAGGGCCATGCGCTTGCTAGCACTACAGGCCATCTCGTTGGCACTGTTGACGAGCGCATTGGCTTGCTGGAGCGTCAAATGATTATGGGCGGTGATCGGAGAGAGCGAACGAGGACTACTCGTGTTGGATTTCAAACTCGAGGTGCAGATCACCGGCACCAACACGATAGCAATGCGAATCGTGGACACCAGGAAGACGATGGCAGCATGTCCGCATTCAGAAGGAGAACTTATGGTATTGAGCAGGGTATGCTTGACACTTCATTCACGGCTTTTGATTCTGAGGACTCCGATTCATCAGAATCGCCGTTAAATCTGCCGCATATCGATGCAGGTGGACCGCTGTCGACACCATACGATCAGCCAGGCGCCAATTCTTCGCTCACCCACTTTCCTCCACCGAACCCTCCACTCACTTCGGTCGGGACTTCAAGCAATACCTCATCACGTCTTTTCCCTGCTGGATCATTTTCTCAATCGCAGTCTCAATCCAGAACGTCCCCTGCACTACCTCCTTATACCGACGCCAGACCCACCATCAAGACTTACTTCAAGATATATTCGCCCTCCAAGGGTGGACGACTTTTGAGTGTTTACGAATCTGCTCCTGATAAATTTGATTTCTCGCAGAGCTGGGGTTGGAAATCTAGCACGCTGATGCTCGATGAAGGGTTTTCTTCTTCGCCTCCTGGCGGGTCGGGAGGACCAGGAAGTAGTCCCAGGACCGATGCACCGACGACTGATGACGATGGGCCCAGTACTGAGCAAGAAGGGAGTGTAGAGAAGGAAGTCATGGAACGAGAGAGGGAAAGGAGGAGGGAGAAGAGAAGGCGGGATGGCGCTTTGAGGTTCATGGTTGTCATTGGGAATTTGTGAATGTCGCTACATGTGTATGATGATCAACGATACCTTGCACTTGCGATAGTAACGATGGGCATTTATTGGGGGCTGCGATTATTCGGCGTCATACCCATCTTTTTTCCATTTACTATCTAGCATGTATGATCTTCTATGATAATGAGGCTTGGGATTGCGGGAATGCGTCTTGAGTAACAATGGACATATCATGAATCTCGTTCTCCTGCTACAGGAAATGGATGGTGGTATGAAAGATTGCAGCAAGGTCGTGTGGATGCCCTTCTCTTTTCGGTCAACTCTGTGATCACGAGTCGCGAATCGGTTTGAATGCTTCGAATATCGACGTGTGAAAGGATACAGAGAGGTTGGGATTTGAACGATCGGATGAAGGTGCAGAATTTGGACACTTTGCACAAAATTAAAAATTGTCATCGTTAAGATGGGCTCGGTGATCTCGAATCGGGTTCCACGAGATCTCGGCGGAGTGTCTTGGGGGAAGGGTATTATGCGGGAGTTGGAAGATGTATGTAGTAAGATATGTACAGTATCGTACGGCTAGTTGAGGCGGAATAATACCTCCCGTCCCGTCCCGCTCTCGCGGACTACCTCTTTGGGACATTCGAAAGGACGAAGACCAACTTTACTCGTCTTTATCGTGCCTGTTCACCACAGCAAATCCAGGCTCAGGCACCAAGAACTTCTACATACGACATGCAGCGATGATTGTGAGATTGACACATTGATCCTGTGCAATTCATGCTACAGGCACTGTCTAAACTAACGCTCCTCCATTTCTTCCAAAGCCGCCATTCCATCCCAGAACAACCTCTCCACCATGACATCCCACACACGCCCTCTCCTCGCCCAAATCAGAAACACCAAAAAACGCCAACTCGCCACCGTCTTCGGTCTCAGCCTCGCCAGTCTCGCAATAGTCAAAGACACAATCCTCGACATGCACAAAGTCCACGGCCCATCCATGTCTCCCACCCTCTCCCCGCACATCCACGAAACAGGCCAAAACGACTCCATAATCACCGTCAAACGAAATCTGCGCGGCAGTCCCGAAACCCCGGATTACGCGGTCAGGTTCGAGGGGATCAGACCGGCGCGGTCGACGCTGCGACGCGGGGATGTCGTTACGTTCTGGTCGCCGCATAATCCCGAGGGACTGGGCGTGAAGAGGGTTATTGGCGTGCCGGGCGATACTGTTGTGAGGAATCCGCGGAGGGTGGGTTGGCAGAGGGAGAGGGGGGGGAGGGTCAGTGGGAAGATGGGCATGGAGACGCCGCCGGTGGTTGTCAAGGTGCCGAGGGGACATGTGTGGGTCGAGGGGGATAATTGGAGGAATTCGGTTGATAGTAATGATTATGGGACGGTATGTGTTTTTTTTTTTTGCTTTGATGGTGAGTGTTCTTGTGGAGGGTGAGTGAGGTGTTGATTTGTTTTGTGTGGCAGATACCTATTTCGCTTGTTACGGCGAGAGTTGTGGGTGTGGTGTGGCCTCCTAGTCGTGTAGGTCCGATTCCGCCATTGGCAGTAAAGGATGCTGCTACAGCGAAGGTTATACCTGGGGGCGAGGTAGAGAGTGGTGCCGCCGGAATGGATGCGCTGGTTTGAAGGCATCGAGTCTGAAGCCAGTCGTGTACACGAGAGAGGAGGTTCACAGCACGCTAACAACCTTTTCTCACTTGATTTCACGTCTTGCTGGCATTCTGCTCTCTCTTGTGAGTATCTTGACGACCCATGGAAAGCCAACAATTCCGACGTGCTAATTAGATAGTTGCCAGATGTATCAAGCTTCGATGCTCCCATACAACCAAATCCCTGTACTGGACTCATTCTTTCCTGGTTCATGAAAAAAGAACCCCTCCTAAGAGCAACAGGTGGAACTACGATCACTCATGCTAAACAAAGCTTATCTACGAAAATCGGGCATCAGCAAGCCATCCGAGCAATCGCGGTGACTGGCATCAACGAAAACTTCTTACACCTGCCACCACGGCCACTCCGCACGCGATTCCTACCCTGAAATCCGCGATGGACTCGCACAAGAAAGTCAGGATGTGCGAGAGTTTTGAATCTGGGAACCTGCAGACTTGTCTGCTCTTGCTTCGTTTCACGTGGTACCTCGAATAATCGAGTATCACCGAACGTCGAGTCTGGTCTCGCAGCAGCCGATTGTCTTCGTCGCGCGCGAATGAAAATAGCACGGTGTGGCTTACGAGCGGGCGCGGCAGATACACTCCGATGATATTGAAGGATAAAACACGAGGCCTCATTCAGTTTATATCCATCGATGAACCGCTAGTTAAATATCACGACATATCAACTAGAAGGCCAAAATTCATATCAATGAATCCCCAATCGTGATTTTCCTCGATGCTACTACAGATCTCCAAGAATCAATTCCAGCATTCTCAGAATCCTCATTGAAAGAAAACACTCGTACTCTGAAATCCTGGAACTGGAAGATACCGATTAAGTAAATCTGCTATAGAATTTTAGACGAGAATGAGGACGAGAACGAGGACGAGGACGAGGTTGCCTCACACCACAAGATTAGCCTCTGTACATTACAACTTTCGCCTCTTTTAGCATTTCGTTATACCTACCCTCCTTCATGCCATCCTTCCTACCTTCCTTAGATAATCCCTTATTTATAAAGGCTAGTACAGCGTATAGCGAATTATGTACTATCTATAGCAGCTACCAATATAAGGATATAACCAATCTTTTGATTTAACCTCTCTCATTAGATTATAAATCTATTCTTTCTTATAGTTATCATATTCCTCGAAAAATATTTTTAGATATTTTCTTTTCGAAGGGGATAGGGGATAGGGGATAGGTGATATAGTATTAGATGCGTTATTAATCGTATAGAGGTAAAGGGGAAGGGTAAGAAGGAAGGGGGGAGGATAGAGAAGTAGGAGAATAGAGAAGGGGGGAATAGAGAAGGGGAGGAGCGGGTTTATTAGATTCGTATTTTATACGTTTTATTTAGGTATTAGATTAGCGGTAGAAGGAAGAGATATAAGTAAGAATCTTTCTCCCGATTATAGATTATAAACGATAGTAGTAACGTAGGATTGTAAGTAGTACTCCTTAGTCCTTATAAAGGGAGATCTATTGGATTCTTCGTTATCTATTGTATGTAGTTTATCGAGGAGGAAGGAGGAGAAGAAAGGCGAGGAGGAGGAGAAAGGCGAGAGGGATTGCCTATATAATTATAAGTTACTCCTCCTTAGGATCCGAATTTGAGATAAACCATTCCTCCCCCTATCCGCTATAAGAGAACCTGTCCTCTATTATAAACCTCGCCATCTACACATCCCTTAACATAACCCTCCTCATCTACATATCTCTCTACCCTCCTTTCGTCCCTACTACAACTCCACCACGCCCCACAATCCGGTCCTACCAACACTTCAACACCCTCCTCCCTTCCCCCCTTCTTTCGTCCTATCTTCCTCTCCCCTTTTACTTACTACAAATACCCCTACTATTCCTTCAAGGAACAAAAAACCCGAGGAGTAAATTATGTCTGTCTCTATCCATCTATCTCTAGTAGCCAAAGCATAGAATAGAAGAGGACTCATTTAGCGGCTTTGCACTTGAAAGCGCACGGTGGTGTGGTATTGTGGTAGTATTTTATCATGGTAGGGAATAATGATAGGAAGGGAAAGGATGGAGGGCATGATGGAGTGGTGGAGGAGTGGTGGAAGAATGGTGATAGGAGGGACACGGTAGGAGGGTGGAAGGGATGTAGCGCAGGTGAAGAGGGTGATTGGTTTGTGTGTAAAGACGGGATGGGACGGCTGGGTGGGGGAGGGAGGTGTGAAAGAAAAGGATGGATCACGAGATATAAAATCCGAGTTCTGGGAGCTGCTTCGAAATGTGGAGCGTAAGGATGAGTGTGCGGTTTTCTGGGTGGAGGTGAGGACATGCAATGTATTGAGTGGGGCAGGGTGGTTGAGGATGGATGATGTCGTAGAGGTGATGTTGTGGAGTCACGAGTGGGGATGGATGGTGCTGTGTGGAGTCACGAGTGGGGATGGATGCTGCTGTGTGGAGTCGGGTGGATGTTGATGCTTGCGGAAGAGTCGGACTTTTGCATTGGAGATGGCGAGATACGGGATTGTTGGTCATGGTGGTAAAATCTCACATGGTCTAAGATGATGCTATATTTGATAGAGTGACGAGTATTTGCGTAGTTCCAATTCGGTGGTTTGAGTGTTGTCTGAGTCGCAGTTGCAAAGACGATGAAGTCATGATCTGATCGCTGGTTAAATTGAGATCACAGCGATGTTCTTCGATCCTCGTGTGATCCAAGCAAGGATGTCAGGACCATCTCAGCGCAAGCCTGCTCTCCTGTCCGTCTTCTCGTTCAGACCCCACGCGTAGGAACTCGTGTCGTGCACGTTAGCACGCCTCATATCTCTCACATACTTTCCATGGTAGGTTCCTGAACCTGCCCTGTGCATGACACTGCGATCATCAGGTTAGCGGACTGAGCATGCGGAGTCGTGGAGGAGCTCACCATGTATTATCCCAAATGATCAGATCCCCGTCATTCTCCCAATCGACTTTGAGAACGAGTTCCGGTTGCTGGCAGAAATTCCACAATTCTTCGATGATTTTTCGTCCTTCGTCCTCGGGTAGGAGCTTGCCAAAGGGGCCGGGAGTTGGCGATGCGCAGGCAGGATCTTCGACTTGCATGGCATGCGCGGCGATGTACAGGTTCTTACGTCCCGATGGCTCGTGGACTTGGAGGAGTTTGTGACGAGAAATGAAGTGGTCTTTGGGATCGATTGCGTGGACGTATTTACTATCTGGAGCCCCCAGTCTCCTCGAATGCCACAAGCTGTGGCCTATGATGTAGTCCTTCTCTATGAGCTCCTGCTTCTTCGACTCGGGAAGCATGTCCCAAGCGGTTCGTGTATCGGCGAAATCGGTACTACCTCCTGTGCCTTTGGGACTGAGCTTGGCTGCGCGGAGCAGTGATAAACCTGCCCGACGTGGGTTGTAGCTGCTGTCGACATGGAAAAGACCGTTCCCTAGGCCCGTATCGAAGCGAGGAGTCCCCGGCTGGAGTATAGAGCCATCCTCCTCGATGTTTGACACGTCGAACAACTTGTCGGTGTTGAAGCGGTTCTTACGGCCAGCTGCGAGGTGAGGTTTGATGTCATCTAGCTCCCCGAATTGATGAGCGAAAGCAACATGACGGTCGTCATCGAGGCGAGAATTGCGAAATACCAAGACTCCATACTGTAGCAGAAGATATCGGCAGGTGCCCGCGATTGGGAAGAATGCTGAGTAGGAATCTTACCTTTGTGACGGCTGCTTTCAGTTCCTCGACTACCTCATCAGGCACTGGCTTTGAAAAATCTACACCTCCTACTTCAGCTCCGAAGGTTGGATGTAATTCGGTAATCTGGATTCGTTGAAATGGTTCAGCGTGAGGCATGTTGGTGAAATATGATCAGCGGAGAGTAGTTTCTGTGGGAAGAGAGGTACACGGGAGTGCTGAGGTGCCCGCCTTATGTCCCACGATGACCCCGGGCAGTGATGAGCGGAGGTGGCCGTGGATTTCTCGTGTATGTCGGAAATAAAGATTGATGGTGTTGGAGAGGTACAGGGAGATTCCGAATTGACGCGACATCGGTTCTACTTCTCACGATAATGTTCGATGCACCCGATCTGGTCAGGGGTTCTAGCCTATAGCATTGGGTTCTCTCTCTTTTCTCTCCAAAGGGGACCAGGTAGAGAAATACGTAGATAGATAAAGATGGACTGGACCTTCCTTTCGCGGAGGGCCAAGCTTTGGGGGAAAACGCCTCCTCGTGATTAGAAAGCTTGTAGCGGATACTTCTCGTTGATGGAGGGAAAAACGCCTCCTCGTGATTAGAAAGCTTGTAGCGGATACTTCTCGTTGACGGAGTGGGGTGTGTCTCGCGGACATATCGAACGACCGTGTACCGATTGACCGCCAGAGATCATGGTGTTGATTCTTGAAGTCGTCCGGGCGGCGGCTGGTGTTGTGGTTCGTGACGCAGCATATCCCACCCGCCTGGTGACAGCCTGGGCTTTGACGACATGTGAAGGTCGGCAACCGTCGTTCTTCGGCATTGACCCTGATGTGACGAGCAATGGGCTCAGGCATATGGTCACAGTGGATTGTGGAACTCGTGAAAGGTAAGAAGCCGAAGATGGCGGGCGGGTGAGCTGCCTTGAGCAGAGATGGAGCTTGCACGAGCACGAGCACGAGCCAAGCCAAGCCAAGCTGTCACGATGCACTGAGGCTCGTTCCGTCGTGGTGGCGCTCGGTATTATCAGAAGTTCGGCTTCGGTGATTTGTGTGCCGATGCCGTTGGTGTTGATGCTTTCCCATTTCGAATCGGAGAGGCACGACGAGAGACAGTGTATGGAGTGTCAACGGCTTCATGCGAGTCGTCGCAATCCAGCTGCAGCAGGCCGCAACGAGCATCCGACAGCTCCAGGACATGGGATTGTGATTTGTGCATGACGGACACCACCCAGGCACATCCCTGTCGGCGCGTCCTCCAAGCTTTGCAAGCTTTGCAAGCTTCGTTACCTAGTACTAGTAGAGTACGGCACAGGTTTTCCTAGTTTCCCTGGTCTTCCTGGTTTCCCTCTTGAACGTTGAGTCCCGTTGAGCCTCCCGTTTCGCTTCATCCTCCTCCTCGTCCTCCTCTCCTCGATTCCTCATGCCATTCCTGTGCCATTGAGTGACTGCCCTCGTTCCAGCCTGCCGACATCCATAGCACCTTCGTTTCAGCCTTTCGACACATACCATCGCTTCAGCAGTATCAATACCTAATACACATCGCACCTTCCTCTCCACGGCCTCGAACATATCGATAGTCCCCCATCAACTCGTGCCAACCGTAGCGTTAACCGGCCATGCGTTTCTCTACCCTCTGCGGGCTACTGGCCGCTGTCGCACTCTCGGTTCAAGCCATCCCAACCATCCACACAAAGGGGAGCAAGTTCTTCGACAGCAACGGCAATCAATTCTACATCAAAGGTCTGCTCTCACCTCCCATCTTCATCTTGATTCACGCGTCACCCACGTGGTGTGATTGCATACTTTTCTCCGAGAGAAATCCTCAACCACAACAATGGGACTAACACACATATCCAGGTGTTGCATACCAATTGACCCCAGATGACCCGCTCATCGACGCAACTCAGTGCAGACTCGATGCTGCCCTCATGAAGACACTCGGTGCAAACAGCATTCGAGTCTACCATGTCGATCCAAACGGCGCCCACGACGATTGCATGTCTGCCTTTGCGGATGCTGGCATCTATCTCTGGCTAGACCTCGACACCTTCAACACCCAGATCGAGCAGGTTAGCGCTGTCGAGTCCATGCCCTCAACTCAATGCTAACACGAATTCCAGCCCTCTCCACACTGGAACCAGACACAGTTGAGCGCCTTCGAGAAAGTTATGGATGCCTTCCACAACTACGACAACACCGCTGGCTTCTTGGTCGGGAACGAGGTCATCACCACAGCAAACGGTTCCGTCGCGGCCCCTTACGTCAAGGCCGCTGCTCGCGATATCAAGGCTTACCGCGAGGCAAAATCGTACAGGGACATTCCAGTGGGCTACTCCGCCGCTGACATTGCTTCATTGCGACCAATGCTGCAGAACTACCTTGCTTGCGGTTCCAATGCCTCGGAAGCTGTCGACTACTACTGCTTAAATGCTTACGAATGGTGTGGCGCTTCCAGCTACACGCAATCCGGCTACAACACCATCACCGAACAGATTCACGATTACAACGTCCCAATCTTCTTCTCCGAGACTGGCTGCAACACCAACCCACCACGTACCTGGGACGACCAGGCCGCCATCTTCGGCCCAGACATGGCTCCATACTGGTCCGGTTCTATAATCTACGAGTGGATTGAAGAGCAGAACAACTACGGCATCGTCAACTACGGACCAAAAGTCGATCCCTCATTGGCACCAGATGGATTCCCACGCTCTGGCACACCAACCCCTGTTGTACCCGACTTCACCAACTTGGCCAACCAGTGGAAGACACTGACTCCAAGCGGCGTCAAGGAAGCTGATTACAGTCCGACTCTCACTCCACCGGCATGTCCTGCCCAAACCCCGGGAGTGTGGGAAGTCGACGGAAACGTTGCGCTACCCTCTCTTGGACAGACGTATGGCGCCGCCGTTGTTGGTGTCTCCGCAACAGCCACCGGAACCGGTGCAAGCGCATCGGCCAGCGCAACCAAAGCCGGCGGAGCCAGCCCGGCAAGGGAGATCAAAGGCATGGGTCTTGGCCTCGCTGGTGTCCTTGTCGGTTTCTTCTGGTGGATGTGAGACTGTCACGGCTTTTCCACGAGGAATTTTTCTGCTGCGGTGACGAGAGTTTGATCATCGATGGCATACATGCGCTTCCATTAGCGATGGCGTTTTTGGAGTTTTACATGGATGCATATATTTGGGATGGGCTGCATAGCATGGACGTATATCCCGAGGTTCTGCCGTATAGAGGTATAGAGGTATGGATACTAGACAGATAGTCTTTCTTGATTGTGTGTGTTTATACACGGAAGCGTGGATCGCTGACCGGTTAGAAGATGGGATTGAGTAGATTCAGATATGGAAGTAATGGGAATTAAATAATGGTCATTTCATTTTGAGATTACTTGCTTGGATAGTTTTTAATAATATATAGAATTCGTAGGTTGTGGATGTGTGCTATATATTATCTATCTAGTATCGACTATATGAAAGAAGATGGAGGAAAGAAAAAAGAGAGGGGAAATCTAGAAAGAATGGGAGAGTTTAGATTAGCTATTACTATGTATGCATCGTTTAAGTAAGGGGTGTTGAAAATAGATATATAGATATAAATAAGGAAAGGGAAAAGAAAAGAGGAAATTTAGATTAGCTACTACTATATATTCTTAGGGTAAGGGGTTATCTAAATTAGATAAGTAGAGGGATAAATTATTAAAGTTAGATTTATAGACGGAGGGAGGGATATATAGAAGGGGAACGAGGAACGAGCGTAGTTAAATATATAGGAGGGCCCGGAGGGGAGAGAGAAGAGGAGAGCGTAGTTTAACTTACGGTAAGAGAGGAGGGAGGAAGGGAGGAAGGAAGACGAAAAGAGAAGAAGAGAGAGAAAGAAGGAAGAAGGTAAGAAAGGAAGAAGAAGATAGATAAGAAAGAAGAGAGCAATAAGAAGAGTATAATTAAATACATACGGTAAGAAATAAAGGAAGAAATAGCCTAATAGGTCTTATCGATGTACTATTTTACTTTTTTAAAGTATATAAGGAGTATTTAAAGGGAATAACTTAAGAGGAGGGAGTAGTTCTTAGATAATTATACCGTATACCTGGTTTAATACATTCGGAGAACAGTTCTCTCCTTCAATAACGAATCAAGGATCGAGGATCGAGGATTCTCTTTTTTAGGTATGTTTATTTCATAAGGTATTGGACCCGGGTATATAAACCGAGTAGATAACATCCATTCATTACAACAACAACAACTATTCGCAACATAATCTCTTGTCGCATATGCGACTGCACTATACCATAGAAAACCACATCATCCACAGTCCTCGCGACAGACCAAGAGCCCAACCTCACACAACCTCAAATCTCCCACTAACACCCTCAAAAGCATCGATATCCCCACTCAAACCCTTAGCATCGCCGTAATAATGCAATCGATAGACTCCCTTAAGGCTGCCTACCCCTCCCTCCTCCTCCTGCTCCTCGGGAATCTCCCATTCAATCGTGACTTCACTCGTCCCCAGCACCGTACTAACTCTGCGCCATCGGTAGACAAGGAACCAATCGAAATCCGTCAGTACAGTCGTCCACCGCTCGGCGCGCGGTTTGAGTTCTTCTCCTTCTCCGTCCATTGATTCTGCAGTAGGCGGTAGCACGAGTTTCTCAAGCGCAGCGAATGTTCCCTCGAGCCGGAGATTGTTGCGTGGATTCGCGCCGATGAATGTCGCGCGTGCGACGGAGCCGGGTGTGTACCGCGGTCGGACGTCTTCGACGACGTCGCCGAAGCGCTTGAAGAAACCTGGCGTGTCGACTATAACGCCCGTGATGAAGTTGAGGGATCTTTCGGTGTTGATGGGTGGCGCTGGTCCTGGCTCTGGTCGTCTGTTGTTCATGGGAGCAAGGTATGGTAAGTTGGTGAGTGTGAGGTTGATGTATGCGTTGAGGGTATGCGGGCCGTAGAGTGTGGAAGCGCCTTCGTATCGTTGAACAGCGTATTCTTCTTCGGTTGTTATGTAGTGGGTGTAGCTATTCGCTGGACCGCCCAGCAAAACGATTGGCTCGATGGAAGATTGATCGTGTACGTTTTCGCTCTTGGCAGCCTCGAAGATTGCGTTTCGCCATCTCCTCCCCGCCATCGTGGTGACTTCGCCAGGGCTCACAATGATGATCAATTGACCTACACGCAGTAGTTGGATGTCGACGATGTTGGGCGACCAAGGGTATGGTTCTTGCGTCTCACCGACATCCAGAAGAATGGGCTTCAGGCCTTGACATTGTTTTTGTTCTTCGCTGGGCACATGGATGAAGCCGGACACCACTTTCCAGAGAGGATTGGCGTCTGCATTTCCAGAATTGTTTTGTTTAAAGTCGAAGGCGCCGGGGCCGTCTGTTGTGCCAGCTGCGAAGGAGTAGCCCAGCGCTGCAGGACATGTTCTTACAACTGTGCCATTAGGTAGTGGGAAGGTATAGTTGGCTAAGGATGTGAAGGTGTGAAGAGAACGCACCGATGGACCCGTAATCGCGGTTGCGGAATCGAAGGATTCGAGAGAATCGTAGAGTGTCTTTGCACCTTCGAATTGGCGGCGTCCTATTTCATAGCAGGATTTGGTACCGCCATCATTGAGACCATAAAAGGGGCCACGCCCGTGGCAAGGCTCGTTGCGACTTCCGCAGGTGCTGTCTTCGAATCGGCACCTTTGGTTTGATCCATCTTCGCACATAGGACCAAGAACGTTCGGCGACGTGTCGCCCACATTGGCTTGGGAGAAACCAGCCACGAAGCCATCGCCCATGAATTCTTCGAACAAGTACGCAGCCACGCCCTTGTTGTCGCCAGTGATCAATGTATTGTTGTTCAGCATAGACGTCCCATGGACGGCGTACCAGGACAAGAAGCCCAGATTCTTGCCATCTGCTCGGGTAAATTTTAGCATGGTCAAGGTTTTATCCACATCGTCCTCGTATTTCTGGCGCTCCTCTGCCGGGTTCGCCAGATATGCGTACGGACTGCGATTGACATTCGCATCGACTTTGGTGTTTCCAACAGTCAGCCTACCAGCGGCCAGACTTTCATGAGCACGACGGACAGAGAGAACAGTGCCGTTGACGATGGCCTGATAGCTTTCCTTATCAAAACCTTTGCTCGTGATTTGTGGAAGCAAATAGTTCAGCCAAGCACCAGGACCAGAATGGGAGTGAGTGCCTGTCAGGGCAACGTTACTCTGTCCATAGACGCTGTACTCAGGGCCCAAGTCGGCGATTGCTTTCAAGATACCATCCCTGATAGCCGTGTCGCCCGATTGGGTGTCGATGACAATGTACACGAAGCGGTTTTCCGGCCGGGCTAATTCTCCAACGATGAAGGCTCTCGAGTACAGTCTCTGCCTCACACCGGAGCCAGTCTGTTTTGGATCAGCATATCCCATGAGATTTATCTCAACCACCGGGCCTGTGATGTCCGCCTTCCCGACTTCTAGCAGATAGTCATCTCCAATTCTCAAGCTCTTTTGATCGCTGTTTGAGCTTGAGAACGGCCATATCGGGCTCCTTTTTCCCCAAGGATCAACAGAAGACAGAAGGTACAGTGCTTGGAAGAAGAGGAGTAATAGCAAACAAATGCCGGTGGCGATGACGGCAACTCGAGGAATCATGCTGACGGTGGATGTCCACGGCTTCCTACCACTCGATTCCGCCTCTAGCAATTCAGCATAGGTGAGGAGATTTTGATGGTAGCTTCATTTGATGTTTGCTTGGGGAGGTGGTGAGACTCTCGCGTTTGGTGTTTCGAGAAGGCGGCAACCTTGGAAGTAGCCTTGTCGCGCATGGAGTCTGACTCAGCCATTTCTTTCCACGACCAGGTACCTGAACAACTTTGTCAAGATGCGTCGACTGATCCGCTGTACGACAACTCACCACTAGTATGCCGCTTATCCTCGAATCTACCGATTTCCTTGCGCGTAAGCCACAGCCAGGTCAATTCATTGGCCCCGCTAACGTGTACAGACATCGACGCCGAAATACCGGCAGAGAGTCGCGATGCCATCCTCGCAGCAGTTCGCGCCGAACATCCAGCCGGCTACGCTACCGCCCTACACCCAAGCATCCCAGCCTCATATTCGCCAAAGTTCAGTCCTCTCATAGAAGCAGAACACGAGCGCATAGCTAAGGGATTGCCGAAACCAGAAGGGACAGGCATGGACTTCTCACGATACGAAAGCCTAGAACCTCCGCCCAAGACATCTCCACATTCCGACGAAGAGAAACCGGAAGTGCTGAGACAGTGGCGGGAAACACTGCAAAGGGCGTATGCATCGTCAACGTACCTCTCCGGCCGATTGACGAATCTTGCGTTACTGGAAACCTACGGCAAGAATGCCTGGTTGATTGGGAACTCACAACTGGAAGAGGTTTTGAAAGGATTGGAGAGAGACCTGTCGATGGCGAAGAAAGAGCTTGCAAGTGTGGAAGAAGAGAGGAGGGCGACGCAGGAGGATAGCGTCAAGGGCGAGTTGGCGGCATTGGAGCAGAGCTGGAAGAATGGTATAAGAGGCATCGTCGAGGTCCAGATCGCCACTGAAGGGCTTAAGCAAGAGATATTGGAGAGGCGGAGGGCTGGGGTCAGTGGTTGAGTTCTGCTGGACAGATTTGGACACAAAGCCATGAGCGGCCACGAGAGCAGCTATCATATTCGAGTGGTATGAGTCATGCAAACGACCAGATCGCTGCCAGGGTATCTGTTCTTCGGCAACATATGTTGCGAAGTCACATAAAGACGGTTTCGCGAATCTGACCCTCGAGAGTCTCGCCAGCACTGGCATTCCGTGCAAGCGCGCACTGCCTGCGCTCTCCTGCGCCAAACAACGTACCCCACCGACTGTTATCCGCGGCTACCTAATGGAGTAAGAATTAAATATCATTCGCAGGCATCTTTCGCCTCTAAGGACTGTTCAATGGCATTGCCAACGTTGTTTTTACATCATGCTTACCAATCGATATTGACCAGAAAACGGAAACAACATCAGTCTGAAATTAATTTGTTATTCACTCTCAAGTCCCAAGTCCACTTCTTCCACAAACATCACTGCGTGCTGGAAGGTACCCTCTCGAATATATCAACAAACCTATTCCTATTAGCCGTAATCGTCCAAACATACTTTGAGTCAAACTGTACCAACAAGCATCAAAGCAGTATGCCATATACCCTATGCTGGGCGTGAACACATACAAGAACGCCCTCTAAAATCTGCAGCTAAGAGTACATCAGTAACAAGAATGGTTCTTTTATCAACACCACACGTACCTAAAGAATAGTATTGATAGATGTAAGGTGATGACGGTATCAACGCCAAGTTTTTCAAAGGATAGGCGTCGTTTGGCGTGGCGATTGAGTCCAATTTGAAGCTACGGCGGCGGAGATTGACGATGCGTTATTACTCCAGCTGTAAGTTTAGGTGCGAGATTAAGATGTTGATCGCTTTACATGTATATTATTTCAGATGAGTCTTTTTGTTTTGCTGAAATGTTGAGGTGTTGAATTGCTATTGTCGGGAAGGAGTGTGTATCTAAGGTTTTTTGGATGCATTTTTGATATTCCATATTTTGCATGAGGGGGATGTCATGATTTCTCTCGGTTGATCTATTACACAAGATTCAACTAAGTACATAGCCTGGAGCAATAATGCACTTCAATCTGCCCATACTACCTAAACGAGGACATCGAGTTCGTCGCGTGGAGAGGGTCTGCAAGGCTGAACCACTATTCAACACCACAGCGACTGATCCCTTCCGCCTATTCAGCCAGACTTTGTATTATTCTATGCTTAGAGACAACAAGTAACCACCACTATCAGACCACCGCCGTCTCATCAAGGAAGGCTCACAACCGACACACAAATATATGTTCAGAAACTCATAGATCCCCTCAGGACTGCGCCGATGAGGAAGCCTACTCCTGGATACAGACCTGGAGACGGACGAGGTGTGAGCAGAACCACCGAGCAGGAGACGATGGGTGTGAGATCCTGCTTTTTCGGATGTGGGGATTTGGGAATTGTGCAATCTTTTGGACTAAGGTAGGGATGGTTCCGCCTCCGAAGTGAAGTGGAAGTGATTTGGTGGTTTGATGGGAGATTGATTATGGCGATTGTCATAAAGGCGTATTTGGTTTCAGCGATGGAGTTGAGGATAGATACTTTTCGTCTGTGGATTGAGAGGATGGATTGATGAATTTGCTATGTGTAGAAGCATGGTGATCTCCAGTCTTGTTCTATTTATCTTGGTAGTGATGGACGAAGGAAAATCAAGCCACAGTCACTTGAATGTAATATTCCCGATTGCTCGTCTGTCATTTGAAACCATTCATAAACCTTTCTCAACGAACTTTCGTTTTTCCTCGAAAGGTTTTCCAGATAAGAGACGGCCCCGGAGGTAGCTCCTGATGATCTGCTCCCAGCTTACTAGTATGTTGTCAGCCTCGGAGCTAGGTCGGCTCGCCCTCTTCCGACCAGGATGCCTTTCTGGATACATGATTGAGCAGTCTTCAATACTGAGCAGAATTTGAAGTCAAGCTCGTAAAAGAGAACTGCATAATGGGAAACTTGTGCCTGTGTGTTCTTGACCTGGCTCATCCTCGTCACCACGTTCATGCAGATCCCAGGGCTGAAGCTTGGGCTGCCTGGTGAACAGTGCGGACGGGAGCGGGGAGGGACTGCTTTTTCCTCCTTTTCCCTTTTCCTTTTCCCCTCGGAGTCTGGCATGCATTGGGATCTAGGCGATTTCTGAGCGCTACGGAGGACCAAGTCCTGATGGATGGAGGCATCTCGTGATTGATGGCAGCGACACTGCGGATGGCATGGAGAGGCGTGGCAGAGTGTTGGACGCAGGCATTCTCTTGCGTGGGTGACACGGCGCTGGGTGGCTAGAATATGGAAGGGCAGCTGGAAATGTTCTCGAAGGGCGACAGAAGCTTGTGTGCTGCTGGTAGCCGTGAAAAGCAATATCCATATTCCATCGCAAGGCAAACAACAGGAACGACTGCAGTCATGGCTCCTGCTGCTGTGATTGCTCCCATCCGACCCAACATACGACTACGTGTAGCTCCTCGTCTTTGATCGTCGCAGTGCCATTCCTTACTCTACACAGCTCCATCGCCCAGCAACCGTCAATGTGCCAGAACAAGCCGCGGTCCTAGCTATCTCATCCTTGCATACTGATTCCAGCTCTCCTCTCCCACGCTCCACGACGAGCTGGACTTTCTGGCCTGGCCTGCAGCTTGGTAGCGCTTCTTCTCACGTCGGCGCTGTCCATCTCCACGGCCAAAGCTGTTGTCTTGTCCGTTTAGCTTGTTGTCATAGTGCCCGTCCCTCCCTAGGAACCCTGCCCGTCGTGGAATAGCCCCGCCTTCATCATCTCGACCTCGCTCTGGCAATGTCATCGACCGACTTTCACCTCATAGTCCAGGACCTCGCAAAACAAGCCCTGAGCCAACAGCCCGACGACATCCTCCAGTTCTGCTTCAACTACTTCAGTCGCCGTCTGCAACAAGAACGATCCCAGCTCCGCGGGCACCGACAGTCCTCCCCTCCAGCACCCAAGTCTGGTGCTACACCGCAGCGAGGCATGGCACAAACCACTTTCCCTGGCCAGGCCGAAAATCTCTTCGGTGCCTCGTCTGGCATGCAGCGTCTCGCTGAGGAGGATGAGAACGACATTGCATCGCCCACCGCCTCACATTTCCCACCAAACACGATGGACAGCCGTCCCCCTCCTGCTACCTCGGGCAGTGCCTTTGGCAACTTCACTGGCTTCGGTGCCAAAGGAAGTGGTGCTCCTCCCTCCTCTGGCCCTGTCGACCCTGAATCCCTCCCTTCCAACTACAACCTGAACCGTCGAACGTCAGTCTCGGCTGAGTCACTCAATCCCACCGCCTCAGCAGACGACAATTGGAAACCGCCGCATCACAACAAGACAGCCGAGCAGAACGCTCGTCTCAGGAAAGCTGTCGCTGGCAATTTCCTCTTCTCCCACCTCGATGACGAGCAGTCTGCACAGGTCCTCGGTGCACTGGTAGAAAAGCCGATCCCGGCAAAAGGTATCAAAGTCATTCAGCAGGGCGATGCTGGCGATTTCTTTTACATTGTGGAATCCGGCAACTTCGATATTCACGTCAACAAATCTGGCAAGGTAGAGGCTGGCCCGGACGGCATTGGCGAGAAGGTTGCACAATGCGGTCCAGGTACCTCGTTCGGCGAGCTGGCACTCATGTACAATGCTCCTCGCGCCGCGACAGTCGTGAGCACTGAGCCCAGTATGCTGTGGGCGCTGGATCGCGTCACGTTCCGCCGCATTCTCATGGACAGTGCATTTCAGCGTCGTCGCATGTACGAGAACTTCCTGGAAGAAGTCCCTCTACTAGCAACACTCAAGCCCTACGAGCGCAGCAAGATCGCTGACGCGCTTGAGACGCAGAAATTCCCACCAGGTAGCATCATCATCAAGGAGGGCGACCCGGGTGAATCGTTCTTCATTCTAGAGTCTGGCGAGGCGGAGGTGTTCAAGGAAGGAAGCGCTAAATCCCTCAAATCGTATACAAAAGGTGGATACTTTGGTGAACTGGCTTTACTGAATGATGCGCCCCGCGCTGCAAGCGTCATTGCCAAGACGGAAGTCAAGGTCGCGACGTTGGGCAAAGATGGATTTCAGCGTCTGTTGGGACCCGTGGAGAGCATTATGAGACGGAACGACCCTAGCAAGCAAAAGATTGAGGATGATGATGTGGATCCGTTGGCCAAGTGAGCGACTTTTCCGTTTGCTTCTGCCAATCCATTGCTCATCGCTCAATTTACCTTACAGTACCGATTTTCATGATTTTGAAGATTGATTGGCTTGCTTTTTCGCTTTCTTTCCCGCGCTCTGCAGTCCTCACTTTCTGCCCATCGTTCTTTGCCCCCGTGTCGCCTGGCATGAGGTTGCATGTCGAGAAGACGAGGGCAAGACAAAGGGTCGCGACTATGAAAGAGAATTCTTACCTTCAGGAACTGGCGTCGAAGATTTCTGGTTTACTTGAATTCGATTCTTCATCCTCATACCTCTTGTTCGAATGGGTGATGCGGTTCATGAAGCGAATGACGTAGGTAGCTTATTGGACGAATGGATGATGTTGATACAGGTTATGATCTTCTGTCACCCTCTGTTTCTCCGATATTTTCCATCACCGTCACTTTTCATTCCTGTTATTTTCACGTCACAATGTCTGTTTTGGGGATTTCAAGTGAATACAATGAACGGTGTGATGAATACCATGGCGCCGTCCATTGCGGTGGTACTCACCTTGCCGTATCTTCTTGTCGCGTCGACTTTGATGGGCAAGTCCATCATTGATGAGCGGACCCGTTTGAGCGGTTGACTTTACAGCTACGACAGCAACTATATTGCTTTCACTCTCTCACCAATTCATGCGGAATCGAGTCAATCTCATTCGTCACGTAGGTGAGGGCCAGGGATCGGATCGGTCTTTCGATTCAGACGTTTCATTGCCACGGTGTGATTGAGCGTTAACGAAACGGGTCCAAGGAAAGGAGTCCAAATCCGGTGAGAACCAATTCATCGTTCTCAACACGCCCATTGGACTTGAAGAGCACGTCAACGCCCTGCACTCTTTCCATTACCTATGACCGTCGCAAAGGCTTGACTTCACAGCTTTTCAACCTTTTCTCACTTTCCCTCGACATCTTCCAATCTACCAATTGATCAGTCGCTTGCTCACGATGCGCAACCACTTCATCGCTGGAGCACTTGCTCTCGGCGCCTCTGCTCTGCCACAGGGTAGGCAGCCGAAGCACACGAGCTCGTGTACGGATGCTCCAAAGAATGGCCACGAGATTGCTCCTAGGTCCTCGCCTTTGACAATTCGTGCTCTTGACTCGAAGTCCTCACCTGTTCCGGGAACCCCCACCCACTGTCATCAACATCACAGCACCAACAAGGCACACGAGAAGAGGAACATCAACACCATCTCCACCGTCATCAAAATCGTCACGCACGCCGACGTCTCCACCGTGGTGTTGTCTCCAACATCATCCACCTCAACCCCGACGGTCACCAGCACCGAAACCCACACCGTCACCACCTCCGACGTCTCAACCATGACCGTCACCCCAACCCCAACCCAACCAATCTCCACCAGCACCGTCTGGCAGGACACGACCGTCTACACCTACGACATCATCCTCGACGGCGTCGTCTACCACAAAACCTTGCCCAGCTCCGTCGTCGTCACCCTGAACAACGGACACACCATCTGGCCTTCCTTCTCCGCTTCAGGTGCGCCCGAGGTCTACTCCCACAACAGCACCTGGGTCGTCCTGCCGCCCTCCCTTGGTATCGTCACCCGTTGGCCTAAGCCGACCCACAATGCGCTGTCTGGGGAGGCGGAGAATGATTTCACGGTTCATGATAGTGGCGAGGTTACGTTTGGGGAGGGTTCGTTGGATTAGATTATACTTTTTGTGACTGGGCTGAGGGGGTGGTTTGGGTTGGGGGTTGGTGGGTTGGAGGGTGGGATGCTGGTTGGAGGGAGTGGGGTAGAATTGGATCGGGAGTGCTTTGGCTGGCTTTGGCTGGCTTTGGCTGGCGGTGTGGGCGGATGGCGACTTTGTGTTTTCGTGACCTTTTTTGTTTGTACTTTGGACTTTCGGGAATGGGCGATGGAGATGGGATGGTAGGTTTCGGTTTTTGGCTTTTGGCTTATGCTCTGCTCATCGGCACTGACCTCGTTCAAACTTTGACGGAACCGATGTCTGGCTTCGGTCTTACCTACAGAGGAGCTCGTCGTCTGGCTTCGGTCTTACATACCGTGGAGCTCGTCATCTACCGTCTGTCTTTTTCAAGTCGACGGGATGGTGGCATATGGGGTTTTGACTTCTGCTCTGCTCATCGGCGCTGACTTGGTTCTACCTCTGTCGGAACCGATATCTGACTTCAGCTTGTCTTTGTCGGGATGGTCGTCTGGTTCTGGATTTGGATTTACCTAGGTATAGAGCTCGTCATCTGCCGTCTGGCCTTTTCAAGTCGACGGGGATGGTGGGAGATGGGTTTTGCTCTGCTCGTCGGCGCTGACTTGGTTCTACCTTTGACGGAACTGATGTCTGACTTTAGCTTGGCTTTGTCGGAATGGTCGTCTGGTTCTGGATTCAGTGGAGTTCGTCGGTCTGGCGCCTGGTTTTGGTGAGTCGGATGGGCTGGTGTTGGGTTTTGGGGGTGTTTATTGGTGTCGATGGGTTTCGGAGGTGTTGGTGTTGGTTAACAGGGAGTAAGGGAGTAGATAGGGAGTACTTAGTAGTAGTAGAGTAGCGTAATAGATTGTGCTTTAGTATCTATCTCTTATTTCTTTGCTTTTAGATATTACTTGTTACCTGTTCCTCTGAGGGATTGTATTTCGGCGTCTCTCTCCTCTCTCTCCTTTATTAAGTACGTCTTCTACTCTTACTCTTATCACGGATTCTTACTGATGAATCCTTAGTAATAAAACGAGGGCGAGGTAAAGGACTTTATCTATATATTCTAATATATTGTAGATTATCCCTCTTAACAGGTTTGTGAGTTTTTATTAGGTTTCTTAGGTAGTTACGTTATATAATCTTTTCTTTTTTCTTCTTTATGTTTTCGATGTCGCTTTCGATTTTCCTTCCTTTACGGTTTGGATTTCGATGTTGTTTTTGGTTTTGTATGTTGATTTTGAAGTTGATACCGCTTTTGATTTCGTATTTGATTTTGAATTTCAAGGCTGGATGTTAGAGGTTAAAGGTTAAAGGTTGAAGGTTGAAGGTTGAAGGTTAAGCTTCGATTTCGATTCCGCTTCGTGTTTGATTTTGATTTCGATTTTACTTCCCCCACAGTTTCGCTTCTTCACGATTTCGATTCCGCTACCGCTTCTTTCCCTTCCTCCACATTTTCACTTCCTCCACGGTTTCTCTTCCATCGCATTCCCCCTTTCCCTTTCCTTCTATCACGCCCCCCCTTTCCCTTTTCCTCTCCCGTTCTCGATTTTAGTTTTCAAAGGTTGAGTTCACCAGATACTCTAGATTCATCATCCTATCCCATCCCATCCCATCCCCTCTTCTCCTACTACTTCGATCCATCCACTTCCATCCACTTCCTAACAATAAAAAGTAGTCCCTGCAGTACTCTCCGTGGCGCAATTTCTGGTGGTTAAGAAGTATTTATGGTATGTTATGTTATGAGTGAGGGAGATGATCGAGTGTCGTGGTGGTGCTTGATGAAAGCGATGGGGAAGGGGAAGTGGAAGGGGAAGTGGAAGGGGATAAGGATGTGAATGGTGACTGGACTGGATTGGATTAACTTGATTCCCGTCACTGGAATCAACAAAAGCTACTTCAGTAGCACTCGCTTGATATAGTACGTAGATGGGTTCTTTTAATGTTGATGAATAGGGTTGAAGACGCTACCTGCTGAATTTTGAAGGGTGGGATACTGGAGTGATTTATTACTAAGTGCTAGTAGGTCAGCACTTCTATGAGGATCTTAGGAGGTAATTAGTATCATGCTGCCCGATCTACTTGCACGATCACGTGGAGCTGCTCGTTGTTACTGTCAATGGGTGCTCAAGTACAACATCGGAATGAAGAATCTGCAATTATCTGGCGATATCTGGACGAGTGTACTATGCATTGAAAACTGGCTTATCAAAACAATCGAAGACGGATCTTATTGTACACGCCACATTACCCGTTTCCATGCTTCATGATTTATTAACAACATGCAAGCCTCAACCAAAGACAAGTGCTCGCACTTCGATAGATTCCCTTCCCGGCGCCCCTTCCGGCGTCCTCGGATCGACGAATGCCGTGTGCGGTACTCTGCCGTGGGCGCCAACAAGCTAAGAACAGTCAGCAACACTTTATCGAGCAAGACTGCATGGAAATCCAACATACCTCATCGCTGTCATAACACTTCAAGAATAACCTCTCGTTATTTTCCATGCCAGACCAATAATACCACTTTTGCGATTTATTGTACTTCACAGCCGCGGTCTCGCCCGTCCTGTCCGGATACCGATGCTCGACACCGACTAGATCTTCGTCCAGGACCGATGCACTATCCGCGACAGCAAGCGGCGATGCGTAGACAGGCCCGTTAAGAGGCCGCCACACATTAACGATGCGATATCGACCTTTCAACAACTCCTCAGCCTCGTCACCAAGATGGTGCTTCACACGCGCTTGCGTAGACTTGGCTGTCTGGTCTATGTGTACCCGCGAGACGGGTTGACGATTCGTGCCCGGTCGTCGGATAGTATGGTCGAAGAGGAAGATTCTCGACGAGCCGGGTAGACTGTCCAGTAATAGCTTCTCGACTTCTGCGTAGTACACCTTCTCGATCGTCTCGTCGCTTTCCCAGTCTCTGTATTTCATGGCCGAGGGTACGTTTTTGACGGCGGCGAAGGCGTTGGCGTCGAGGTTGAAGGAGGATTCTTGGCCGCGGAGGTCGGATATCGTTACGTCGTGATCTTCGCTGGAGAAGTTTCGGGGGATGCCGTGCGGAGGGTTGTCGGCCCACGGTCCGGCATAGTTGTATGGCTGTTCAAGAATGATTAGCGAGGGATCTGAGTGGTACTAGCAATTGCTTGAGCATACTTTTGATCCATCCTCCGGAGGTGTGTAGAAAGAGAGCGGTGCTGTTACTGATCCTCGTGGGATTTTCAGATCTTTACTTGTGGTCGTGGTCGACTGGGACTGCGAGTTGTGGAGCTGATGTGCCGGAGTAGGCTGAAAGGCTGTGGTAGTAGTCGACATAACGCTTTATTCACGGACTGGGTAGGCTTTTCTAGGCTAACTTGATCATGTGAAGATTCAAATAGTCTGTCTTTAGTGACAATTTCTTACAGCCAGTCCCCGAGGTTTATGTACAACTTTTTGGCTTTGAAATCCGTAGCTAGGCAAAGTCATGTGTGATCACGTACTATAGGAATGTGTGGCGCAATCGTGCTTCCCCGCAACGTCAGAGGGTTTCCTTATTGCCGTCGGGTGTTTTTGTCAGCTGGATTGACCAATGGAACAGTCTGAACAGTCTGACGCTCTAAAGGCGAGACATCACGCAATAGCTCTGGTTGGTAAGATGGTCAGTAATCAGACTGATCGTCCATCTCTTGACACCTCTTGCGAAAGACGAAAGGGAGTATAGATGTTGATGAAGAGGTGTACTCGTATAGATGAGAATTGCAGCGGGTACTGAGCAAAGCAAACCTCTGAGCAAAGCAAACCTCGGAGGAGAAACGATCGGCCCGCCACCCCCTGAGCAAACTGTGCGCCTGTCTTCCTACATCAACACCACACGTGCAGTATCTGGCAGCGTGGCTCCAGAATTCAGATGTCTGCTACTGAGTTTTCTATAGCTGGAGATCTGAAAGTGACATCTTTACTACAAACTTCAAGCCTGATAGAGAATATTCATACATGAGCATGGACAAAGAAGATCACATCCCGATTTCGACCATGTCCATACTCCCTTTCCCGGATCGACTTATTCGGATCCTCGAGATTACTACTGGCATCCGATCTGGAGGCCTCGTTGTCATTTCTACTCGCCAGGTAATCCTGGAGATTTCAAAGAGAAATCCTGAAGTTTTGCATGGATAGCAAGACTGCTCGACAACTAGAGGCTGCTTGATGTGGAGCTCAAGTCCATATCAGTATCAGGGAATGCAATCATCTAGTGGAGCTTCAAGACGTGGTGTACGAAATCAGCCTTATGAAGAAATCGCTTTCGCAATAACTGATGGCCGTTGCTGAACTAATCGCAGCCTACGAGTTCGTTCATACAGAGAATGGCACTGGAGGTCCATATATAAGAGCTAGAAGCTGGAGGCAGGCATCTGAGGCCAAGTTCCAGGACTAAAGTCAGCGTACCAAAGCAATGGAGTTAGAATGCAATGAAGGAATCCATGAGGTGAGAGACTCTCTTTTAGCATTGACGACTCATCATCTCACACTTCATGTAATGGGAAAAATTCATCAGCATGGAAAGAATCCGACAAGACACCATCGACCACGCTTGCAATCGATGGTTGAATTAAACCTCTATTAGACACAACAGGATGACCATTCCACCGGCGTCACCTTCCTGTTTGTGAGCAGGCTCTCTGGATTTTCATTGTCGCAGACCATTAGCCATGCCGAGACACCCACTTCAAAATTCCCCTTCTTCATCGCTTTCTCAATCATCCGGTCTGAGGCCAATCGAATAAAGAAGGCTGAACACAGCAAGGCGGACGAATCAATCGATGATAAGGACGAGAGTAGTGGAGCAGGCATTTTAAAAAGGAGAGGGCGTTGTGGTTGCTGATTTGTATCGCGCAAAAAGTCCTGAAAGTGCCATCTCAGAGGTCAGCTTTAGTCGTACTGATCATGTGGGCCGTATACGTAAAAACATCAGATATCGACATCATAGATCCACTTCAAAACCCCACCATAATGAGACTCCACACACCTATCTCGAAAGTAAAAAAGGCTTCCTTCATCCTCCTGCGTCGAACATGTCTGTAAGCATGCTCCAACCAGACCTGCGAGGCCATTCATTGCCCTTCCCGAACAGAGAGATTGCTAGTCCCTCAATTCCTCCTTGCCCGATTCCGAAGACGCTGGATTCCCCTACAACACACACCATTAGTAAAACAACACCCATCCAATCCCAAGACCAATACTCACGGAATACTCCGATTCTTTTCATCCTGCATCCTATCCCTCCGTACAAATCTCCTTCCCATACCGCCAATCACCACGACTCCCGCTGAATCACCTGGAATAGTGCCTTGCTGTGGTGTTGTCGGCTTATTCATTTGCTTTGGAAGTGGCGGTGGATCCCACTTGAAAGTACCGCCGGCGCCGCCTTGGGCCCCGACGGTCCCTTCCATTGGAGGGAGGTGGACAGTAGGGCCTAGGAGAGGGTTTTTCCTGCGTGGAGGGTTTTGCGCGATAGCTGCGACTGCGAGTAGTAAAAGGTATAAAGCTAGACCTTTCATTTTCGATGCAAGAAGAAGGAGAAGAAAAAAATTGGAGGAACGAGTGGCTCGGATGTTGGAGTTGGAGGGGTATTGGGGATGGCTAAGGTACTGGTGTATATATGGTCCTACCTAGACCCCCGGCTTATCCATACATGCTCACCGACAATTGATCGGTGGAGTTATAGATTAAAACATCCATGGAAGGGACGTAATGTATCGTTACTTCCGGAATAAAGTCCCTCTTTTAGCGTCCGTCATCGCTCGGTCTTGTGATAATCTCTTGCGCTAGTAGTAGGAGACCGCCAATGGAATCACCTAGATCTTCTCTAGCTATATATCCAATCAGGCTTAGGTGGAAGGAAAGATCCGGGTAGACGTCCTACTTACCATGGGCTCTGCGTAGATGAATAATAGCGGCGAATCAGCGGCGAGGTTATCACGGTCTTGAATTGCTCGGGCATTCTATGGAATTCCATGCAAGGTCTCCAATCATCGGGCGCCAAGACCGCCGATATCATCGGTTCGATAAACATCGGACTTTATTATATAGTTTATACTAGAATAACGATTTTAGAACGGATTATTTATCCGGATAAATAGTTTTATTACCGATAACGCGGATAACCTTCCGAAATTAATAGCTTACGCTAAAGAAGACGGTATAGAAGCCGCGTTAGTAAATATATAGATTAGGTAAATATATAGATTAGGGGGGTATAAATATATAAGGAAGTAGTAGATCTAGACTATAGTATTATAGTTTAGTAATATTATATTAGCTTTTAAAGACCTCCGATTAGCTAAATTAGCCGTAAATTAGGGTCCTAGTCTAAGCGTCTCTACGGAATATTAAACTATCGTCGCTTACCTTATACCTCGGCTAGCCGTATTACTATTATTACTTATTTTTATATTATTATAATTTAACTAACTTTAGACTATACTTAATAGAGATATTTACGTATATTAGATTAGCCGTAGTAGCGCTATAGTAGTAGTAATATACGAGATAAGAGCTTAGAATCTATAGCTAGATATATCGAATTCCCTTAATATTATATTCCTATAGTAACTACTTTATTTACTCTTAATAACTACTAATTAGAGAGGATAATATATAAGGATTACCGCTATAATAGATTACGATTAGTGCGATTAAAGTACTATTAAAATTTTAACAGATTCGGCTAGAGATTAGTAGAGTTATAAGGGTTTATATAAGTATATATAGTAGAGAGACTATAAAGATATATCTTTAAACTATATTCGTTAAACTTTATTATCTCTTAATTCTTTAACCTTATTTACTTATTTTAACTACTATATTTACTATTTCTCTTATTATTATACGTTATAACTCTAAAGACTTTACCTAAAGCCGTTAGATTAATACCTTTTTTCGCCGTTCTCTCTCTAAAAGAACCTCTAAGTTGCCCGCTAAATTTAAGGAATCTACTACTTAGGAGTAGCTTTAATAAGCCGATACTCTTACTAACTTATTATCTAATAAGAGCCCTCGTTATTTAGGGGTTATTTAGCCTAGTAGGGCTACTATAGATCCTATTATTACTAGCTCTAGTATAGGATCCTCTCGTACTATAACGGCTACTTTAAAAGCTAAAAAAAAGAAGCTATTTATTAACTACCCTCGTACTATAAATACCGCTAAGGCTACTTAAGCCTCCCTAGCTTAGAATCTAGGATCTTCTAATATATTAGAATCTTATTTATAGTCCGATTCTAAGTTAGACGTACCTTAGATTCTAGATCTCGAGCTAGATATTAAGTATATTAACCTTATAAATATTATATAATCCGATACTAATAGCTTAGATAGCTCGGATTTCGAGCCTATAGAGTAGCCCTCGGATACTAAGGCGGAGCCGATAGATACTTACCTAGTTCCTAGTCTCTACCCTCTACTACTTTATAGCTACTATAGCGTAGTTTACTAGGAGGACTACCCTTAATCCCGTCTATTACGTACTATAAACCGTCTAGCCCCTACTATTAGGTCTACTAATTATACTAAAGGTATACCTCGCCGCCGAGAAACCGAGTTTACGCGTTATCTTCGTAAGTTTAGTAATAGTATACCTTATAGCTTCGAATACTAAGGTCCTAATCCTAATATCCGTACCTAAAGTAGCCTAATTTAGAAGTATAGTATACTTATCTATAAGATTAAGACTCGTACTAAGATATAGATATATTTATACTACTATAAGTATACTAAAACCCGTTCCGGTACTAATATCGCGGTTTTTCGTATAACTAGCTACTACTATATTTAAGAATATCTTTTAAAATACTATAATATCGACCGCGATAGTCGTATTTAAAGTCCGAGGATATTAAGGATAAAGGAGAAGTAGCGTAAGGAATAAAAGATAGCCCGTACGCTTAGCTAAAGGCTAATTATAAAGGATAAATTTAAGGCTATAATAATAGATCTTAAAGTAAGTATATAAATACTTATATTTTAGCCCTAAGGCTACTTCGAGGGTTATACTAAACTATTAAGGTTACTAAAAGACTTACTAGCGGCTAGATTACGAGCCTTAAACTACGTAAATTATTACGTAGGCTTTATTCTTAAGTAGATAACTATTTTACTACTTTACTAACTACCGTATAAACCTAGATTTACGCCGAGTTTAAAGCTTAAATTAATATAAGTCTTCCCCTAATAATATTATTAAACCCCCCCCTCTAGTACCTCTAGATTCTATAAGTAGCGCCGCTTATCCCTATTTTATACTATATTAACGTCCGTACGCTACCTACGAACGAGTCTAGCCTACCGCTATATAGATTAGGTAAGGGAAGTAGTAGTTAGTTAGTCGGCTAATCTAGCTATAACTTTAATTCCCCTAGCGAGAACGATTTCTAGCTTACTAAGACTCTCGTATAGATACTTATTTACCCTAAAATATAACTTTTAGAGATTACCGTAGCTAATTTATCCTACTATTATAGAAAATTAAGGAGAGTATACGGACTATAAGATCTAGTATAAATATCTCGTTCGACTATACTAGCCGTAATAACTACTATATCCTCGTAGTTATCGCTTATTATATAAACTTAAGTAGTTAGCTTTATATAGTTCCTCTCGCTACTAGGCCTATTACTAGTAAAAAGAGTAAATAAACTACCTCTACCCTACGAGATATATTCTCCCGATTCGGTATATTATTAAACCTTAGCCTCTTTATAGCTAACGGGGAGCGAGTTAACGATATTATATTACGTATAATCGCTAACTAACTTAGCTTTACGGCCGAAGAAAAACGGATCTCGTACTATAGCTATCGTATCGCTAATATAGCGAAAGTAGGGCTTAAAGATATCGGTATAAAGCGACTTATAAATATTATTACTTTAGCTTCTAAGGGTACTATTAATACCGTAACTATCGGTAAATACGGTATCTAGGTTAAGACTATCGCTTTTATAGTCGATATTACTAAATCTCCTAAAGCTAAAGCCGAATATATAGCTATATTACGCTAATATAACGACCTAGCGCACGATAAAAGCCTCTAAGATAATAATATTATATAACTTAGTTTTACCGAAAAACTGATTCTTTTTAGTAGTATTAGATAGAACTATATTTATAACTATTTATATCGTATCCGTAAGTATATTAATATAGTTTCTCTATAGTAAATCCGGAAGGATATACTAGATTACCTTCGCTTTACTCGTAAGAATTAGGACTATATTAAAGCCCTTATTAAGTTATATAACTCTCTTATAGAGATAATAAAGATAATCGAGGGTAACTTATCCGATAGTACGTATAGCGCTCTTTAGGAGACTTATACTATAACCGAGTTTTTACTATAGGAATTTAACTATTTAGAAGCTAAATTTAAGCCTAAATTACGCTTTAAAGGTATTATTAACTCTATAGTTATATACCGCGAGAAGCTTAAGGAATATAAGGGTAATCTAGATACTAATATAGCCTACTTTAGGTCGGTTATTCTATATCCGGGGTTAAAGACGAAGTTTTTTAATAGGGTTTATATATTACCGTCTTAAGTAAGGTAGTTATCTAGTCGGAAACGGTAGTTTTATACCTATTAGTTATACTATCGTAGCTATAAGGTAGCTAGGCTTCTATAAATCTATAGCGACATCGTCGAGCCGATTCTATTATTACCCTTAGGGACGAATTTATCGCTATATATAGTTATATCTCCGCTAAAACCCTTATCTTTTAAGCGATTCCTTTATTCTTCGTCGCTAAACAGCGATTATAATATAAGTAGCCCTACTACTTAAGATACCCTACTTAATAAGTTATTACGCTATCTCGCTATACTAGTTAAGCTAAACTATAATCTATTAGTATAGTAGAATATATACTAGACCGATTTCCCTATACTCTTAAAGATAGCTTATAACTACTTATCTTACTCTATAATAAGTAGTAAAGCCGAGCGTATATTTAGCCGTATAAACCTACTTATCGCTAATAACCGTAGGCTCCTTAGACTAGACTCCGTAGAAAGCGAGGTTTTACTATATAAATAGTAGTTATATAGCTATATTCGTATTAATAAATATAACCTATTATAGGTTTTAAGTTAAATAACTTTAAGTAAGTAAGCGTAAATTACTTCCTAAATATAACGCTAAGTCTCTTAGGGTACCCTTACTTTATATCCTTATTACTAACTCTATACTTACTTAATTAATAAGCCGTCTATACGGATCGAATCGCTATTACTAGATCTATTTTTCTTATATATTACTAGTTTATCTCTCTATTATTATTATAGTTAAGTATAGTAGTAGAATATTATTAGCTTAAAACTATAAGTACGGTACTAGGAGTTATCTTTATTTCTTATAAGCTAGGGTCTAAAGTCTATACTTATATTATACCTTTCTTCTAACCTTATTCTCTCTACTAATCTTTAATAGATCTTTATAATTTTTTTTATAATCTACTTATAGCAACCTACTATATATTATTATCCTTTCTTATATATCCTACTTATACCGTTGTAGTAATATTATAGCGGGTTAATAAATCTATTATAATATATCTACTTTACTACTTAGCGTATAGTATTAACCTTAAATAAGTTTTTTATTACTATATTAATTAATAAGCCGTTTACACGAGTGAAACTAGCGCGATTAAGCGTATAATATATAAAATATATTATCTTAATTAGGCTAGTATAGGAGATATCTATATAGGGGTTAAGTTACCCGTAATACTAAAATTTAGATAATATAACCCGTACGCGACGTTAAGAATATCGAAATCTTTAACTATTAACGGCGATATTAGCTACTAACTATACTAAGAGTAGACTTTACGTAATCTTAATATATAGCGTAGTACCTTAGCTACTTACTACTTCCGTAAACTTAATACCTTATTATAGTTATTACGATATTATTATTATAACGGTCTCTAGCTTTATTTATCGGATAAATAAAGCTAATTATAGTACGTTATTAGAAGTTTAAAAGCTTTATCGGCCGATAATTAGAGACCTTGATTCTATAGGAAGATCTATATTAAGAGATTTTCGGCGAATCTTTGTTCGTCTTAAGACCGTAGTAGACCTTATATAACTACGATATACTATTATAGCGGCGGAAATAACTACCCTCTACTAGTTCTACATTTTTTGCACCCAAAGCGACACAACGCGCACACTTGTTCCAGTAATCTGTTAGCTAATTAGTACGTCGAACGTCTGTAGTTATAATACCGTAACCTAGCCGAATGGTAAATCCTTACCTCTATACTTAGATAGCGCTGGGAATCTACCTCATACAGCTAAATAAATAGTAGAAATATATCTAATCGCGAATATACCTAGTCGCAACCCGGAACGTTATACTCCCCTACCTTCGGAACCCTTATACGTTACTCAATCAAATATCACATTATCATTTCTCTCCTCCCAACTACAAGAATTTATAAATCATTCGTATAAGTATAAGACACGAGTAGCTCTTCGACTAAAAGTGTCTTACCTAAAGACAAGTAGGTATAAATCGCCACTTTACTACATCCTCCTACGCGGAAAGTTAAAAAAGGCTACCTAGGAGTATTGACCAAGCCTACCTACATTTTTCACCATCTCAATCGATCCCTTTTTCCATTACTCGCACACAAAAATCCGAGGCCCATGGTATATCATCCAAATCCACCGACATCAACATCACCCAACAAGCTAAATATCTCATAAATCTCGAGCAAAAGTACTCACTAAAACTCAAGCCCAGATGGCATTCTATTATAGTGGTGAACAGGACAGGTCCAAGTGCTGTCTGTTGCTTGCTTGCTATATACATATGCGCGCCCATCCATAATCCAAGGGGATCTATCTGGATTGCCCTTTTCCGCTCCCTCCCTCCCTCGGGGGTATCCATATTTCATTCATTAGAGGTCATTACACGGGCGAAACGGTTTGATTTTCAAATATTACAAAAGGACACCTAGGGTGCCGAAGAGAGCGACCAAGAGCGCAGCGAATGTGAAGATGGTGTTGGTTTGTGTACAGGGCGATGCCGCACCCTTTTTCGATGAAGTTGCGGCGGCTGTGGAAGCACCACTGACGAATCCCGAGCTCTTGGCGTTTGGATTTTTGGTGGTGGCTGCGGATCCGGTGGCGATCGCGCTGACTGCTTTCGGCGTGTTTGTGGCTGGGAACAGGGTTGTCGTTTTGCCGTCTATAACGACTGCCGTCGCTCCCGAAGCGAGTGAAATCGTGTGTCCGTCAACAGTGATTATGCCTCCCGGTGTCAGCGTCTTGCCTCCTATCACGAAGGTAGTACCAGAGTTGGCTGTGTAGGTTTTGTCTCCGACTGTCAGAAGTGGTGGGTTGGTGACAAAGGCAGGTTGCTTGAGGAGAGATGTAGATCCATCGATGACGAGTGCTGTAGCACCCGCAGCGAGCGAGATTGTGTGGCCACTAACCGTGATGACACCTCCAGCCGTGAGAGTCTGTCCGCCGATGATGTAGGCGCCGGACAATGCAGAGGTTGCAGCATAAGTCATGCTACCAACAACTATTGCTGGTATCGAACCGATCGACAATGTTGATGTTATGCCATTGACCACGATGACTGAGGCTCCAGCACCGAGTGACAACGTCGTGCCACTGATAGTGATTGCTGTCGAGCCAGCTCGAAGTGTTTGTCCTGAGATAACAAAAGACCCACCAGGCAGTTCAATGAACGTAGAGCTGCCAAGAGTCAATGCAGCTGGAGTCAGGATGTTCGCCAGTGTTTCCGTGACACCATTGACGACAGCAATGGTCGAGGATGCTCCAGTGCCGAGGGAGATAGTGTTGCCATTTGCTACAATGACTCCTCCTGGAGTAAGAGTCTGACCACCAATAATGAAAGACTGGCCTCCACTAGCAGCTACAAACGTAGTCCCGTCGATGGTCAAGACGGGCGAAGCCGTGGGAAGAGTGGCAGCACGCGTGATGGTCTGTCCATTTACGACCAACGTCGAAGCACCTGGTGCGAGAGATACTGTGTTGCTGCCAATGGTTATCTGGCCACCTTGGGTAAGTGTCTGCCCTTGGATGATGAACGACCCTCCAGCATTGGCTGTAACGACTTGACCACCGATATTGAGAGCTGGCAGCGGTGTCACCGCTGGGATGGCAATCTGAGATGTTACGCCATTCACGATCAGAGCTGTCGCTCCAGTAGCCAGACTGACGGTGTTGGAGCCAACAGTTGCAACCCCACCAGGAGTCAAAGTCTGACTTGGAGCAACGAGGAATTGCGTGGCTGCATTTCCAACAAATGTCTGGCCGCCAATGGTGAGTACGGGGACGGCAGCGGCACCAGAATTTGCCCCAGAGCCGCCTCCATTGTTTCCGCTTGCCCCTGGATTGGAGCTGGCTCCCGTATTGGAGCCACTGATACCAGAGTTGGCACCGCTTCCTCCTGTATTGGAGCCACTGATACCAGCATTCGACCCGCTTCCTCCAGAGTTGGCACCACTTCCTCCAGAAGTGGCACCACTTCCTCCAGAGTTGGCACCGCTTCCTCCAGAGTTGGCACCGCTTCCTGCCGAGTTTGGCGCGCCGGCTGCTGCTGAATTTGGACCACCAGGATTGGAGCCAGCTCCTGAGTTCGACCCGCTGACCCCAGAATTGGAGTTACTGCCTGCTGAGTTCGATCCGCTACCCCCTTGGCTTGATCCGGTTCCACTTCCTCCAGAGCCAGAATTTGCAGCCGGAACTGTAGCAAAGCCCACGCCGCCGACAGCAGAAGTTCCAGCGTTTGGAGATGGCCCCCCATTGGCTGATCCGTCGTTGGCTGTCGCTGCAGCATTGCCTACGCCGAGAATGCTTGCGATATTGGACAGAATCTGACCGCCAGGTGAGCCACCAGATGAGCCGCCAGATGAGCCGCCAGGTGAGCCGCCAGGTGAGCCACCAGATGAACCGCCAGATGAACCGCCAGATGAGCCGCCAGATGAACCGCCAGATGAACCAGCGGTCGTGCCGCCACCTAGGATAGAGACAATGGCCGAAGCAATGCCACCTCCGGCTCCACTGCCAGAGCCCGAGCCAGCGGGTGCTTCAGGGCTAGATCCAGCAGCTTGCGTGGTGCCTCCGCCAACTACGCTTCCTGTCACGACACGCGTGCCAACGCTGACAGGAACAGAGGCTGGATTGCCGGTCACAGCCTGCGATATGGTGACGACGTTGTTGTCAACGAACAAAACCACTGGCCTCACACTCACGCTCGCAGCATTTTCACCTCCCTCTCCCGTCTCAGCGGCAGCTCCTCCATCTTGACTCGTCGGTGTAGGGACATCCAGAGTGCCAGTATCGGAGATCTCGTGGTGAACAAGGAATATGGAAAACCCACGTTGATAGGTCACTTCAACCACGACGATCATGACTGGAGAGGAAGCGACGAATACTCCAGGAGAGCATGAAGATTCAGGAATCATTGCGAGGAAGTCGGGGTTGAGATCTCCTGTCTCAGTCGGGCTGACACCAAGATCAGTGCCATCGAATTCATAAACGAACGGGTTAGCAAGTTGATAAGTCGCGGTAGTTGTGGCACAGAGAATCTGGCCTTGCTCATCTGCTGATAGCTCGACAGATTCTACTTCATAAGCGGTGTAGTAAACGGCGTTAGTAGGTTGAGACACGACATTGAGGGTACCTGTGGCTCCTGGGACAGCGAAGGTCGGAACGCCTGGATCCGTTTTGAGGGCGTCCAACACATCTGCTCCGAAAGTTCCGTCTGGCGGAGGTAGCACATCGCTTATAGTTGTTACCGACGTGGTAGCGGCAACAGGTGGAGGCAGTGTAGTAAAAATGAAGTCACCAAGTGTCGAGTTTTGCGTCTCATCAAAGGTCTCGGTATACAGGAATGTTCCCCCGTTGGACCATAGCTCATCGGTGACATTGATCGTTGTCTGGGCCGGGACGAGGCTATACGAGGTTGTTCCATTCGATGGAATGGTCGATACAGAAGCAATGGCCTGGTAAATATTCATGGTATACCACCAATCCAGTCCCGCTTGAGCATTTACGACGCATCCTCCGCATGTGCTGTTCTTGACGGTGCTGTTGCCAGTACTATTCCAGCCACCGGCTGCCAGTGTTGGATAGCTGCCACTTCCAGTTCCTGTTATCAAGGGAATTCGAAGCGTTGTAGGTGAGGTTCCATTTGTGGTGGTGGAGTTCACGAACAGACCTCCAGTGCCAACTGCAGACAGCACAACCGAGCCAGTTCCCGTTACCAGAGGGATCCGTGGAGTCGTAGGTGAGGCATCATCCGTGGTGGTTGAATTCACGAACAGACCGCCAGTGCCAGCTGCAGACAGTATGGCCGAGCTGCCAGCAATGGGAAACAAAGCTCCCGTCCCCAATGGCAGCTGTACATTTTCCGAGTTTGGCACTGCCTGTATTGATGTCCCGGTGTTCCCTGTGCTGTTCGAATGGGGCACAGTCTGTACGGACGCTGCTACATTGTCCTGGACAGTGGTGTTCGCATTAGGCACAGTTCGTATTGATGCTTGTCCAGTGCCCAAGGGTGCGCCAGGAATTGACTCCGTGATGGCACCCGACAAAGCGGTACTGCCCGCGAGGATTTCCGATGGTAATATACTTTCTGGCAGCAGCGGGGAAGTCCCCAAGGGCGGAGAGGGTGGAGTCGAGGATGATGCTGGACGCGATAGCGAGGGAAGGAGCGCGGACGTTAATATTGATGAGGAGCTTGATGCAGAAGGAGCTGGTGGTTGTATGGGATTGATTGCAATGGTGGAGTTTACTGAGCCCAGCTTGTTAGCGCTTCAAGAACCTCTGCCCATTATGGCTTTCGGTCCCAGGACTCCCTTACTTTGTCTCTTGCCATGGCTTTTGCGCCATATTAAACGACCGCTGGCCGGTTCGGCAGTCACTACGGCAAGGAAATCGCAGACAATCAAGGCAAAGGTTAAATGCATACTGTCTCCCGCTTTAACGAGCGCGCAAGAGACATGCAAAGGACGACGACTGGAACCTCACGTTGCGAAAGGGTACGGGTGCAAAAAACGAAGGTGGTGAGAGCCAGGAGTAGCAGACTGGCTTACAGTGCACGATGGGCATTGGGGAGGCTCACGGCATATGCACAGCGAGTCCGACGGGGAGGCTCGCCGGAATTGCTTTCCTTGCTGGCATCAGTCGATCCTTTTGGTTGGACACCGAATGCATGTGTAGTTTACCGAGTGAGACCAGATGCACACAGGCTTCAGCTGCTCAGAGTGGCTAGGAGGCCAGGATGAGCCCAGGATGAACGATTGGATTTGGGGGCTGAAGAAAGAGATTGCCGCAGCCCGTAGCCTGTAGGCGGAAGAGAGCTTGTCCACAGCCCACCTTGCCTTACAGCCATCATAGGCCAGCCCAGCGGCGCCGCCGAATACAACCATGCAGCTAGAAGACGAATCAGGCGGCCCAGCGGGCTCGAATCGAAACACCCGCCACTCTCTGTTCTCCATCTTCGAAACTCGACTGCTGTCAGTCTCCTGAGGGCGGCCGAGAGCGTCGATGCAAACTTTGTTTGCCTGGAACACTGAAATGTGCTGGCTCTCGGGCCCAATGTCGTTCCCCGCCGGGAGGGCCGCCAGCGCTGGATAGGACTTCAAGAATTGCCAATTTCTCGCACAAGCGAAAGTGGTCAAGATCTTCGACGTGTGCCAGAGCGGTTCACCCCATCCTTCTCAAAAGAGATGGCGCTCGCCCTACAGCCACAGCCGTCGCCTTTCTAGGAGCAGCAGCATGGTTCTTCACACATGCAGGCAAAGCCGAAAGGGCCGACTGTGGTCCGGCTGACATGGCGGCCTTGATTGGTGTCGTCGTCGTTGCAGACTGCAGAGTCGGAAGAGATTTCCAGCTGGTGGCGACTGGCGAGACCCCAGACTGACACCTCACTCCCGTCTCCCGCCGGGTCTCTTGGTGTATACTCGTAGCTCGTGTTAGTCGCAGCCTCTTCTCACGAGCAAGCCATGGAAGCGAGAGGGACTCGGAGGTGGAAGCCCCAGGGGCCAGCTGTGTCACAAAGTAGTATGCCTATGACTGCCGAAGTATTGCTCGTCGTGCGACTCCCCATCGAGCAATCTATGCCGTGCTGGGATCCCCGAGCCTGCGTTAATCACCTCCCAGCCCCGCGCACCAGTGAGAGGCGAGCGACGCGACTCCTGCCGTTTTCCAATGGCTCCTGGACGTTTCTGACAAGTTAATCGCCTATCGGCAAACCTCTCCACCCTGTTGCCCGATCCGGCCAGTCCCGTGCGCCCGACGCTGCCAAGGCTTGCCAGACTGCCAGACTGCCAGCCAGCAACCCAGCGAGCCCAGCCCGTCGTTACCCTCTCCACCTTTCGCTGCGCCATCCGTGGTCTCTCTGCACATCGCACCTCTCGACAACGTCACATCCAAACCCCTCGAGTTCGACGTCGACTTCGCCTTCCTGTCCTTTGCACACGCACCGAGCCATGCCGACGAGGATGCAGATGCCACACTCTCGTTGATCAGCTTTCGTCCCGCAGAGAAGCATGTGCAGCGGCTGCCATGCTTCGCTTCCCAACTCTTCCTACAGCATCTCTATGCTCCACCCTTCTGCTTCTATCCTCCTTCGCTCAGTCCTCACTATCTCTGCCTTCCCTTAAAGCCCTCACAGCGCGAGCCGTCACACCACCGCCCATAAACTTTCCGGCTTCGCAGAATTGGGAGGGCGTGGATGGGGCCTGGAACACCTTCGTTCTCCGACTTGGAAATCCGGAACAGACGGTACGGGTCATCATCTCAACGGCTAGCCAACAGACGTGGGTTGTGGATCCGAGGGCCTGTCCAGATGACACCTCCAGCAACCAGTCGTGTGCGGAATCGCGGGGGACGACCTTCAACCTCGAGAAATCATCGTCCTGGAAACCGGTTGGGCTGTACGATCTTTGGATAGAAAGCAACTTGGGCTTGGTTGGCAACGCCGAATACGCATACGAAACAGTCGGGCTGGCATATCCAGGAGAGGGCGGACCGACCCTCACAGGACAGACCGTTGGAGCCATTGCCACTACATCATTTTACTTTGGACATTTCGGCATAAACCCCAAGCCGACGAATTTCACCAACTTCACGAGTCAATCGCCGAGTTTTCTCACATCGCTGAAGCAGCAAGGCCAGATCCCGAGTGTGTCGTGGGGTTACACGGCCGGGGCGCCATACCGTACGTCGGAACACTGGTGGAATTGGAACAACGTGTGACTGACCTATTTTAGGATTCACCAAGGTCCAAGGTAGCCTCACTCTAGGTGGGTACGACGCTGGGAGATTGATCCCAAACGGCGTGATATTCCCTTTGGCCCCCGACAATGAGCGCGACATACTCGTCAGCCTCCAATCCGTGACATCGATTGACTCGACAAACACCACAACGAAACTTCTGCAGAAACCGGTCTATGCCTACATCGATTCCACAATCGCAGAGATATGGTTACCCGTCGAATCCTGCGCCCTCTTCGAGCAGGCTTTCGGTCTCAAGTATGATTCAGCCACGGAACTGTACCTTGTCCCTGATAATATACACAATCAACTGCTCCTGACTAATCCGAACATCACGTTCAATATTGCGCCCTGGACACAACAGGCAGGTCACACTGACAACGTCAATATTATGCTGCCCTACAGCGCCTTTGATCTCACAGCTAAGTCGCCGTACCAAAATCTGAATCGCACCACGCGATATTTCCCACTCCGCCGCGCCGACAATGATACCCAGTTTACCATTGGTCGCACGTTCCTTCAGGAAGCCTATTTGACTGTCGATTGGGAACGTCAGAATTTCTCCGTGTCACAAGTCAACTGGGTGGCTGGTGCAAAATCGACAATCTTGCCAATTTCATCCTTTAACCACACATCCAACTCAACGACTATCGACGGCGGTGCTGGTGGCGCCAAAAAAATGGCGCCACTAGGTATCGGTGCGATTGCTGGAATTGCTGTCGGCGTGGTGGTGATCCTCCTCATCACAGCAGGCTTCGCTTTCCTCTGTTTCCGCAAAAAGCCAGCCAAGAGTGTCAAATCGCCAGCGAAGAGTGTGGATACCGACTCATCATCAGGGGACGATGCCAACGCCGCCACTACTGTCTTCCCCAAAGCCGAGCTGCCTGCTAACGAATCCTTCCGCGCTGAAGCGGACGGGACATTCTTTGGCAAGGGCCATTCGAACACCACATCGACAGTTGCTCTCGTCGAATCCGATTCCAAAGAACGAGAAGTTTTCGAAATGGAGGGCGATATGCCGGTGCTGCAAGAAGCGGGCGGGCGCCAACTGTCAGAAAAAGACGTTATACGCTCTCGTGAAGAGCGAATAAACGGTAGAGATATTCACAACTCCCCTGTTTCCAACGAAAACCATACACCGACGAGTGTGTCAGCACCCAGCACACTGGACAGCAACCGAAGAAGAGCCCTCCTCACACCTGGCGAAGTCATCGAATTGAGTCCGATCGAAGGGCGATCGATAGGGACGCATCTCCCCATTTCGCCACTGGATGGCTCTCAGGGCTCGCACACCAACCTTTTCTCCGCGCTATCGCCGATAAGTCCTGGTGGCACGACGATTTCGGGCGGAGTCTCGCCCGACACAGCTCGGAAACGCTTTTCTTACGAGGATTGAGCGTGGCAGGATTGGGTTATTTGTATTAGCATTCCTTTTCGTTTTTTTGTCGTCACTTTTGACCCGTACCACATATACCACGTCTCGAGTTTAGACGCCATGTTATTTCCTTGTTGTCCTGAGCATTGGCATTATTGGAGTGGGCTGGATTTGATTCTTCGCGACAGGCGCGAAGGATGATGAGAAATGTCAAATGGCACGCGAGACCAGTCGCGGAGTGCCTACGAGCATGACGCCTGGCGCACATTACGTGTATGGAGGAAGAATGCACGAGATGGAAAAACTGCAGTACTGTACTCAGTGAGTAGACTTGTTCTGGGGGAAAGCTGTATAGCACCCGGACACAATTAATGGTTCGCACGACCTACTACACATCATTGGACACCTTCCAGTAGCCGCTTAGTGTGATATCCATCATTTGCGCCCTGTCAGGGGCTATTATCTACGTTCGGGCTGTAAGCGCGGCGCTTCCAAGGGTCGATTGCTTGTCGGGTGGAAGTAAGTACTTGAAGGCCGCAACACCATCCTTCACAGCAACCCACGACCCATACCAAAATCTGTCTTGACAGCGAATTTTCATTGCCTGCGACTGGTCCAATCATAGCCCACAATCGTTGCTCCTCTGCTTGCCAAGTTTTCTGATCCATCAACCAATACTTTGTGACAATCAGCCCCTCACTCACCGGAGCTCACAAACGCTCACAAACGGCGCTGTCAGCATATAACCTGGTACTGACCTACACCGTCAACTTCGACCGTTCCGACGACATCATAAGGCTTACATCCAACACGAGGTCGAGTTGTGCTCGACTGTTCTCGTTCCTCGACACCGAATTCCCCCCTCGAGTCCGCCAGCGCAGTACCCCGCCATGGCTGAACTTCAGGGTCGCAAAGTATTCAAGGTCTTCAACCAGGAATTCATCGTGGATGAGAGGTACAATGTGACCAAAGAGCTAGGACAGGGTGCTTATGGCATCGTCTGCGCTGCGACCAACAATGCCACTGGAGAGGGCGTCGCTATCAAGAAGGTCAATAATTTAGCCCCTCCTTGGTAGCCGGCATGCACTGACGAGTTACAAAGGTCACCAATGTCTTCAGCAAGAAGATCCTCGCCAAGAGAGCATTGAGAGAGATCAAGTTGCTTCAGCACTTCAGAGGTGAGTTTGGTGGTTGAGAACTTCGTTTGCTCGCGCTGACATGGTTCGACAGGACATCGAAATGTATGCCTCCCTTTCTCCTGCCCAAACCATACCTTCGCAAACATGGACTAATACACCCAACGGTAGATCACATGTCTGTACGATATGGATATCCCTCGTCAGGACAACTTTAATGAGTGCTACCTCTACGAGGGTATGGCTATCACTTCTGAGCTGGCAAGCGCACAAGCTGACAGGGCACGCAGAGCTCATGGAATGCGACTTGGCTGCTATCATACGATCAGGCCAACCACTCACAGACGCCCACTTTCAATCGTTCATCTACCAAATCCTCTGCGGTCTCAAATACATACACTCAGCGAACGTCCTCCATCGTGACTTGAAGCCTGGCAACTTGCTTGTCAACGCGGATTGCGAACTGAAGATATGCGATTTTGGATTGGCAAGAGGTTTTTCTGTTGACCCCGAAGAGAATGCAGGATACATGACAGAGTACGTCGCGACGCGATGGTACCGTGCTCCGGAGATTATGCTTTCATTCCAGTCCTACACCAAAGCCAGTACGTGTGTTCCTATATCTTTGGGCGCCACAAGCTAACATTGGCAAGTCGACGTCTGGTCCGTAGGCTGCATCCTCGCTGAACTCCTCGGCGGGAAACCCTTCTTCAAGGGTCGCGACTATGTTGACCAATTGAACCAAATCCTCCACTACCTAGGCACCCCCAACGAAGAGACCCTCAGCCGCATCGGCTCTCCCCGCGCGCAAGAATATGTCCGCAACCTTCCCTACATGCCCAAAGTCTCCTTCGCCGCCTTGTTCCGCAACGCCAATCCAGACGCTCTAGACCTCCTAGATAAGATGCTCGCCTTTGACCCGTCATCCCGTCTCAGCGTCGAAACAGCGCTTGAACACCGCTATCTCCAGATCTGGCACGATGTCAGCGACGAGCCTGTCTGCCCTACTCCCTTCGACTTCCACTTTGAAGTGGTGGATGAGATTCCGCAAATGAAGAGAATGATTTGTGATGAGGTCAACCGATTTCGACAAGCTGTCAGGGTACAGCCCATGAGCCAGGGACAAGGCAGTCAACCGCAGGCGCCAATGGTGCCCGTGCCAGAAAACTATGACAGAGGACTATACGAGAATCCGAGGCCGCAAGAGACGCATGGGAGTGGGCTTGGTGGGCTAGAAGGAGATCTGGCGATGGGTACGGACGGCATCTCGCACTACGGAACTGCGAGATGAGGCTTTCCGCTCCACAATGACACTTGGAGCTCAATCGAGACGCGCGGTTTGGCAGCGGATATCTTTGCATTACGATAGGACCGACGTTCCATGCACGGGATGGATGAGATGGAGGCATCATGTTGAATGAGCGTATCTTTTGGATATTGTAGCAAGCATGGCTAGGTGTATAGCTCTTAGATGAGGATGGGGCCCTTGTTCTCATCTCTCCTGTCTTTTTCTTTTTTTACGAAACTAAAAGTAGGGACAGCTCTTCTCAACCTTGAACGCACTTTTTTAAGATACCTTATCTTGCTATATGTTCTTATCCTGTTTGGCTATCGATGTTTTGTGAATGTGATGTTTTTGCCTTTGTACGGTGTGCGGAATGCGTGATTGAGGGAAGTGAACGAACGGCAACTCGGTGAAGTCATTCCCCCCGCCGCCGGCTGGCTGGAGATCAGTGTAATGAGTGATTTGATTGCTTTACGATTCATATATTTGGCCAAGTATGGTAAATTGGTGGTGCGTATTGGAATGAGTACCTAGAAAGGCAGTGGGGAATTTTTTTTTATTAGTAGTATTGGAAGAGGAGTGTAGGGTTTTTTTGGGTGGTTTTTTTGGATATGATTTTGGGATAGGTGGGTTGGGGAATTTTGAGGGGGGGGGTTTTTGGGGAGGTGATTTTAGGGTAGGATAGATAGGATAAGGTAGGGTAGGGTAGGGTAGGGTAGAGAGATTGGGTAGGGTGAGGTAGGGTAGGGGTAGGGGTAAGAAATCGTACGGGTTGTATACTTTACCTACATTAGTATAAATTGGAATATTCAATGAATAGGAGAGCCACGTAGATTCTTCTCACTTGAAGAAAAAAAGAGGGAAGAACTTGGAATCCGAAGAGGCTGCTTACTTTTCCTTTCCAATTCTCTCTTCCTTTTGCTACCTATCTTTCCCAATTGTCTCTTTTTTTCCTCCTTTCTTTCTTTCTTTCCCTTTTCCTGCTCTTAGGGTCAAAGGAATATCTAACCTCTTATAACCGGATTTAGCTCTATGAAGGAACTATCCTCCCACCCGATGTCTCTCTCGAGCTCGAGAAGCTGCCGTGATGGTATTGCCTTCAACTTCTTCATCGCTCGCTCGCTCCTTCCCCTTCCACTGTATCTCCCTTCCATTCCTATTCAATTTCTTCTGATTAGGTCACCTCTAATATTTCCCGACCTCGAGATATATTCCTTCATACCTATCACGCCAAAGCAGGATCTCGACCCCGTTTCAAGTCCAGAATTGTCGTTGAGAGCACAATTCCTTATTTGTTGCTAAAATTGGCGAACAACGTGTTATCATAGACTTGCTCGAATTGGGAGCATGACTAGCGAGATCAAGATTGAGACCAGAAATGTTCTTTGTGTGAAGATCGGTGGGAAGGAGGGGTTGGACGCCAAGCACACCGTCCCATCGCGCAGTAGTATATTCTGCTCGGCATGCATGATTTCGGGGCAAGTATTGGAAATTCAATGCTCCTCGATATGGACTGGCGGATGTTGAGCGTCTATTTTTAGAGGTGTGAACAAGCCATTCTTGCTCTTGATACATGACATCTGTAGAGCGACGCGATCTTCGTGTCCCGTATGCTCTACGTCAGTTTCCTCGATCTAGGTTGAACTCTAATCGAGGCGTCGGCTTGATTATCGCTGTGCAGTGTTGGCGTTGGGGTCACTGTATCGCGAGCACCGAATGTCTTTTGTTGAGCGATTGCTCAACATTGGGCGAGAAGCTTTCGCTATATATAGCGATGTTCGAGAAACATACAGCAGAGCAATACTTTTTGGGGAAAAAGGACGTTCTGTTCGGTCACAGTTTTCCCTTTGAGGTTGTATGCGGAGCGTGCGACGAATGGATTTTTCCATTGCGCTGCATTGCTTGTGATTGGGGCGTTGCCGTCTCGAAATGCGAAACCCGAAACGCGGAGTTGGACGAGATGACTCGATCGTGGCAGATATATCATGCTCACCAGAGAAAATCGTTGATGAAGTCGTCGAATCCCTGGAAAGTGTCAGAACAATTCGCCAAGGCACAACTCACGCTACTCACAAAGGTCGCCGGATCGTACGCGGTAGTCCCGTCCTTGAGGATCGGATCGAGCGGCTCGGTTTCGGAGATTTGAATCTCGAACTGCTTTCCTACGCTCTCCTCCACGTGGCAGAGCACCATTAGCCCAGCGTCATAGACCGCCTCTTTGATTGATGTTCCAGTCTCCAAGGCCTCCAGGATGCCAATGAGGACCGAGAATGATCTGAAGACCTTAAAATAGTGCCTTGAACGAAGAACGTTTTCCTTCACCATAGCATGAACACCCTTGAACGCCAACCAGGCAGCTGGGCGGGAGAATTGCGGATCCACGAGCTTTTCGTTGAAGGTGTGTTTTCGCAGTGCAACACCGAGAACCAAGCCAGCAATCCCGAAGTCTCGATGAAATAGATCAGCAAGCCATCGGTGACTTGGCTGTTCCCAAAGTGTCCTTTGCGTTTGGAGCAGAGCGAGAGAGTTCTGGTTCAACGTCCGTAAGAGCGCGGGAGACGGGTCTTCACCTGATCCGCCTTCTAGTGGTCTAGGCTGGTGGATGGCTATGCTGCAACGTAATAGCAGCACTTCAAAGAGTTGGTTCTGGGGAAAAGAAAGACAGCTCTGCGCCTTCTGAAGAAGTTGGCGTATGGTTCTGCCACAGGCAAGCAGCTGAACAGGGTCGAGTGTCGGCGACGGAGAATTTACTTTGTTCAATATACAAGTGATGGTGGGCATGGCTTCGGCAAGCATACTTTGAAAAGGGTCTTTTGGCTGTGAACAGTCTGAGCTGTCAACACGTGGGTCTGGACTAGCGACTGCTTCGGGCGCCAGAAGAGATGATGGAGTATAGTCCTCGGGTCTAACCATCATCGGCATGCCTGAATCAAGAGACACATGTGCATCTAGGATCATTATGGTGTTCCATATCTTGCTTCGAGCTGTAGCTTCAGCCTCCGGCATCGTTGGAAAAGAGACTGTTCCAATATGCAAGTATATCGACATAGCCACACGCTGGACGAAACCAAGAAACGTCCACTGAGTGCCCAAGTCATCGAGCGTGATGATGTCGATACGTTTCGCGATCAACAGCATACAGAACGCCCGCAGAATAGTAAGATCAGGCTTGGCCACAAACAAGCCCCTGGCCATAAGAGCGGCTTCGGCTCCGTCAACGCATCGCTCAGACAAGCCAGCATGACCACCTGTCACACCAGCAAATGAGACGTCGTGAGCAGAGTAGCAGCTTAGAGCGAGCATAAGATAAACTTGAACGAGCCAGGCATCGGTGACGGACTCAGGTTGCGTCCAAAGTCGGGAAAACTCGTCTCGGAAACTGGGAATGTCTAATAGCGGATGGATCGCCTCGTATGTCTTGAGGTAATTCTCCACGAGCTGCTCAGCCAAAGGCTTTGGCGGTAGGAAGGACAGCCGTGGGTGAGTAGAGAGGACAGAATTTCCTCCAGCATCACCGAATGGAAACGACCGTAAACGTTTTGGTGGATAGAATTTTTTCAATTGCTTCATTTTATTCATCAATGAAGCTAGTTCATTGCCACGCATAAATGGCGCAGCTTCCTCGAACTGGTGACGATATTAGTCCCGGTCGATAAAGTTCTCCAGCGTTCTAATACCTGAAACGCCAATTGAGCCCAATGCGTCATTCCGCTGAACCGGGCTCGTCCTTTTCTCCAACTGGTTCCGACAGGTCGTCGAGTAGGTTGGGCAGAGACTGTTCTGTCCGATGCTGCTGGGCTTGGTTGTTGCATTACCACAAGAGGAGCCTTGTTTGCAGTAGCCAAAGGCTCACTGCCCCCTTCATAGACGCATTGATCCGCTCTATTGCCGGCAACGCATCGCGAGCAAGGCGATTTGCGGTCACATTTGACCTTCTGGCGGTGACACGCGTCGCAACTCAAGACCTTTCTTTGACGCTTCTTCGGCCGCTGAACATCAGGAGGGTCTGCGCCGGCAGCGTATGAGTCTGGGGTAAGGTTTGATATTTGAAGCATCTTGCAGCATTCAGCATATTGAAAATTGAGTTGTATGAAGGTTGTCGTCGTCGTTGAAAGAGTGATAGGACTTCGAGGTTTCGCGAGTCATTTTCGCAGCTAGACCAAAAGGGGATAGCATCATAGGTGCGCCATCCCTACCAAGTTTCAGCTGTGCTAAGCCCCTTTTCGCGTATCTCGGTGGGAGACATCCTACAAGCGCGCCCAGGTCAGCAGGTAAGCTGATCGATAAGATTCATAACTACTGATTGGTGTGAAAGCTTTGCTTCCTAATGGACTGTATCGATCCATTGACGAATCTGACTTGAAGCGTGCGTGTGGTAAATGATAAAACACCGAATATCTGTCTGACAGTTGGGATGTCATCGGAATCATCTTTTCATGCCTGCAGATAAAAAAATCCGCCGGTATGGTGAGGGCAAACTGCCAGAGTCCAAGATCAAGCCGCCTACAGCTTTACCTTAGGAGTCTAAGTCAATACCATTGAATCTCTGGCGATATCAGTACAACGTCCTCGATCTTGAGTCATATAAATCCATAACGCATCGTCATGGCACATTGTTGTAACCTCGATGATTGAGCAGCGTCGCAGCCAAGCTGTCTTTCCTCATTTTCGAGTAGGACTACTCTCAGAAAGATTACTCCATTAGGAGATTGTCACGCATCAGTCTTCATCATTTTCAAGAACGTGGTGTTGGGGACCGCTTAAAAGTCATCGGATGGGCTTTGGCAACGACAAGGGGGTTGTTGTAAATCATGAGATTCTCTTCTATATACGTCGATCATTCATTATTTCTCAGTGTCATCATAAGGCCCTCTAAAATCCCACTCATTCTTTATCACCACACGAATTACCATGTTGAGGAATAGTGGAGGCCGATCCAAAGGGTTTCAAATAAGCAAGGCGCCATAAGAAAATATCGTCGTCAAGTATGCGAAAAGGTTAGATTCGGGTCAATTGGGGAGATGATTGTGTCTCCTGGTCGGACGTATTGAGGAGCGCTATCGCCTGTTTTATGTGTTCCATACCCCGAGTCGTCCGACGGCATGCCCTGTGAGGCGCGTCGCACTCCGAGCTCCGCTGTAGGTAAATATTGGACATCTCGCATGTCTTGTTCGGGAATATTGAAGAATTCAGAAAATAAATCGTTGTTAAACTCTTCGGCTGTCGCGAGATTGTGAGGCTGGCGTTCAGCAATACCGCTGAGGTCAGATGCAGTCGGACTACTGGAGTTCGACCGAGCTGATGTAGAGTCAAACATCGGCCTCTCCTTATCCTGGTATTGAGCATCTGAGATCTTGCTTTGATCACTAGCCTGGATGGAGAGCCTGTTGATGGTATCTTCTTGCTGCGTTACGAGTTCCTTGAGCCTTCTATTTTCCTCTTCCAATCGTTGCTTCTCTTCTCGCGTTCTCTGATCGGACAAGATGAGCCGGGCCATAAGACCTTGCAAGTTATCTTCGCCATGATCTGCTACTGGTGAGTGTGACCAGGGATCTCGCTGTGGGTCCGTCGTTGATAGTGACTGGAGTTGCCACTGAGCTGGATACTGTGGGTCGCCGCTTTCGTCCTGGGAAGGTTTTGATGCGTGCGTGGGCCCTAGTGTACGCTGGGGATGCAGATGAGCTAGAGAGTTACTAGATTGAGCCTCGGTCCTCGAAAATCTGATATCTTCTTCAACGGGCCATACTGATGACGGCTGTGCGGGTGACACTCGTGGACCGTGGGGGAAAGGATCTGGCGAGACGAGTGGTATTTCTGGGCGAGAGTGCCGGCTGAAAGGTCCTGGAACAGTTGACATTGCAATGCCTGGAGCTCTATCGGCATCACTGGTCATCAGACGTGCGCGTTGCTGGTACTCTGCCCACAGCTGGCGAGACATATAGCGGTCTTCCTCTGTGATGAGTGGGTCTAGACGCGCGACCTCGACTTCTGTTCTTGGACCACAGAATATCTCAAATGCAGCCCACCATTTCTCCATTGGCGAAATCCAACGATATGGTTTGTTGCAGATATGTTTGCCATCCTGCCAGTGTTCACTTGCGTCTTGGTACTGAGTCCAGCAGTTTTTACAAAGAGAGGTGAGGAGTCCTCTCGCCGTAGACCTACGTCATCAATGTCAATATCGTGTCTACGTTCCAAATGACGCCTAGGTATTAATTAGCAAGGGAGCCTAACAAACAAAAGGGAATGGACGCATACATCATAGCGCTGGGGTCTGGATAGCGAGATACGTCAGGATTGCAGTGCTTCCACTCCCCCCATGCGTATTGAGAGGGGTCCAGGACATGAAAGATGCACGGAAGCCGTGCGTTCTTTGTGCCAGGAGAATCACCTCTTTTCCGCTTGGGAGGTCGACTTCTCTCAGCGTGGTCGTCATCGCTGTCGTCTTCGCCTTGCTTATCGTTGGGCTGCTTGATCCCGATCTTCCTCCCTTTGGCTGATAGTCTCTTTGATGGCGTGCTCTTTCTATTGGTTTGAGTAACTGCGCGCCCGTCAGAGGTCCGGGACGATCCTCCAGCCGCTGAGCGAACTGATCTAGAGGATATTTGCAATAGAGAATTGAGACTGTGCATAGCCCCACCTCTCACAAGTTCCTGAGATCTTCGCTTGGGAGTATAGCAGTGCATAAAGTCGTGTATTGCATCGGCCGCGGTTGTGCATCTGAAGTTGTTTAGGACTTGTGCGATACTAGTCCTCCGTAATGAAGGCGAAACCCAAGGGACGCAAATTGGCTGACAAATGGACCTTGGTTGCTCATAGTCTTGAACATGAAGAAAGGGCCAACCACGAATTTCTTTCGCGAGGTTGAGCTCCTTGAAAAACAGAGTGTTCGGATCGTCGATTGAGCTTTCTGTGTCCACTACCCATGTTGCCAGCCATTGACAATCGTTGGCACCAAGTTGAACTTGCAAGGGCCGGCTAGGTTTTTGAAATTTAATTTGACTTTGATTTTGAAATTTCCTTTCCCAGAACAATTTGATGCCGACGAGGCGATTCGTTTGGCATGCGACAGGTCTCCTGACTGTTGAAAGTTGAGAGGATTTGCCCGGACAGTCATTCAGGTAACGCCATGACCCCGAGAAGATGAGCAATGTAAAGTCCTCGAGCTTTATCAGGACGATTCTGAAGCGAAGAGGATACTCGAGGATGCCCGGTGCCAGTGCATAAGTCTCAGCATGAGCTCGCACGGCAGAACAACCGTGGACTGTGTCAAGGATGTCCATCTTCGAACCGTCCAGCATGCACGATGACTTCTTTCGTTTGGCTTGTGAGTTTCGCTGGATTCTTCCAGCTTGGAAATTGGACGAGACATCGTAGATGGCGCCGCAAAACAGGATGCAATACGTCAGAAGCAAATTGTAGAGGCAAATACAGAGGAGTGGAAGTATCGGAGGCAGATTCGAGGCATCACCGGCTCTCAGGGCAACACAACCCCGAGCTGGAGGCAGAGACCCCCCCGTGGAGGTGCAAGAATTGAATCTTGATGAATGTTCTGCCCAAGACCCGTCGTTGTACAATCTGTGAAGGAAGTTAGCGGCTGACACTTGGACCGCATAAGCAGCCTTCAGGCCACTGTCTCAAATGGGCTTACCGGTGCAGCATCATGATGAGTGGATCGCAACCTCTCGCTTGATTGGGAGCAACAAGGCACACTGAAAGTGATGCGAATATGGACTTGGAGGCCGTCGAGGCAGCTGGTGCCTCAGCCTAGCCGTCTTTCAAGGGATATAAAGTCCTGGGTGTCTCTTGTGTCAGCGCCCTTCTATCCTTCACTCACGGTATCCACCAAACCTGTCTCAACCTGTCTTCGAGAACCGCGTTGTGTCCTCTCGGCTGGCGCCAGTAGTGCAGGACTGTAAGCGGAATTGTCGAGAAGTTGCACTACTGTAGCCGTGGCTTCGGAGAAAGGAGTGGGGATGAAGTCGTAGACAAAACTGCTCGCGACGACAGGAACTCGTTGAGGGTGTCGAGTGTAGGATCTTTGGAGAGTGAACGCCATATCGATAAATCCTCGTTCTTGCGTATTTCGCTGCGCCTTCTTGGTACTCAGCAGTTGCGGAGTGCTTGTCGAACTTGAACGCTTCCAGCTGCGGAGTGAACGTATGCAGCGCTAAAGCACGCCACGAAGTCCCACACCCGCATGCACCTTCAGCGTCTAATAAAAGGTACGATTTCGCTCGTGTAACCCTTCAAATTGTCGTCTCTGCCTCGTCGAGGCCGATTCTTGGGCCAATTCTTGCTGCACTGGGCAGGCTGACCATCAATTCATTCAGCTAGCAGGCCCACGCCTTTGATCCAGGATCACGCGAGGCGTCAATCTAAGGAGCTATATATTCTTCTAGTAAGTGGTCACAAGTAGTCGTAGTTCGCGAAGATCGCTTCGTAAGCTTAGCGGAATGCATTGGTTCAACCAGCACACCAGCTCTGCAGAGCTTCCTAGCGATTTTGGCAGGCTATCTCGCACTATCTCGTGGTTCATCGATCTCTGCCAACTGATTCGGCAGTTTTAAGCCAAGCTCTTGTACGCATTGCGTTTTATCCATGACCTCGATCCAACTCCACTTGTGCCTCTCGGAAGCGTATCAAAAAGGCTTCGGAATACTGCGCAGCCTTTGACCTGCTATTCCCGACGTGTCAGCGTTGTGACAGAGCGAAATAGAACGGGTCGCTCCCATATCCGCGTATAGATCGTCGTCGGAGTATGCCCACGTTGCTGAAAGAGCATGGTCACAGCGTAGATATCTGCTGGATGTCTTGGACGCGATGCGATAAAGACCATAGCCATCCATGCGGAGTCTTCATTTAGAATACTGCGCATATCAAGCCCTTGATATCCAGGTATATCAACTCAGAGCTGACAAGAGTTGGAGAGGAGCTTGAATAGGAGCTGAAGCGGCCATGGGCTACGAGTCTTCTTGACGCGATTACCATCTCGCGTCATACGACCTCAGTTGCCGTTCAGTTGCCGTATCCTGTTCAGACTTCGACAGACCTTGTAGACACCAATGAAGTCTGATAAGACGGCATTGCTCGAAGATGTAATCGATGGACGATCGCAGTGTTGTCGAAGCGTTCCAGTTTCCGGGAACATTTGGTCGGCCAAATTCAAGAGCCGAGCTTGATTAGGCAGGAAAAGTGGACCCTTTATAGTAGCACACATAATATCACAACCTGAAGAACTTAAGGCTATACTAGCCTGCTACTAGTCTGCCGTGACCAGGGCCGTGGGTGAGGCGACGGCCTGGAGCACCTTTGTCGTTACATCAGCCGCGAATTGGGGGCAAACCAACAGGCAGCACGAAGACTCATGCAATGTGAAAGTGGAGAGAAGATTTCGCAAAGGATTCAAAATTTGAAATGTCCACCGCATTCCTCAGCAGCCGGAGCTACATCTGATGTTCGTCATAGGATCATCGACGAGCTTACGCCAATATCTAGCCTCCTCATTGAATTCCGCATCGCTCATATCTCTACTTCTATGTAAAGGCCAAGAGCTTCCCTTCCGTATCCAAGTCCTGCCAAAATCACAGGATTTTGATCCCCCAAAACTCATCAAAGAATCACACAAGAACCACCCTCCCTCATCGCAGGCCCAGTCTTGACCTTCTTGCCAAGTGGCGGCCGCCGCGGACGCTCATATGTGTCGTAGTTTACAATGTTGCAGAGAGCACAAGGCCTTTTTACCATGGTGTGTTTTCTGACTGCCCCTTTGCATGGGTGGCCTCTTGCTTTGGAGCAGTAAGTCGTTGGCTGTTTATTCAATGGAGTCTTGATTCTTTGAACATGTGACTTGTTGTGGCAGTGAGTGATGATTACGACTTCCCAGACGCACATTTCGGGGTTGTTGGTCGACGCTTGTCGTTAATTGCTTGTTGGTATGCCTCAAGCTCCGTAGGGCGAAGAGAGTGTTTGCGGCAGTGTTTATTCTTGTAGAAGTTTTCAAGAGTACATGCTTTGTTTTATTATGCAGTGTGGTGAATCCCAGGTTTAAACGATGCACTTGATATCTATGATGAGCCATACTTCTCTTGTCATTCGCCATGATCACGAAGATGCAGTCCCTGACCCTGATGTTAGTGGCTGAGTCAGTCAGCCAGTCTTTCGTTGAATTCCCTTCACCGAATACTGTTTGTGTTCAGGCTTAATGGATAAAAACCGTGAGGCGCAGGGTCAGCGTATTCGGGAGAGGTTGGCACTTACTTTCGCGAGCCGACATCATACCCAAGCATGAGGTCTTATACATACCATAGGAGTGCGTAGAAGTGGAGGCGCGCTGCCATAATGCTTTCAACAGCGCTCTCTTTCCTAGTCATGTCGCAAAGAGTGGCACTTCCGGCTGCGTTTCGACGACACGTCCCCGAAATTGCACCATATGCTTCTGTGTTCTGATGTTGGTTCTGAATATTGTCAATATATCAGACATTATTGTTGTGGAGAAGGTGTTGAGGTCGGCAAAAATAGAGTACAGAGAAGCCTTGGCGCGCAGGGGTCAGCTCCCCGTTGTTTATTCCTTTGTTTACCGATGATCTTCCTTTCCACTACTCTCCTCTCGCCTCCTGATTTTCGACATCGCTCAACCAACATTGTCAGTGAGCATTGTTTCCATGTCTGATACCGGGAGGAGCGCCAGCGCTCACGCGATTCGCGAATTGTCCTCCAATCGACCTCGCCGGAGCCCAGCACCTCTAGCCGCTCACTCCAGCGACGGCAGATCGACCACCTTCAATTCTGACAGCTTTGAGAACGACGCTCTTGCATCCACGCGGAACATAGATGTTGACGATGAAACCTCACATTGCTTGCCCAAGATTGAGCGGAAGATACGCGCCACCGCCCAAAAGATGGGTCAATGGAGTCCTCCACAACCAGCACAACACGTTCCGACCTCTGTTGTAAATCGCAACTTCCAAGACTTCGACGAGAACAACACTGTCCCACACAAAGACTTCAATGAAAGCGAAGAATCGGTCGAAGTAGGCCGCGGACTTGGACATACCCCAAGCAGAGCTAACCGGTCGACTGCACGCGTAAATTCCGATATCATGTACGACATGGACAGCAGTTTCAATGCTGGCACGCCGCCTGCTAGATCGAGAACAACGCCGAAAAGCAGTCTCCGTCGCGAAGCTGTGCGAAACGCCTCCGGAAATGCCAGTAAGATGGCTGGTGATTACAAAAAGCCCTCCGCAAAGGATAGGAATGGTCCTGGAGTGCGACCTGAAGCAACGACAAGACAGGCCAGAGGTTCTCGATTTGGGTCAAACATCTCCGTAAGCGACTCAGAAAGCTGGCAAACCAAAATGATTGGCACCCCTCGTACTTTGGCAAACGGCACCGCGCAGTCTTTTATGCTACCCGATCTTCCTAATCTGACTGAGCTTGTGTCTGGAAACTTCAAAGATGGAACTCCTATCTTCCCGCGAAGTGGAAGGAACACGACGCGATTCAGCTCTGTCCCATCCGCGCCATTCAACCAACCAAATTTCGTTCCACTTAACGGAATCGCGGTTCCTGAGGACGAAAAGGCGATATTGGCTGCTCTGCAGCTGATGAAAGACAAGTTTGAACAATTGACAGTAGAGAAAGAGGAAGCAGATCGCCGACTTGAGGAGTACGAGGACGAAGCTGTGAGACTACGTGCACAAATCACTGCCCGCCAGAACTCCCGACGAAGTGATAGTGCTTTGGGATCGACTGATGGTGAAGATGGAAGCGCGAAAACCAAATGGCAGATTGAAAAGACGCGTAAGGACTCGAAATTGCCATTGCCATCATTCAAAGCTAAAATTACATAGAGCTCGAAACATCCATACAATCCCTACAAAATCGCCTCGAGCGAGCAGACCGGAAGACGACAATGGCTGACATCGCCACTAAGCGCGTTACACAGGAACGAGACAGTCTGGTGACTCAACTAGGTGTTGCGTTCTACAATGCGGAAGAGGTCAGAGCGGAGAACGAGACTTTACGCAACGAGAACCGACTCCTCCAGGATCAAGTCACAGACCTGCAGGCAGAGAAAGAGGAGCTCATCGCAGAAAACGAAGCGCTTCGAGATCACGTCGATGACTCCCACGATCGCCATGAAGGGGAGACGGAGAAGTGGTCTAGGAGAGAAGCTGCTCTCAACCGAAAGGCAGCAACCAATGATCGTCTGATTCTTCAAGAAAACCAGACTTTACGCGAGGATCTCGCACAAATGCGTCAGCAACAAGAAGATGCGGCTCGCAAGGCTGCTCGCGCAGAAGAAAGGGCTCGACGAGAAGCAGAGAGGAAGGCGCGAGTGGAGCATGCGAAGCTAGAGCAGGAGAACGAGATACTGAAGCAGGAGTTGGAGCAAGCGCAGGCCGCCCGAGAGGCTGAGATCAAGCGGTGGGCGAGTAAGCAGGCCGATATGAAGTCCCGCATTGAACAGCGAGAAGAGACTATCCACCAATTGCAGTTGAAGGTGCCTCAACACGAGGTCAATGATCAACTTCGGCAGCAGAATGATGATTTGAAGGCACGACTGGCGCGCCTAAATGCTGAAAACCAAGGAACTCCAAAGGCCGAGCTGCGCCAACGACTTGCGGAGGTTACAGAGGAACGTGAGGATGCTACGCAGCGATGGTCCAAGAAAGAGAGCCGGCTACGGGAGCAATTGGATCTGGCACGCGAGGCTGTCACCATCAGCCGCCAATTGGGTGAGCTTCGGAGCAACGCCGAACCTGCGAAGCTGCCATCAAAGGTTAAGCGCCGTTCTGCAGGCCAGATCGAAGCGAGCATTGATGAAAGTATCTTGGATCATGTCGAGCCTGAGGCTCGAAAGGCCAGATCTAACCGTACAATGCGCTCTCGTTCGAAGTCACAGTCTCGTCGTGTCTCGCGCTCTGAGCCTTCTCAGAGTTTAAGGCACTCGTCCGCGCCAGCAGCTTCTCAACAACCAGCTGTTGAGGATGTGAGTGACGAATCAACCACCGATCTTTCATTCGACCCCGCTGTGATTGCTGGCGTTTCACGTACCATACCTCTCAAGTCGCGACGCTCGGCACCGACAGTTCCTCAGCACACCGGCGACACAACGTTCTTGAGCTTCATCGATGGTGATGAAATTGCGAAGCTGCGAAAGAAGCTAGAAGAAGAGTATGTCGCCAATCGCAGTCGGCGAGATACTGCTGCATCTGGTGCTCACCGGCCTGATGACTTGACCTCACAATCAAGGGGTACGACTCGCAACATCGCTCGCAGGACTTCACAGAAGGATCTTACAGGGCGATCACGAGCATCGAGTCGCGCTCGGTCACATAGCCGTAGCCAGAAACTGATCGATGATCTTCTGGATTCTAGTTCCGACCAATCTCTTTCCGATGACGATTTGGCAGAGTGCAGACAGGATACTGTCCATTCCAACATAAGCCGTGCAACTCACACGAGCCGTCGCCGACGAAGCACTGGCTTTACCGAGATGACATCTGCGTTCATCCTTCCGGACATTACCATGAAAGAGCCTGCAGCTAAAGCTACATTTGATTCGGTTGTCAAGCAAGAGGTTTCTCATGATTCAAAGCACTGCTCGGTGTGCAAACGTATTTTGAGTTCTGATACCTTGAATATTGACGACATTCAGGCTCCGCTTCCGATCCCTGTGTCGACACGCACGGCTGATGATGTTGACGCAACAATGCGTCCTACGCAAGGTCCTGTCCACGCTTTGTCTCTCGTCCTCAAACAATTGAATGACGAGCTTACACATCTCAAACTCTCTCTTCATGTTGCGGAGGAGGCACTTCGTTCTCACGACCCTAGTCTGGGCAAGCGTGCTCGAAAGGCTCTGCATGAACGCCTTGAGGTTCTCAATCGGGCCATGAGTGCTAAGAGCGACCAAATCTATGCGCTGTACGATGTTGTTGAGGCTCACAAAGTTGACATCGATAATCTGAGTGGGGAAGACGCGTTACCAGAGGAGGTGGAGAAGACACTGGAGAGTATTCGTGTTGAGAGAGAAGACGATAATACGAGGACCAGAGAGAGGAAAGTGTATTTCGGCTTGGACGACGATTTGGAAAGTGAAGCGCCTTGGGCGGGTATCAGTGATAGTGAGGGGTATTGAGAAGGAAGTGGTTGGCTTCAAGTGGCGGATTAAGAAATGTCTTTGATGACTTTTGTGGTTGGTTTTGGTGTTTGGTATTGTTATTGCGTCCCCTCTATATGAGGATTGTGTACGCTAGGTAGCTATCGCTTTTTGCATGAGCGCGGTGTTTGGGTTCGGGCTTTGGTTTCGTATCGGTCTGGTCTGGTCTTGACTCGAGGGACGTTGTTGAATCAAACTATTTCTCTCATTAGAAGTTACCATGAAACTGCGCTTTTCGATTATTGACTAATGGACACTTGAAGAATATGGACGTTGTTTCTCTGGGATATGGATATTAGGGATGGGTGTTATGGGTTTCGGTCCTAGCTATCGATTGTTTTCTGGTTACTTGCCGTTGCTGCTAAATCGTTCATGGGTCGATGGGTGGATGGTGCGGTGGAGGGAGGGAGGCAGTGCGGCTTTTCAGGAGTACTGTTGTAAATACTTTCCTTATTTTTTCTTGGTTCTTCTTGTTGTGGCTGGAGGCTGAACGGTCTCTTAGAATGTACTGATCCAGGATACCAATTCATCGCTGGCGATACCGAGACCTTTAAGGAGGGAGTGGGGTTTTGGGCTTTGGGGAGGGTGGTGGAGAGGGGGGGAGAGAGAGAGAGGTCATGTGATTGGGAGGAGGGAGGGAGGTCAAGGGCGCGTTCTGATGTATTGAGCATGCGAACGAAATCTGAGCGTTCGTGACTTGGGAGAGGGGTATTTGGGAGGTTGATGGTGAATGTTGGGATTGGGATTCAATTGCGGGTGGTTATGACACTTGATTGATGTGGATGTAATGAGGTTGAGAGAAGTCTTGCACATTTGGAGTTTGTAAGCTAGGGTTTGTGCCTGGAGATTGTGCTATAGGTTTCACTTCGTAAGAAAGAGTCGTTAAAATTTTATTCGCATCAATCTCCACATCAGCTACCACGCGTCCCTTCCTCTCACCGAGGCATCACTGTCATTGACAGCGCCTTACTCCAATCTACCAAGCCAATCTCCTCGATTCAGATCCAGATTTAAGACAAGCGATTCCCGCGTCAGCGAGGCCGTCGAGTTCGCGGCATACTAATCACTAATCAGTTTCCTTCAACTGTTCTGTCAAAGAGAACGGATTGAAGACTGGAAAAGGGAAAAGCTTACATCGTTCAGCGACTCCGCCGGTACTACTGTTTCCATCTTTGTCAGGCACGGTTTGCGCAGCGGGGAATATCTGTGTCCCGGCTTTCCGTTCTTGCTTGAGATGTGCCTCGATCTGGTCAAGGAGGCGGAGCTGGAAGGGCGTCATGATGTCATCCCCAGCAGTCGAAGTGAGCAAGGTGGTAAGCTGGGTTTGTTTGTGATTCAAGGATTGCAAGTCAGCTTCGAAATCGTCGCGGACGTCATCAATGAGCTTTTGGTCTGTGGCCTTTTTGCTGGCGGGCTGGCTTGTGTACAAAGTCCGTCGAATGGAGCTGCGTGTTGCTGATAGTGGTTCTACGACTGTCATGAACCAGAGGTCTGTGCCTGGTATTGCGCGGAGGGCTGAGATGGAGCTTGGCTGGCAGGTTGCTCGTGGTGTTTTCCTAGCCCAGAAGAGGCGAGCGAAAAGCGATGCTTTTGGGCCATGGCCTATGAAAGGACGATTATCCGAGGCTTCGAAGAGTGAACCTGGTCACGGTCAATGATGAGGATTGTCTCTGATTTTATTGGCAGGCTTACTCGCAAATTTCCAATTGAAATCTCCTTCGGCCTGCCAAAACTCTACCATTGACGAGGCAGAGGAAATGTTGAAAGAATTTGCGAATTGAGTAAGACCTCTCGTGTCGGGATCCTGGACAGACCAGTCACCCTGAAAATTGACGAAGACAAATCCATTGCCATCTGTCTTCACCCAGATCTGGTAAAGATTGTTCTCTTCTCTCTTGAAACTTGGAATGTCGTCAAACTTTGGGGCCTTGGTCAGTCTTCCTTTGGTATCGTAGCTCCATCCGTGATAACGACAACCCTGCAGTGAATGTTACCTTTGATATGCCTTTCATAGCGTGATGTCTGAACTTACAAGGACAAGCGAGGAACCAATGGGTTTTCTTGTCACGGAATATGCACGATGTCTGCACACGTTATGGAATCCTCGGAGTATCAAGTCCTTGCCCATGATTAGGAAGAAAGGATAGTCCGAAATGTTGAAGGTCAGATAATCCCCGGGACGTTGAAAATGGGAAGTATGAGTGATGCATAACCATGTCTGTACTTGTCAGAGCAGCAACATGAAGGCATGCTTTGCTTACATACGGTAGCGAAGATAGCACGACGCTCGAGGGCAAATACTGTAGCATCTGTAAACCATCCTTCTGGTACGTCCCGGCTTGTGGACACCTCGTAGGCCGTGGCATGGGAAGATTTGATCTGGGAACAAGACTGGGAATGGGAAACTGCAGGCGTGATGACTTGTTGTAACATCCATTCGATCGAGTGACGTGACAGAAATAATGCAGTTGCCAGGAGAATAAGAAAGCTGACTGCCACAGCAGGCAGTATGAGATATTCTGGAGGTGTCATATTTAGTTCGGCCATAAAGGGCCTGGTTTCATGGTGTACCATATAATAATTTGGCACGCATGGAGATTATTTCATGTGTTCGTGGAGAGCAGAGGTAAGGGAAGGCTGATTATTGGCGAAGCAACAACGGGTCTCTCCGCTGTCATAGGCCTGAAAAGGAAAACGAGTCCATGTAGACATGCCCAATGATTGCCTGCAGGGTCCAGGCTGCGTGGCACGAAGTTGCCACGAGCTCGACACCGTTGGCAACTAGCAGCCAATACAATCCTTGCGTGTTGATCCAGATTCATGGTCATGACTGTGTATATCAATCCTTGGAACGATGAATGTTGAAACGGCCAATCGATGCTCGCCTACTGCTTGAAAACTTTCGCGGACATTCGGATTATGCTTCCGCCGAAATGACGCGGCTACTCGCGCCTATGCTAGCTTCAGCAGTTGCTTCCATGGCAAGCTCAGAAGCAACCTTCTCAATCTCATGCTGTGCAACGACACGCTTCAAGACTTCCTGTTGGTACCCTTGATAATGTCAGTGGCAATCCAGAACTTTCGCGAGATCTAGCTCACATGCTACACCGGATTCCTTCTCAGGATTAAGAATACCCTCGCGGTAGATACCCTTTTCAAGATTCGCTTGTGCTTTTTCACAGAGTTCGAAATCCTCAAGGGCGACTTGGCGAACGAATTTGTAGTATTCTTCAAATTGCTCGCCCTCCTCCACATGATAGTAATCAAACTCCATGCCTGTCAGCCGTCAGTTATCTCATGGCTTGTACGTGCCTGTGTGATGTACTCACGGGTGACTCCTGGGTCTTCTGTCGGGCAGACTCGGAACGAGCTCATACCTCCGCCATACACATTCAATGTCACAACCGGAAAGAAGTACAAAAAGAGCCCATCGTCCGGCCTCTTTGGGTCAGCAATGTGGCGGGAGAAGTTGGTGTGATTGTGAACCGCATAAAATGCAGGGGGATAGAAAAGCGAGAAGGATGGATGAGTGTATTGACAGTGCAGACATTCCTGGTAACCATCAACCATAGTTTTCCAATTGAATCTGCCTTCGTATTTGATGCTCCTGCGGTACGGGAGCTGAGTGAAATCCACCCGAGCTAGCAGTGGCTCTAGATCTGGAAAGTATTCATTGAAGCTAGGTGCCATTGACGATATCGTCGAGAAGAGGAGCCCAGAATGTGTTATGTAACTTTGGAGCTCTTCGGCAGTTTCTGCGTTGAAAACGACAATATCGTTTGATAACATCGATCTTCGGCGAACGCTGAGCTTAATGCCTGCCATCTCGTAGTCAACGGCCTCATTCTCGACGCCAAACCGCGTTATGGGCGCCAGCAGGAACCATGCCTGTTCTTACATCAGAACATCAGCATTGCGCATTCGTTCTCAGGTAGCTCACCTTCAGAAATACTCCTCGTTTTTCAAGCTGGTATAATGGCGGGCTCCTGTACCAAGAGGCAGGCAAGGTCTTCGGTAAAGATTCCATTAGTACAGTGAGATGAAGTAGCAAGCTTGAGTATGAGATCATTCATGGTAACAGCGAGTGTGTATATTGCCTGCACTTTATCGTGGTCCATCTCGACGCGCTAGCACAGGCGATAGAGTACCTAGATTAGGAAAACCGATCCGTCGGCGATGTTCGCCAGCCATCATCGAAAGGTGTCATAGTAGCAGCCCATCAGCTCAGAATGCGACAGATAAGGCTCGACCACATGGTCCGTACTGGATATCATCGACCCCTCCATGGTTGACGAGGACCAATCATGCTTTATGGGATATCAAAAGATTAAGTAAGAGGTGCGAGTTAGTCTGGACTGCGCAGGCTGTGTGTCACAGCAGCTGCGACCTGGTTGTTAATGGTTGATCGATGTTTTCGATGCCAATTGTTCGTTGATGGGAGGCTTGTGGTGTTCAAGAGATCCTCAGCACCTTAGGACGACTTATTTCTTCGTCCCAATGTCTTGACACGTGCTCGGCCTCGCATCGCTCGCAAAATTGCTCCATCTTCGAAGATTATATAGCAGACATGATCGTGTAGTCTATGAACGTGCGGAACGTCTGAGAATGGAATAAACATAAGTCTGTGTATGTCACGTGGTAGTTCTCATATCCTCAAGGTTCTCCTGAACTGAAGAGATCCACCTTCGAGGTGCCATTGTCAGCTATACTTCTTGCCGCCTAGAATGTCCATGTCTATCAATATCATATTTCACGCTTGTGGCATCTCTGGAAGCGATCCGGATGCCCAGTTGTTGAATGGCACGGGTCTCAATCATGGACGACGCCCATGAGAGACTTCGGTCACTGGGTATGGAAGCGGAGCGCCCGCCGCGAGATAGTGCTAACTTCCATGCCACAGGCTATCTTGAGCAGTACTCTTCCGCTCGTCATTCGTTAGGACTCTACCGAAACGTGGCCGTGAGTGCTTCCTACTCCAGCTCGGCTCCAGAAGTGGCCTTGCAAAGAACTATATATTCTGCATTGAGCGAGGTCATTCGCCGACATCCCATCCTAAGTGTCTTTGTCAAGGACGAAAATACGTCTGCGCCGTACTTCGCCCGGCTTCCGCTCATTGACCTCAAAAAATGTGTTTTCTTCATCCCCAGAAAGCACCACGGAGCCCCGAATGGCGCGCGGGACCTTGCGCTTGACGAATTGCTTGAAGATCAGCACTGTACAGATTTCAAGGAAGAGTATGGCCAACGACCATTTTGGCGGCTCATGGTCTTGACTGAGATTGGTGATCCCACCCGTTTCATTGCCAGTTTCGTTTTTCATCATGCCATTGGGGATGGTCAGTCCGGAGTTGCATTTCACCGCTCATTTTGTTCTGCACTATCCAAAACCTCGGTCGCCGAGTCATCATCGGTGGAAGACAGCACAGTACTCACCAGATCTGTGGTCTCGCCTCAGGACCCTCTGATCCCAAACATAGAAGCTCTTCACAAACTTCCATTGTCACTACCATTCATCTTGAAAGCGCTATGGTATAGCTGGTATCCACCTTCCAACACCGGTTTATGGACAGGTCTGCCCACTACAGAGAAGTATTCAAGTAAAAGAGCACGTTATCGGTCTTTCTCAATTCCTTCGGAAACCACTCGCAGACTGGTGAGCATGCCTCGCTCCCACAATTCGACTTTGACAGCATTAGTTGAGGTACTTTTGGCTAATGTGCTCTTCGCCCAACTTCCGAATGAGTATTCTACACTTCGATGTAATGGCACCATTTCGTTGAGGCAGTTGCTGCCATCAGACATTGTGAATGCGGACTCCATCGGCACTTGGCTATCGACTTATACCCACGATCATTTCCGCCCTGATCAGAATGACATTAAGCACCCAATTGACTGGGAGCAAGCGAGTCAAGTCAGAGCAACGATCGTCGCAGAAGTAGCGAAAAAGGGCAGCGACAGCCAAATCAGCTTGTTGCGTTATGCAGGGGATATTCGCACCTTCCTCCTAAACAGAATTGGAAAGCAGCGAGACACCAGTTTCGAGATCTCCAATCTGGGTGCATTCAAGCCACCTCATGATTCCTCTAGATGGCACATCGGCAGGATGGTCTTCAGTCAGAGCAACAATGTGATTGCAGTTCCGCTTACAGCTTGTATGATCACTGGTGGAGATAATTGTCTGACCATCGGATTCTCCTGGACGGACGGTGCTGTTGAGGAGGAGCTGATCGATAAAGTGATGCTAGACATGGAGAGAGATCTCAAAAAGCTCGCTGCAGAAGGTGATGCGATGGTTGCTGATGAGCAGGCATGCTAATTAGACCGGTAACCTGGGTTCTAGTACGCACACCACTCATCCATCGATTCGAAAGCCAATCGACGAATGATCAGGATCTATATCATATACTGCATCTTCTTTAAGCACCGAAATGATGCGCATCCAATAAATCATTTCAAGTTCTGGACGTCCAACCCTCAAGTTCCGCGCCTAAGATCAATAATGTCTCGAGCATGCCATGGCATCTCCACCAGTCACAATTCCCTCCCTCCTGAGCGATCTCGTGGGTCGCAAGCTTCCGTAACAATCAGCCAGAGATATGGATTTCAAATAGCTGCGTTCGCCGAATCGAACGAGGCACTATAAGCTTCTCCCGTCGTTAGTCGAGTTCTTCTAGTGGCTTGAAGCTCAACTCCTCTTTTTCCACATCCCCCTTAGCACCATCCCCCTTCCCAACACCCAAAGTCGACCTAAACAACCCCCCAGCCTCATCCATACGTCCACTCATAACGCTATCCTCAACCTCGCGATCCGATCCATCCCCCTTCCCAACACCCAAAGTCGACCTAAACAACCCCCCAGCCTCATCCATCCGCGCATTCATAACCCTATCCTCAACCTCGCGATCCGGTCCATCCCCCCTCCCAGTCCCCAAAGTCGATCTAAACAACCCCCCAGCCTCGTCCATCCGCGCATTCATAACCCTATCCTCAGCTTCGCGATCCAATCTCTCCCTCTCCCTCTCCCTCTCCCTCCTCTTTTCTATCCACTCTACTAAAAAGGCATCAACCATGCGTGCTTTCTCGGTTTCATTTACTTCCTCGGTTTCCTTTGCGCTCTCAGCTTCATCTGTATTCTCAGTCTCCTTTGCATCTTCAGCTTCATCTGCATCCTCAGCTTCCTCTGCGCCGAGTAGGGAAAGCCGTTGTTGGGCGGGCGGTTCGTAGGTGAGGGGGTTTTGGAGGAAGAACTTTTCTTCTTCTTGGTTTTCTTCTTCTTGGTCTTTTGGAGTAGAAGGAGGTGGTTGGTGCGGTTTTGGGGAATTGGGAGATTCGGTTTCTGTGTTGCCCATTTGTGGGGTTTTGC